>OZ012735.1:912562557-912935057 GCA_963859935.3 Lathyrus sativus | reverse complement strand
TAATAATTTAGTAAATATATTTTAAATAAATATTATATTTTTAATAAATAATAATATATTTTTAAAATAAAAAATATTAGACTTTTTAAATAAATACTTTATTAATTTAGTATTATATATTAAATTAATTTAATTATATTTTATTTTAGTTAAAATAAAAAAATAATGACTGATGTTTGCACATGGAGGTGTGAAGTTTTTACAGAGTCTCGGTCGTTGAATGACCGAGCTTAAACGTAACTTTTTTTTTTATAAATAGACGTATTGCGCATCAGCAAATATCATTCGTGTCTAGTGATATAAATAGACGTAAAAAAATGTCTGTCCAAGCTCTTGTTTTCTATGGACAAGAAAAAAAATCAGTGTTTACCTAGATCCGCAGTGGAATTTCAGAACCGTGGTTGCAGCAATTAACACAGGGTTTCGGTAGTTGGGCGGTGTAATACCCCAAATTTTACCCTTACATTTAGTCAGTCATTTCGCATATCACTCCATTTTACATCCATTAAATCACTAACTAGTCGTTTGAGTGCGTTTTATTTCGCAGGAATTACCCCCAAGGGGGCGTTTTGGTCGTTTCAAGCAGAGTTTGTAATGTTGGGATAAATAAGACGTCCATTTTCGAGGCATTTGTTTACAGGGATTAATCATGTCAAGATCATGTGACGAGTAGCTTATTTTATCACAATGAGTTGAGATTTGAACTTAAAATGAGGAGAATGTTGCCAAAGCTTGGTTTGAGGATGTCACGTAATCAAGGGGATTTCAATTTGGATCTGGTTATGTTACGGGATATCATTCATTGGATCGAGGCAAAGAGGAAGTAAGTTTTAGATATTTTGGAACTTTTATCCACAAGTGTTCATAAGTTATGGCTTAAAGGTGAGTTTAAATAATTTATGAATTATTATTCATGAATGTTTAGATTTACAATTGAGAAAATTACAATGAACATTTTATTGGATTTTTATTTCACAAATATTTAAAGTTGCAAGTTTGAAATGGGAGATTGTTTCTGAATACTTAATTTGCTTACAAGAGAAGGATACTACAATGAATATCTTATTCTAAAAGAAAAAATCCTAAGTCCTAAATGTTCTTCAATGAGTTTCCTTGAGTTCTTCATACATCTTTTGATTACCTGAAGAAAAAAATAGAAAACAAAACAGAAGCAAGTAAAGTGTTAGAAATGCTTTGACACTCTCAGAACAACGTCATCATCGAGTGCCGGGAGTGGCACAACCGAAGCCGCGTCCTACCCCCCGTTACCGATCCACGCCATCGGCGTCAGATCAAGTGGCTACTGCTTCTTATCAATGCGGGACAACCAAGAAAGATGAAGAGGTAAAAGAAGTTCGGGCCGATAAATGATTAACTGAAAAGGGTCTCTATCTCAAAGCCAAAACAAAATGCCATTCATCAAGTAAATATGGTACCATCATCAAGTAAATCCCAATTGGTTTCCAAACTGATACAAGGGTAAAACAGCACAGCCAATTCGGACTCAGACCCGGATGCCGGCGGGTCTGAATCGCTTTGCTTTCGAAGTTTTCCAACACCTGAAATTTCCAAGAACAGATACATCAGAAAAAACCAAGTTGTTGTCCAAAAGCATGATCTGTTACTAATTCGCATCAGAAAAAACAGGTTAAGTTATCCAAAACAAACTGGACCAAACTGCATCAGACAACTAGTATCAGTACAGAAACAACACAAATTATGTTGAAGAATGGTTTCGTAATAAATCCGAGCAAACACAAGAAACATCAGGCATCGATCACGGCAACCTGTTTCGCATATCAAGTTCAGGGATCATGGAAGCCAAAGCCACAAGATGGACCATAAGGAATCAGTTCAACAGCAACCGCACCAAAATAAGCTCATAGAAGAGAAACCAGTTCAGACCCAAAAGTTGCTCAAACCGAAACCAATACAATCGAAAACAAGTTAGCAGCAGTTCATAATCCAATTCATGAAATCCAGAAAATCAAAACAAATCGCAATATCCAAACAAGATTGGTTCCAAAACAAATCAAAGTAAATCCATTTCTGAAAACAAGTCGAAGCAGATCCAGTTGTGTCAAACAAATCGAAGCAAAATCAGAAATATCCATTCCAAGTGGACCCAAAAAGGGAAAGTTTCAAAACATATCAAAAAGATCGTATCAGAAAATCGAACCACATCCCAAATCAAATCCAATCTCAGTTTCGAGCAAGCCCAGAAAAGGAAGGAAATCATATCAAACTTCCAATCAAATCAAAATTATATTGGTTTACGGAGGTTACGAAAAATCAAATTAGAAGTAAATCAAATCGGAATTTACAAGTCCAAAAGCCCACGAAAATCACAAAGATATATAAAAAGGGAACGAAGTCACCTTTGAAAACGCTAGCGGTCGCGAGATCAAAAGAAGAAGAACTTCGTTCAAGCCTTTCATCTGGGCGCAAGCAAACAGACCGGAGAAGGTTCACCAGCGCCGCCTCAACAACGAGCAAACCCCCCTCAAGCTCAGATTATTGACATCATCGTCGCTTTTGTCAAACCATCACCGTCACCGTCAATAAGCACCCGGAAAACGTAAAGCTTGCTAACTCATTATGTTCTGTTTCTTCATTTTTTGTTGTGCAGGGATTGAATCCATAGAAAGAACAGAAAGAACGAGCATGGCCGGAAAAGAACAGAGATGAACAATCGTGAGAGAGGACGAGAGAGGGAGAAAACAAGAGAAAAGCGACCAATGCACGCGATTTAGGGTTCCTGAACCCTAAATCCCCCTTTTTCCTCCATTGTGTACTGAACCGGGTTGGGTCCGGGAGTGGTAACCGGCCCAACCCAATTTTGGCCCATCTTACTATCAATTTTTATCTTCGTTTTGTTTTTTAATTAACAATAAAACCTGTTTTTTTAAATAATAATAAAACTCTTTTTTTTAAATAATAACTAAAACCTTGTTTTTTTTAAGTAATAAATAACAAACTTCTTTTTTTTAAATAATAAAACTTAAAACTTTTTTTTAAAAGATAAAAATTAAAATCTTTCATTAAAATAAAATTTAAAACCTTTTTTAAGATAAATTTTTTTAGATAATTAAACTAAACTACTTTTTTTGAAAAATTAAATTTAACTTTTATATATTAAAACTATTTCTTTAAATTTAAAAATTGAAAACTTTTCCTTATGTCAAAAATAAACAATAAAAATCTCAAAACTTCGCGCTTTCGTTTCACAAGTTTTCTGACTATTGTTCGTTTTCGCCTATTAACCTTGTTTGTTCATTTTTGCAGCTTATTACGTCGCTTTCATTCATTTTGTGTATTTTTAATCCAAATTGCCTCATTATTGTAACTGTTTCCCATATGTAACCTCGCGAACCTAAATAATCGCGTTTACGTTTCCGCATTTAAGTTTCTGCAGATGTATGATTTAAACTTTCCGCATCATGTCATTATTATTCTGTCACACTACACACATCCGAAGGTTAAGGTCTAACCGTTTGGCCTCCTAGCCAATAGTCCATAAACCCTAGAACCCTAAAAATTCAAACTACAAACTGCAAACCCTAATTTTCATAAACGCCTCGCCGCAGGCTAAATTACAATTTTACCCCTAGCATTAGGTCAAAGAGCCGCCGCGCTCATCTTAGGGTTTCCCGCCGCGGAATCCCTAACCTAACCCTAATCAACTTAACAATTCAACGTAGAGATTTGGAGTTTCTACACTCCACGTAAGCGTGTCCTTAAGATGCGTTTATTCCCTTTGAGACCTTGACCACAGTCGAGAAGTCTCTAACCTCCCTTTTGAGGGGAACTACGATTACTCTGTTTCCACTCCCGTAAGGATACGTAGGCACAAGATGCGATGTATTGCCGAGTAAACTTAGAATTAAACCCCTTAGGTCTCTTTTCTCACTTTTAATCCCTTTGTACATATACCTTAAGCAAATAAATAAAGCAAAATAGTAAACATCTGAACAAAAGGTTCCTGTAGAATACTACAGAAGTTTAGGGTGTTAACACCTTCCCTAAATTTAACCAACCCCCGAACCCTAGATCTTTCCCCGCATTGTGTTTACGATGCAAAATAGGTTTTCCCTCTTTTGACCTTTTCCTTCGGATAAATCAAAGAGCGGTTGTGAATTGAATTGCGATTCAAACTAATTAATAGTTTGTGATCCTATTTCCACCGCAACAGGCGGTCATCGCATGACGGTGAGAAAAATGGAGTATCATTGTCCGTATATAACGCTGACTGATGCTAGCCCGGAGGGTACGTACATGTATTACTTGGATCGTATAGAAAATGATGAAGATGTCAATTGCATGTTTTCAGCATATAGTGGCGAAGTTAACAGAGGAGTCACAGATCCACTTGTGTTGGTTGTTGTTGTTGGTTAGAGTTTATGTTAGCTTCCTGAGTTTTATTTTTAACTTTTTGGTTGTAATTTTCTAGTATTGATGTAATTTGAAAGTTGTTTTGAATTAAAAATAATTGTTGGATCACATACAAAATAGTACAATAAAACTATCTATGCAGTCGGTTTGACGGACCGACAATATTGGGACATTTTCTACGCATATGACCTATTTCTCTGCGAATCCCATACCTTCTCTTCTCTTTTTCAGCGCCGTCCATCTCAGTTCTAATTCTACTACTGGTTGGACGTCCCTTTTTATTTCTTCTCATGGAATCGTCGTGGCACAGAGTAAAACATTCATATTTTGGCCAGTTTTCCTCGTGCGGTAGTCCCAGGAAGCTTTCCTTATAGACTTTGAATATGTTAAGAACTGTGAAGACCTCTGGAATGTGAATTGTGTAGTTCTATCGTATGCTAGAACATGCCGCAATCACGTGGGAGTAAGGCAAGTGAAATGCTTAAAATTTTCCACAGTCACACAAACGATTCCTCAAGTCAACGCTGAAAGTACCCGTTGGACGACCATCATTGTGATTAATCTTTTCCTGCACCATGAAACAGAATCTTTCGCGATTAAATTGCATGACATTGTGTGTGTTAGCCTTGGCTACCTCATCATCCATTCCCTTGTTACAACCATCTGTAAATATTTTCCCTGAAGATAACATTTCGGTCCATTTGTGTCCTCGTTTACCAAAGAGTGAACCCATTCGATAATATGTAGACTGGACCAAAGCAGTGATTGGAAGGTTTCTTGTTGCCTTTAGTACAGAGTTTATGGCCTCTGCCAAGTTATATGTCATATGTCCCCAACGTTGCCCTCCGTCAAATGCTCTAGCCCACTTCTTCCTAGGAATGTTGTTTATCCAATTTGAAGTCTCAATGTTGGTTCTTCTGATTTCTCCGTGATAGTAATTAAATGTAGCCTCCGTCAATGTGTAACCTGTAATAGAAATTGTGTGAAAATAATAATAAAAGTGTCATACAAAACTTGAGATAAGTGAAATGTATTTTGTTACCCATGTTAATAAGTTTTTTGCGTAGATCGTTGTCCTTAATCTCGCGCATGAAGTTCTGAGCAATGTGTCTAATGTAGTAGACATGTGAAGATGGTGGATGTTGCCATCCGTTTTCGAGATTGTTGTATGCACTCTTTATTGATTCATATCTATCAGATATTAGACACAGATTAGGTTGTGGTGTCACGTGTAATTTCAGGTTCCTCATAAAAAAGCTTCATGCTTCCTTTGTTTCACCTTTGACTAATGCAAATGCTATTGGGAAAATATTTGCGTTGCCATCTTGTGCCACCGCCATCAATAGAGTTCCTCTGTACTTGCCATACAACCAAGTTCTGTCAACTTGCACAATGGGCTTACAGTAGGCGAATCCACGTATACACGAACGAAATGCCCAAAACAGACGATGGAATATTCGTTTTCCAGAGATTTAGGAACCATCATTTGAAATTGCAGGTAGGATTTGCAATTCTATAATGGTTCCTAGAAGGAAGGTTTTCATTACCAGTATCCACTGTGGTAGGTCGTTGTAAGATGTTTCCCAATTGCCATACAACGACTCTACCGCCTTGCACTTAGCGATCCATGCTTTCCTGTAAGATATTATGTACCTATATTTTTCAAGAATATGGGCAATGATCACCTTTACCTTAAGCGAGGCATCTCGGTTGACAAGCTCTCTAATGTTATGGCTAACCATTTCTGAACTGAGCTTCCTATGGTCTTGTGCCATAGACGTCATAGTGCATGTGTGAGACCCAAACAACTTACTGATCACCTATTTTGAGTTCCTTTTTCTCAAGGAAGCTCTGCACTTGAAACTGCAGTCTTGTTTCTTACACTTAATGACATATCGTTCATTGTCAGATTGATAAAACCAATAGTCAACACTGTGTGTTATGTGCCAATGTTGCAGAGCAAGGACGCAATCTTCCTTGTTTTTGAACTCCATCCCAATCTCTATTTCTTCACCTATATGGTTTGGAATAGCACTTCCAAACACGGAGGTTGTATCATCCTGTTCGAAACATATAGTTTACATATGAGCGGGTGGGTTGTACAAATTTATGGGTTGTGTGCGGATCGGATGCGTAGACGCGACAACTATATCTTCATTGTCTTCTTCATCGTTGTCACCAAAAATATCTTGCATCCTGACCTCCTAAAGATCGTCATCGCTTGGTTCTCCAACCTCTTCATTCGGTATGAAAGGTAGATTGTTTTGTGTTGGTTCGTCGTCGGATGTTTGGCTCATTCCATAACAGTGTGACTGTGTCTCTTGCGTCGGAAATGTTTCGGGATTGTCTAGTAGTCAGACATACAACTCATCTCAATCACCTATAAATGCAAATGAGCGTTTGGGCAGGGGATATCGACAACGAAGGTCCTCTAGGTGTGGAACTAGGGATCATCTTCGATGAAATGTATTTTTGTTTAATAAATTTTATTGTTGTAATTTAATCTTATAATGTTAAAATTATTAACATTTCTTATAATTTAATTTTATAATGTAATTATTATTAATTATTATTTTATAATTAAGATTATTAAAAATTATTAACATTACTTTATTATTATTAATTATAATAAAAATTATTAACATTAACATTTTAATAATTAAAATTAAAATTATTAATAAACTAAATTCATACATTTATCATTAAATTATTAATATTAAAAAATTATTAACATCTATCATTATTAACACTAAAAAATTATTAACATTTATCATTATTAACATTAAAAAATTATTAACATTTATCATTATTAACATTATCATTATTAATAAAAATTATTAACATTAATATTTTTTTAAATATAATTTTAATAAACAAAATTCATGCATTTATCATTAAATAAATAAAACAGAAAAAAAAAATTGCACCCCATCACATGTTTGTCCACTCACATGCTAGTGAGTGGACGAGCACACACTATACCCAATTACGCATCACATGCAAAAGTGGAGCATTTGCATAACTAAATTTCAAAGTGAGATATTATGATATTTTGTGTTTCAAAGTGGGGCATTATGAAAAAAAAGTCTACTTTGAATGAGATAGAGTATGTTAAAGCTGTTTGTTAGTAGCATTTTTGGTATTCTAAAAGAGTTTATAATTATGGAAAGAGAAGTAAGAACTGTGGCTGGTTATAAAAGTGGAAGCTATTACCGTTGGGAACTTTAATGATGGAGAAACACACAATACCAATGACATTAAATTGTTACTGGCAATTTAATGCATGTTTCTTTATTTGATCACTAGCTGTGCATGTTAACCTGTCAGTGGGGCCCATCACCATGTTGTTTTAAACACGCGAATGTTTCGAAACATAAAAGACATGAACAATATCCTACTTTGCTTTCACTTCTCAGCTGATTTGCCGCTATTTCAACTTCTTCTGAGATTTTCTGTTCCTTTCTATGGACCAATACTATGGTGTAGCTTCCATCGTTATTCACCAATGATGGTATCATAATAGTAAAATAATATCTTAAAATAGTACCTCGAAAAGATATTTAATAAAATTGAGGAAAATGATTAAACTACAAAAAGACAAACTTGTCTTAAACTAATTTAAATCAACAAACTTAACTTAAACTAATTTAAATCAACAAACTTAACCATTTTTAAAAATAAAGGTAATATTTTTTAATTAAGACAAACTTGAACTTTAAGAATTAAATGCAACAATTTTCACCGCCTGGGAAGAAGGGAACTGGGAAGTACTCGATGGGACCACCGTGGGCAGAGGCTCAATAGGCACATATAAGTCACCTCAATAGACCTCAATAGAGCATCAATTTTACATTAAAATATATTGAATAATACTAACTTCTGCTTTAAGAGTAAGAGTACAAGTTAAAAAATAAATATATTTAAAATTTATTAAAAATTTTGTGTTAAATTTAATGCAAGTTCATAATTTATTGTTTTATTATTTTTTTGATATAAATTTTTTATTTGTAAATTTTTTAACATATGTCTCAATAGTACAAATTAGCATTATTCAAATGAATTAGTGATTTAGTAGAATCTATTATATAATATATTTTAAAATAAAACTAACATTAATGTAGCAAATTAAATTAAATTATATATGCCACTTATATTATTAAGGCTTCATTACTCACTAATCTTTCACATGTTGCTCCAAATAAATTTAGCACTAACTTTGACACTAATTCTTGAAATAAAAAAAAATCTAAATAAATTCTAAATAAACTTAACAAAGAAATTTCAAAATAAAATAGTAACATTTGTATTATTCTATTAGGTGTGACATAAAAATCAGCATCTTTGTTTATATTTGTGACAAAAAAAAACACTAAATAAAATCATAATTGTCAAATTTTGGCATTTAAGTATCTTTGTATTACTTATTTAATTCGACATGAAAAGTATCCGCAAAGAAACTCATAATTTTTCTTCAAAAATATTAGCATTTAGTATTTTTCAAAACTGAATTTATTTTAATATTCTCAATTTTTAATTTTGTAGAACCTGATCAATAAAAAGAATAAATTAAATAATAACTTGTTAATTTAAATGTACTCAACTTATTGTTGTTAGAATAAATTTATGATTAAAATATACAAATGTGATTACCTTTCACATAAGTCCATAGTCAATCTTGAACACACATCAAAACCTTTAGAATATCTGAACGCAATCTACTGCAATGAGGAGTAAGAATCCGACCATTAGTGCTAAATGAAGACTCTGAAGCAACAGTTGAGATATGAATTGCTAAGAAATCTTTTGCAATCATTTGTATCATATGATAGTTTAATCCGCTAACCTTCCACCAATCTAAGATGTCAACATTTTCATGATTTGACAACACTTTCTCTTCTATATAATGGTCAAATTCAGACTTGTTAGACATGACACTCTTTTTTGCAGTAACATGTTTTGCAAAATTAGACCTTCAAACTTATTTTTTTTCAACAACAACCACATCTAATACAATTTGATTTTGACTTGAGGATGAAGAAATATTATCTTTCTCTTTGATTTTCAATCCATACTTGGCTATCATTTTTTAGAAGAAATATTTTACCTTTTAAATTTCATCCCCAACATCATCTCCATAAATTAGAGGAAAAAAGTAATTTAACAAATCAACTTTGTAACTCGGATCTAATACAGTGCCAACTTGGATCTAATACAGTGTAACTTGGATCTAATCACTCCATTAACCTCCTTCCAACACTTGTCAAATTTATAAAGCATACTTGAAGCCATTTGTTTAATGACATTATTAGTAGAGCCAAACTATTCAACCAAAGTCAATTTCGTTTCACATACTTTGAGAAAATAAACATTTGCAGTTGAATACTCGGTACCAAAAAATAAGTTTGTAACATCATAACAACTTTCAACCTTTCACAAATTTCTTTTGCCTTCATCCATTCAATTTCACTAGAAAGGTTTTATATTGAGTATCTCGTACTGCCAATCGACCAAACACATCCTTATATTGTATGGCAATATTAAGCATTAAGAATGTAGAGTTCCACCTAGTTTTACAATCTTGAATAAGCTTTTTATCATAAGAAATGTTCCCTTGACCACATGTCTCTATAAATCTTTCCTCTCTTTTCGGTGTTGTTGTTTAATATCCAACACCATCTATAATATTCTCAATTATATGTAGTATTTCAAATTCTAAACAAATTTCAATTTCAAAACAAATATTTCAAATTCTAATATGTTAATATTTCAAATTCTAACAAGCTAATACAATAGCAAAACCATGTTAATATTTCAAATTCTAATATTCAACTTATAATATAGTAGCAAAACTATGCTAGCATTTCAAATTCTAATATTCAACTTCCCATATAGTAGCAAAATTATGCTAATATTTTAAGCATAATATTTAAAAGTATTATTACCTTATGAGCTGACTTCGTAGTGTCCATGAATCATCAATAAAGTGAGTCGTAATTGTCACATAGCCTTTACTTTAGTTACCTGAAGTCTACACATCACTTGTAATTGCAATGCAACTTTGATTTTTTGACAGTAACTTCACTGTATTATCTTTCTCATCCTTATACATTTTCATGAAGTCAACATTAATAGTGTTGTGAGAAACCGCGTTAAATAAAGGTTGCATTTGTAAGTTCAGAGTATGCCTAAGAGGGGGGGGGGGGGGGGTGAATTAAGCTTTAGAAACTTTTTTCGGTTATTCGATATTCTTGAATTTTACTTGGTTATGATCTTGATGATGAAAGCAGTAAAAGCAGAATGAAAAAACGAACACGGAGATTTATAGTGGTTCCCTTCACAATCCGAAGGTACTTCACTCCCCTTTCCACATGAAAGAGAAATTTCACTATAGTTTTAGAATGTACAACCTATCACACCATCAATCGGTGAGGTCTACTATCTAACAACTATTTCAACAACTTAGTGAGCAAGAACAATCCTCTTGCAAGCACTAACCCTTGTGTTCAACAATCCTGAATCACAAGTCACAAAGAAATAACTCTTGTAATTTTGTAATTTGAGAGTGATACAATAGTAATATCAATACAAAGATTGATCTTCTCCTTTTGATCAAAATTCACTTTTCAATATCAATACAAGTGTTCAAAATTCTGGATATGAAATGTATGAACAATATGAACACCTTTTGAAAATATTTGAAAAGTAGTGAATTTGATTTACATGATTATTTTGAAAATTATTGGAGGGTGTTTTCAATTTGAAATTTTCAGAATTTATATGAGCAAAACACCATTTCAAAAAGGTATAATTGAGTATGAATCAAATAATGAAAAGGTATAATATTCAAACCACATTTGAATTTTAACAGCAACAATTTTTCAAAATTCGTTCAGTGTTAATCGGTTAACCCTATAGGTTAATCGGTTAACACTTGAATGTTGGCCCATAGAATTCAAAATTAAGGTTGTTAACCGATTAACCCATATGGTTAATCGGTTAACACTGTTAAAACTTAGAAAAATACTTGAGTTAAAAGTGTTATACCAATTCCAAATGATTTTTAAAACATGCAGATGCAAAATGTTAATATGATAAAATATTTGAACACTTGTATATCAATTAAAGGAGTGAATATTGATATACCGAAGCTTGAGTCCAAATCTTGAAACTTGTAGAAACATTTGCACATGATGCTTCTGGTTTTATCTTCAGCGTATATACCCCCACGGGTATATAGTGCAAGCAACTTCTTAGTACATATATCCCCACGAGTATATAGTGTAAAAATCTTGATCTTGATCAGTCTTGAAAGTTTTGACTTCTTGCTTGCAATCATGGAATGAGCTTGAGTCTTTGTTGACATCATCAAAACCTTGAGATTGAAGTGTGCTTCTACATTCTCCCCCTTTTTGATGATGACAAACAAGTGCGTCTTGTGCGATATCTTTTGACGATGTTCGTTCTAGGCTTGCTTCTTGTTTCTCCCCCTATGTCCAGCAATTCCCCCTATCTAAATAGAGGCAAAAAAATTCTGCACAGAGAGATATTAGACAACAAGCTCTTCTCCCCCTTTGTCATTAACAAAAAGGAAGGAGCTTTCAAAATCAAACAAAAGCAATATCGGCATACATGACAGCATATAATCTAGCACAGCAAAATAGATCGAAAGGTAAAAATGCAGCACATAAACAATGCAGCAAATAGTGTATGGTTACAACTTCAAAAACTTAAACAATATCCGGAAAGAAAAACAATAAAAACAACATTTAACACACATTTTCCAAAATTTGAATTAATTTTTCATTTTTGATTTTTGACCATTTTAACAGTGTTAATCGGTTAACCATATAGGTTAATCGGTTAACACATTAAAAATTTAATTTCCAAAATAAAAAGTATCAGTGTTAATCGGTTAAACCTGTAGGTTAATCGGTTAACACATTAAAAAATTAAGACAGAATGAAAAATTAACAGTGTTAATCGGTTAACCCTATAGGTTAATCGATTAACACACGCGAATTTTGGAAAATTGCTAAAAACAGAATGCACAAACATTTGAAAACATACAATATGCAAACATAAACCAGAGAAAAGATCAGATATCACCTTCATCAAGAATCCCAAGTTCTCGTCGAATTTTGAAGAACGGTTCTTTCGCCAATGGTTTGGTAAAAATGTCGGCGAGTTGATTGTGTGTATCGACGAAAGTAACATCTACATCTCCATTTAGTACGTGATCTCGAAGAAAGTGATGTCGGATATCTATATGCTTTGTTCTTGAATGCATGACCGGGTTCTTTGTAATATTGATGACACTTGTATTATCACATCGAAGATGAATGCAACCGAGATTTACACCGTAATCGAGAAGTTGTTGCTTGAGCCACAAAATTTGTGCACAGCAACTTCCTGCTGCAATATATTCCGCTTCGGCTGTACTGAGTGCCACACACACTTGCTTCTTGCAGGCCCATGACACTAGTGCATTCCCGAGAATGTGACACATACCACTCGTGCTTTTTCTATCGGTCTTACATCATGCATAATCATCATCAGAATAACCAATTAAAGAACAAGTACTACCTTTTGGATACCATAGTCCGATGTTCGTTGTCCCTTTGAGATACTTTATGATTCTCTTTACGGCGGTGAGATGCGATTCCTTCGGACTTGCTTGAAAGCGTGCACACAAACAAACACTAAACATAATGTCAGGACGGCTTGCCGTCAAATATAATAATGAACCAATCATACCTCGATATTTTGTGATATCAATTGGAGTACCAGATTCATCTTGATCAACGTACGTTCCGGATCCCATAGGAGTGGACATCACCTTGCAACTATCCATATCGAACTTCTTCAACAATTCCTTGCAATACTTGGATTGGTTGAGGAAGATGCCATACTTTGTTTGCTTGATTTGTAGTCCAAGAAAATAGTTCAATTTTCCCATCATGGACATCTCGAATTCTCCTTGCATCATAAGTGAAAATTCTTCGCAAAGCTCTTTGTTTGTTGATCCAAAGATGATGTCGTCGACATAGACTTGAACCAATAAGGTGTTACCCTTGATCTTCTTTTTGAACAACGTCTTGTCAACCTTTTCTTTTGTAAATCCCTTTTCACATAAGAAATTGCTAAGGCGGTCATTCCATGCTCTTGGTGCTTGTTTCAGTCCGTAGAGTGCCTTTTTCAGTTTGTAAAAATGCGAGGGATTCTTGAAGTCTTCAAAACCCGGAGGTTGTTTGACGTAGACTTCTTCATTGATGTACCCATTCAGGAAAGCGCTTTTGACATCCATATGGAACAACTGAAAATTCATAGAACAAGCGTAAAGAAGTAATAATCTAATTGCTTCTAACCTTGCTACCGGAGTGAACGTTTCATCAAAATCAATTCCTTCCTCCTGGTTGTAGCCTTGTGCGACCAATCTTGCTTTGTTACGAACTATGATCCCATTCTCGTCAAGTTTGTTCTTAAATACCCATCTCGTTCCTATGATGTGCTTGTTATCCGATCTTGGTACGAGACTCCAAACTTGATTCCTTTCGAATTGGTTGAGTTCTTCTTGCATCACTACAATCCATTGGTCGTCGCCTAAGGCTTCATCAATCTTGGTTGGTTCAATTTGAGACACAAAAGCCATGTTGAGACAAGCATCCTTAAGATTTAGTCGAGTTGCAACGCCTTGGCTAATATCACCAATAACTTTATCTATCGGGTGATCTCTATGCGTTCTCCATTCCTTCGGAAGATCTTGATGTTCTTCAATGATTTGAGTGACATCTTCTTGTGGTATTTCTTGATTCTTTGAAGTCTCTTCTTGTTGTTGTGAAGAACCTACTATATCATCATCATCATCCACAATAATATTATCCTCTTTTGAGGGGTTAGTCTCATCAAAAGAAACATGAATGGATTCTTCAATAGTAAGATATTTTTTATTAAAAATTCTAAAAGCTCTACTAGAAAGAGAGTAACCAAGAAATATACCTTCGTCGGACTTCTCATCAAACTTACCGAGATTGTCCTTATTGTTGTTGAGAACAAAACATTTGCATCCGAATATGTGGAAAAATACTATGTTTGGTTTCCTTCCCTTGAACAGCTCATACAGAGTCTTCTTGAGAATTTGTCGAATATTGACGCGGTTGCTTACGAAACACGTCGTGCTAACCGCTTCTGCCCAGAAATATTTAGGAAGATTTGAGTCGCTAAGCATCGTTCTAGCAAGCTCCACCAGTGACCTATTCTTCCGTTCTACGACACCGTTCTGTTGAGGAGTCCTTGGTGCGGAAAAATTATGAGAAATTCCATGCTCTTCGCAAAAATCTTCAAAATCTGAATTTTGGAATTCTCCACCATGGTCGCTTCTTATGGAGGCTATGGTGAGTGACTTCTCGTTTTGAATTTGCTTCGCATACTTCTTGAATGCTTTGAAAGCATCATTTTTCTGCACTAAAAACAATGTCCATGTGTATCGAGAGAAATCATCAACAATAACTAAAGCATAAATACTACCTCCGAAGCTTTTTGTTCTCGATGGACCAAAAAGATCCATGTGCAACAATTGAAGTGGTCTTGATGTAGAAACCACTTGCTTGGATTTGAAAGTTTTCTTGGTCTGTTTCCCCTTTTGACATGCGTCGCATAATTTATCCTTGATGAATTTTATCTTCGGAAGACCAACAACTAGATCATGCTTTATCAACTTGTTTAAATGCTCCATATGAATGTGAGCAAATCTTTTATGCCAAAGCCACGCCTCGTTGTTGTTCACCATAAGACATTTTACCTTCAAGGAAGAGTCATCCAAAGAGATCATAAAGATATTATTAAATCTTTTACCTTTTAGCAAGATGTCATGGGTGACTTCATGTTCTATCAAACATTCATCCTTTGTGAAGTTGATTCGGAACCCTTTGTCACACAATTGACTTATGCTAAGTAGGTTGTGTTTAAGGCCTTCCACATAAAGAACGTCTTCGATGATTGTACATGGAGGTGCACCAACGGTTCCAACTCCAAGAATATTTCCTTTATTATCATCAACGTAAGTAACGTATCCTTTGACCTTTAATGATAGACTTGAAAATTTGTTTATGTCTCCCATCATATGCTTAGAACAACCGCTATCAAGATACCATTGATTAGAAGTTGTCTTCAAGCATACCTACAACACAAAATCAAGTAGTGTTAGGTACCCAAATTGCTTTGGGTCCTTGGTAGTTAGTACCCTTTTCAACCCACACATAATACCCTTTAGCAATACCAATGTTGCGTACATAGCAAGCATTAGGTATATGGCCTTTGATTCCACAATAAAAACAAGTAGGTTGAAAATGACTTCTATATCTAGGAACATAATTCTTTTTCTTCACAATTCTTTTCTTTTTATGACTTTGATGCATATTTTTAGAATTGTTTGCCTTTTCTTTAGCAACTTGTTCACTTGCTTTCACAAAAATGGTTTCATTTGTGCTTGGTTTGGAAAACTTAGAATATCCTAATCCACTTTTATCATTAGAATATCTTTGGTGCCTAAGAATTTCCTCCAAGCCAATTTGACCTTTTTCGTATCTTTCTAAAACTCTTTTAAGTTGAACAATTTGAAAAGATAAGGATTTACAATTTTTGCATACAAGACTTTGTTTTTCATCCACCAATTTTTGTTTTTCATTTTCAATATTTTTTATAAAAGCAGTATTTTGTTCTTCTAAAAATGAAATTCTTTTCTTTTGGGATGAGATGCTTTTACACAAAGTCTTGCATTCTTTTAGAAGTTCATCTATGACTTCTTGTGCATCATTATCATAAATAGAAAAATCGTTACTAACCTCATCAATTTCTTCATTGGAATGATGTGACGCCATAAGAGCCATATTTGCACATTCATCGCTTTCCGATTCTAATGATGAACTTATTTCGTTATCGTTCCAAGCAACATAAGCTTTTTTATTTTTGAAATCCTTCTTGCCTTTGAATCCCCCTTTCTTTGCAAGTTTCAGGCAATCCGGCTTTATGTGACCTTGTTTCCCATATTCGTAGCATGTGACTTCTTGGTTTGATGTGGAAGCATCCTTTTTCCTGAAATGTCTATTCTTTTTAGGAAAAGAGGAATTTTTATTATTATTAAAAAACTTACCAAGCTTCTTTACAAGAAGCATAAAATTTTCATCTTCAGAAGTCTCGTCGTCTTTGTCATCCTTTGTGTCAATCTTCAAGGCAATTCCTTTGGACTTCTTTTCTTGACTTTCGTGTTTCTCGAATCTTCCAAGTTCCAATTCATGCTCTTGAATTTTTCCAAATAAGGGTGCGGATGTCATCGTTGAGAGACTCTTCTTTTCCGAAATAGCTGTCACCTTTGGTTGCCATTCTCTTGTTAAGGATCTTAGGACTTTCAGGTTCAGATCATCATTGGTGAAGGTCTTCCCGAGAGCAATCAAGTGATTTGTTAGATGAACGAATCTTTTTTGTAAGGCAACAATAGATTCACCGGGCTGCATACGGAACATCTCATATTCTTGACTTAAAGTGTTGAGTCTTGATCTTTTTACTTTAGCGGTTCCTTCATGCGTTTCTACCAAGGTGTCCCAAATCTCTTTTGCCGATCTACACTATGATACACAGAAGAATTCATCCATACTGAGAGCGCTTTGGAGTATGTTGATTGCTTTCTTCTCATCAAGAATCTTTTTCTTATCATTTTCATCATACGTGCTTTTCAACTTTGCGGTTCCAACGCCATTGACCACATTTACTGGATTGTGTGGTCCTTCTTCGATTGCTTCCCATATACCTTACCCTTGGGCTTCAAGATGCGCCTTCATTCTGATTTTCCAGAAATCGAAATATTCTCCAAAAAATAGTGGTGGTTTATTACTACTTCCACCGTCTTTGAAAACCGGGTTGGTGCTAGCGGAAGCCATACTGAATCGTTAGGAACAGGTTACCTTAACCTGCTCTGATGCCAATTGTAAGTTCAGAGTATGCCTAAGAGGGGGGGGGGGGGTGAATTAGGCTTTAGAAACTTTTTCCGGTTTTTCGATATTCTTGAATTTTACTTGGTTATGATCTTGATGATGAAAGCAGTAAAAGCAGAATGAAAAAATGAACACGAAGATTTATAGTGGTTCCCTTCACAATCCGAAGGTACTCCACTCATCTTTCCACATGAAAGAGAGTTTTCACTATAGTTTTAGAATGTACAACCTATCACACCATCAACCGGTGAGGCCTACTATCTAACAACTATTTCAACAACTTAGTAAGCAAGAACAATCCTCTTGCAAGCACTAACCCTTGTGTTCAACAATCTTAAATCACAAGTCACAAAGAAATAACTCTTGTAATTTTGTAATTTGAGAGTGATACAATAGTAATATCAATACAAAGATTGATCTTCTCCTTTTGATCAAAATTCACTTTTCAATATCAATACAAGTGTTCAAAATTTTGGATATGAAATGTATGAACAATATGAACACCTTTTGAAAATATTTGAAAATATTTGAAAAGTAGTGAATTTGATTTACATGATTATTTTGAAAATTATTGGAGGGTGTTTTCAATTTGAAATTTTCAGAATTTATATGAGCAAAACACCATTTCAAAAAGGTATAATTGAGTATGAATCAAATAATGAAAAGGTATAATATTCAAACCACATTTGAATTTTAACAGCAACAATTTTTCAAAATTCGTTCAATGTTAATTGGTTAACCCTATAGGTTAATCGGTTAACACTTGAACGTTGGCCTAGAGAATTCAAAATTAAGGCCGTTAATCGATTAACCCATATGGTTAATCGGTTAACCCTGTTAAAACTCAGAAATATACTTGAGTTAAAAGTGTTATACCAATTCCAAATGATTTTTAAAACATGTAGATGCAAAATGTTAATATGATAAAATATTTGAACACTTGTATATCAATTAAAGGAGTGAATATTGATATACCAAAGCTTGAGTCCAAATCTTGAAACTTGTAGAAACATTTGCACATGATGCTTCTGGTTTTATCTTCAGTGTATATACCCCCACGGGCATATAGTGCAAGCAGCTTCTTAGTACATATACCCCCACGGGTATATAGTGTAAAAATCTTGATCTTGATCAGTCTTGAAAGCTTCGACTTTTTGCTTGCAATCATGGAATGAGCTTGAGTCTTTGTTGACATCATCAAAACCTTGAGATTGAAATGTGCTTCTACAGCATTACAACACATTTTTTTATAAAACCAATGTGGTTGACGACCACTAGAGGATACTCATGAAGAATTATCACTTTAGCAGTCGCACGTCTTGCCATGTCTTGATTAAATGAATAAGAACCAACCATTATCGTTTGACTGTCAACTTGTTCATTTTTGATAATAGCTTGTCTTATATCTCGAGTATTTTGAAGTGCGCAAGTAGTCCAATGACTACGCAAGTGTGGTGTTTCTTGTGTTGGATCACCCAAGAGTTTGGCACCACAACGGTTGCAAATGACCTTCATCTCTACATTTATTATACATCTTTGGAAATGATTCCAAACATCTGAAGTTAACTTTCTTTTTTGAATATGTTGTGTCTCACTCACATGGAATTGCATTTTAAATTTTTTTAAGAGTTGAATTAGTTTCAACCTTAGGAGCATTCGAAGCAGCGATATTAGACTCAACCATATTTGAGGGTTCTAAATTATCTTGTACATTTTTCATAGGAGCAAAGTTTTTCTCAAAAGTCATTCTACAAATAAATGAAATCAGTTCAAAGAGTCAAAAGGTAATAGCTAAATAACTAAATCAGTTATAGTGACAAGTTTAACCAAATCAATTAAAAAAGATGTAAGAATTAAAAATCGCAACTAAAGCAATAACAAACATAAACCTCAGCATCAATGTATCATAGAAAATATTAAAATAATTATATCATCCATAATTAACTAAAATGAAAATACATTGTTCAGGATTTGAAAATCAAAATAACTAGAATAAAACGCGAATACTAAATCATTAATTTACAGAATAAAGTTTAAATGATTAAAGTAATTGTAATTGACGAGAAATTTTCTACAGGTACATGAGCGAGAAATCAACATAAATATGAGAATTAGATTAGAGTTTACTACAACAAAAAATTATCTCATTACACTCTCTTTTCCATTTAATCCATTAAATATTGATAATCAGAATAATAAAGATAGTATTAACAATATGTTGAAAACACAAAGTGGGTTCTTCCCTCTCAACTAAATAAAATTCTATACATTTACTTCCCACATTTTACAAACATAAAAATAGTTCATTTATATTGTGAATCTTGTTGTGAATTACGACAAAACTCAATATCAATTTGTGAGGCAAAAAAATAAATGGTCTTCAGCAATAATAATCCGCACACAGGTAATATAACAAAATAAGTCAAGGAAAAATTGAAAGTTTGTTTACCCAGTTCAATCAAACTATCTGCTATGGGGGAGAGAACAGCTCTCCAATTCACTATACTCAGAAAGTTGTTACAAGAGATTACAGATGAGTTATAAGAAAATAACCTTCGCCTTCAGGTTCCCAAGAACAACCCTATTTTCTACCCAAGTGTTTTCTAACCTCTCCAACTCTCAATACATGAGTCACTCAAACCCAAGGTGTAACCGTGTTTCACGATAACCTTAAACAACTCCAAAGGTTTATCTAAACCTTTGCTTTTCTAAGTTTTTCCTTGTGAATAGCTAAAACCTTATGCTATACTTTTAAACCCTTGTTCTCCCTTGTTGGTGTAAACTCTAAGATTGTCACACAATAAGCATATAAGAGATACATATTTTATAATAGCAAATACCCAACAAACAAAGCCCAAAATCACATGGATCCATGGACCGAATATAAAAAAGCTCGAAAACGCAAAACACTATTCACTGTACAGACGTCACTATTCATCTGTACGGATATCACTATTCATCTGTACGGATACAGATATCACTATTCACCATACAAACGATACTATTCACCGACAGTTTTTTTTCCTTCGATTTTTTGTCCGATTTTTGCGGTAAATGCAATCTCTAAAATATGTTTTCTTTCTCTTCATAAACAAAGATTTTAAGACACATTTACAACAATTTAGTTCCTGTAGAGAGATTTAAAATTACATGACTTTATAAAAAATGAAGATCAAAGACTGATAAATTTTGTATAAATGCTAAACTTGAAATATTGGTGATTTACTCGGGTTAAAGAGTTAAAAGGTTCATGATTTAGTAAGAACTAATAACATATTTAACATGAATTCTTTTCTTCTATTTGGTACCGCCATTGAGTATTATTACCGCATAGCTAAATATTTCTCCATCCATCACTGGTTCATGGATCTTCCATAAAAACTAATCACATTCACATTTCATGTCCAACAAAATGTCAAACTCTTCGACTCACCCTCCAAGTTAACCAAACTAATCAAACTCCACACTATAGAAATACATCGGCAAGAAAAAAAGAGAAAAAGAGGGGAAAAACTAGTACTTGTACGTAGAAATTTCTGCCGCTGAGAGAGGAAGAGAAGAAATTATTGTTGTCGTTTCTTATAGAGACATGAAAAAGTTGTGGGTGTTGTTGATTTTGGAGACGCGAAGAAATCGTGTAATCACTGCTTTTGGCCACTGCTGAGAGAGGTAGGCAAAAAGAAGATGATGGTAGTGGCAGTAGTACACGCAACTAGGGTTTTTACTTTTAAGTGAAAAGGAATTTTAAAGGACATACGTAAATAAATTTTTAGTGAAAGAAAATTTAAAGGACACGTAAATAAATTTTTAGTAAAAATGAATTTTAATTAATACATGATTAATTTTGTCAAAAGATAAGTAATTAGTATATATTAAATTTAAAGGAACTTTAAGTAATTTTGTTAATTATTAACGGATACGAATACATGTGGGTACGAGTACCATTAAATATATTTTTTGTGCCCATAAAGAAATGGGTAACTAAATATTTGTTTATATTACCTTTGGATACCCGTTAAGCTATCCAATTTGTGTCCGTGATGGATTTTACCTACAAGTACGAGTTTTTTTCATCCCTAATCTTAAGCAGAGTGAGTTTTAATGCGTCACTCGCATAATTAGTCGAATGAGACATTTTTATGTTGATCACATAGTATCTTATATAGAAAGAGCATCCACGTAAATAAGTGAAAGAGACAACATTTTTATTAGTCACAATTTTATGGCTAGTATTATAGTTTCATTTATAACTATCACAACTTGCAAATTATTAAACTCACATTCAATCAAGCTATTTATGTATTTAATCTCTTTTAATTTAATTTATTTTTATGCATTTTAATTTAGTGGTGTAACACCCCACACATACTTAACGTTTTTTGAAATAGCTAAGGAACATATTGCTAAACAAAGTTTCTCCAGCATTGGAATCACTTGAAAAAAAGAGAATAGTATGTTGAGTACTATTAATTGACCCATTAGCTAACTTTAAATCTCAACAATAAATTTAGCACACCCGGTGACGCACTACGGTCAAAATCACTGAAAAATTGCATTCAATAAGTCAAAATTATTCTAGTTGCACTACCGGTCACAAGAATTAGATGAAGAAGGTTTTTAGATAATCATGCATGATGATGCAAGAAGGTTTTTAGATGCAAGAAGGTTTTTAGATGAAGTGAGAGATGTAATTTTGAGCAATTTAAAGTAATATAGTATGAACTGCAATGAGTACCTAAGTTATGTTCACGTGTCTCAAAATTTCACTTTAATTTATATGTTTAACCTTCTTCATCAACTTCATCATTGATGTACACGACAGTTTTGATCCCTTTCTTCTTTGATAATCTTTGTCTTTTTCCAAACTCAATTAGATATAAGATGTATTCTTTATAGTCTCCCACTTTTGATGATGACAAACTCTTGTGTGTCTCCCCTTAATTGGTGAATCTTACAATGACATGGTCAAACTTTTGATGTCATTGTTTCAATGCCTGTTTTAAACCATACAAGGTTTGACAAGTTTGCACAATTTTGTTCATTATCAAGAAGTACATAACCTTCCGATTGCTCCATTTAAATCTCCTTATTGAGATATCTATTTAGAAATAGTATTTTGACATCTATTTGATGAACTATAAGGTTATGCAAGGAAGCTAATGCAAATAAAACTTTAATTTCACTGTGCTTTCTACTAGTGCATATGTGTTAAAATAATCAACAATTCGTGAAGAACCTTCCTCACAAGGCTCTTAATTAGTGGGAATCTCGAATTCCTTATCCTTCGTGATAAGGTTATCAAAATTCCACATCTAGGATTCAATCATTATATTAGACTCCAAATTCAAAAGTCTATATGCCTTAATATTAGGTTTATAGCTTACAAAAACAAATTTGATCCCACGATGACCCAACTTGTTCCTTTTGGGATCCATGTTCTTATAATAAGCTACACACCCACACTCTAAAATACCTGATATTTTACGCTATACCTTTTCATACCTCATATAGAGAGAAATATCATTTTTTCTTCAAAAGAATTATATTCATTATATGACATAAGGACTTTGTGACACAACAAATTTTATGTCATTCTTCCATTGTCAATGAAATATTTAATAATAATCATTTTACTTTGAAGTTACACTTCTACTTGAATATATCTAAAATATATTCAATGCACTAAATATTTATAGCAATCGACAACCATGATCATAACTTTTATTTCATAAACAGGTTTAAAACATAAAAGTCATGTACATCACATTAACTAACACTCATTTATTAATATTCTCTTAATATAAATATTTTATTGCATAACTAACATATGCATAATGAATTATATTTCTTAACTTCATGTTTAACAATATTCGATGTTATATCCATATAAGAATCACATTATAAAATAAACAATGAATCAAAATCATTAATATTTTCTATAATTGTTTTCATAAATATTTGTCAACTTTCAATAAAAAGAAAATGTATAAATTACTTTTACTATCAAGATGACCAAGAAATAATTTTTTCATATTAGCATGCACATATAATATGAGATAAGTAATTTTAAATTTAATAAGTTATTGCACACAAAAAAATACAATTGAAACATGTTCTTCAAATTATTATTATTATTATTATTATTATTATTATTATTATTATTATTATTATTATTATTATTATTATTATTATTATTATTATTATTAAAATTATTATTATTATTATTATTATTATTATTATTATTATTAAAATTATTATTATTATTATTATTATTATTATTATTATTATTATTATTATTATTATTATTATTATTATTATTATTATTATTATTATTATTATTATTATTATTATTATTATTATTATTATTATTATTATTATTATTATTATTATTATTATTATTATTATTATTATTATTATTATTATTATTATTATTATTATTATTATTATTATTATTATTATTATTATTATTATTATTATTATTATTATTATTATTATTATTATTATTATTATTATTATTATTATTATTATTATTATTATTATTATTATTATTATTATTATTATTATTATTATTATTATTATTATTATTATTATTATTATTATTATTATTATTATTATTATTATTATTATTATTATTATTATTATTATTATTATTATTATTATTATTATTATTATTATTATTATTATTATTATTATTATTATTATTATTATTATTATTATTATTATTATTATTATTATTATTATTATTATTATTATTATTATTATTATTATTATTATTATTATTATTATTATTATTATTATTATTATTATTATTATTATTATTATTATTATTATTACAATTTTACATTTTCAATACATGAACCATAACTTCACATTCATAATATTGAAAAAAATTATTTTATCCACCAATAAATGCATTATTCTTCTTATGCCATTTTAAGTATTAATTATAAGTCAATATAATTTTCTCATAGAAGGAGACACAAACAAATTTGATAAGAAAACATTGACATTTGATAAATTCATTACCTGTTGTAGCTATAGTAGTAAGTAATGAACTCTGAAACCACCCTCTATGTCGATCTGTTCCTTCAAGATACAAGTCTGCAGGAAAGCAGAGAAACCCTCTTTTTCCCAAGATTGCAGCCTAGGAAGAACCTCGAGTAAAAATAACTAGTCAAGAAACACCAAATTCAAATAAAGTAAGCAATGAACTAAAATTAAGGACAACTATATGCCAGCAGGTTTAACTCAGGTATATTATTGTACCTAAATCAAACCACACATCCCTTGACTGCTTTATCGTGATATTTAGCTAGGAGGAGTTCTTCTATTGTCATGTACCATCATGCATAACTACCATTTTGGCTATAAAAATAAATTGTTATTCTAAAATGTTTGGCTCTTTTGAAGCTTTTCATCAAACATTACATGTGCATTCTTACTCCAAACTAAATTTGAAAAGAGATAGCCAAAAAAAGAAAACTATAAGATGAATAACAACAACGTTAGAGTTCATACCTATATCCCGTGGCTTAAATGGAGGGTGAAAATCACCACTGAGCAAAATCAGGACGAAAATTGGAATCTGCAATTGAGAACGAAATCCATCAAAAGTCGTAAAATTTGTCAAGCTCAAAATTGGAATCTAATGAAACCATAATATGAAAACGAATGAACTGTCAATGGAACTATCAGAGTGTTGACAAGAAAATGAAAACGACAATGGTGGAACACGAAAGGAAAACGGTGGCGGTGATAGATTAGGTTCCGATTGAGTGACACCGATTGAGAGGCGGGGAAAGTGAGAGACAATGTCGTTGATTGAGAGAAAGTGAAAAAACTTTGGGTTTTTTTGTCTGAACTTGGTTGTTTGAATCGTGTATAGTGAAAGTTTGTTGTTTGGAAATTTAGGGAATAAAGTTGCTGTGAGGAAATGATTTTAAAACTTACATAAAATTTATGACTTTTTTATTCAAAAATTTAATATCTTTTATTAATTTTTTTATATTTAACATAAAATTTTATGATTTTTTATTCCAAAAAAATTATACTTTTAATGTTTTAAGAATGACTCTAGGATTTAAGAGTGATTATGGTATACTTTACTCAATCCACTAGTATTTATGTCTTTTTGTTTTGTTTTTTCTATTAATGTTTTTTTATTTGTATTTTAATAGTTTGAACTTTAATTTTAAAATTTATTAAAAAAAATATGACTAAAACAATCAGATAAGTTATAAATCAAAATTATCTGATTATTGCTATTAAAATAGAAATTAAAAATATTAAAACATTAACTTAATAAAAATTAATTACGAATATATTACTAATGATTTTATATAAATTATTTTAAAAATTTTATTTATAATGTTTTTACTTTTTGTATTTTAAAAAAAATTATTATAATTGTTATGATTAAAATTGTTGGTTTACTAATAGAATATGTATGTATTGTATTACAAGGAGCATTCCAACTTTCAAGCAAGTGCTAATCTATTAAAATAGTGAGGCATAATTAATTGTTGCACATCAAACATTAAGAATCGTCACCATCTTCCACAAATTCTATGTTTAAAAAACAAATTTGAAGTAAACAAACAAAAAACATACAAAATCAAAGTTCTCCAAAGATACTCATCAAATGTGAAGAAATTTGTGTCAAAGATCACAAACTAGTTAGCTTTAAAATCTCACGATTCATGTCTTGATGCAACAACTTTTGCGAGTGATTATTCGTGGCATTTTACCAAGGAATGTAAGGGTAACTATAAGTATTCCTGCCCATTATGTATAGGAAATACCATCATTTCAAGTAACAAGTTTCAAACACAATTTGTATACTCTTTATTCTTTCACATGTTGACTTGAGCGTCAGAGCGTCGGAGTGATAAAATAAAATAGTTTAAGAAAATTAATAATAAAAATAAAATATTATCAAGGTCTTCAAAGTCTTCAAGTCTTTCCTTTAACTTTATCTTTTCCCGAATTGCCTGAAATAATGGACATGGGGTGAAATATAACTCATCTCAGGGACCCCACGTATTTTATTGGTTTGCTTGTCCAAATGTGCATATTACTAACATATTAATCTAATACTACACATTCGTATTAGATGAGGGAACTAAGAGATCAAAACTCTTGAGTTTTTACAATGGGTGATCACACGATCACCTATTACCGTATTCGAAATAACAAGTGTTTAAGAGAATGAAACTCTTATTACAACTATTCCTATACTCATATAAGAGAACAAAACTCTTATTGCTTCCATAATATAAGAACATCAGCTCCTAACTATGCAGTTAATGGATATGCTAGGCAAATGTTAGTTTCTTTGAGCTGAGTGAATTACTAAGCCTTATCCATCCGGGTATGGTTTTACGAAGCGACCTACCCCATAGTCTTGGAAATGTACACCTTAGAGACTTACATACCTAATCATACTCCACCCTTTAAAAAAAATTTAATTTTTCTAATTTTCACAACAATAAAACAAGTATTAATTAAATAAATTTTCTTTAAAAAACTAACTAAAAACTCAATTAATATAGTAAATTTGTTTTAAAAATATAAGATTAATATAAAAGTAAAAAGTGTCTCAAAAATATATATTTGGAATCAATATATCAATTATGTTTTATAATTTTATTTATTAAGAGTAAAAATATAACTAATTTTTAAATAAAAAATAAAATAAATAAACTAGTACAAGCAATCCGCGGCAAAAGTCGTAGTAAATCTCCCAGGAAAATCCGCAGCAAATTTTGCAGCGACATTTCTTGAAAATTTTAAAGTTTCATGAATAACCAATTCCTGCGAAAGAAATCGCAGTCAAATCCGCAGAAAAAGTGATATATTATTTTTAAATCATAAGTCGCATGTAAAATTTCAGGAATATCTGCGAGATTTACTGCAACTCAACTTTTTGTAGGAAATAATGTGTTACAATATAAATTCGCAGGAAAAGTCACAGGAATGCTTGCGGATTATTTTTCGCAGGAAGGTACGTTGGTAGTTCCTGAATTTCTAGTAATGAAATGTCAAAATAACAATTAAAGTCAAATGGTTAATTTATTTTAATGGTACATGCAAATTGCTTTCTCATAAATATATGATTCATTTATCGTCCACTTGTCTTTATTTTTTTAACGTATTAAACATATTAACAGCAACTCAATATATTTAATATCAATATCAACTTGCATAGAAAATAACTAATAATCAACAAAAGTTATTTGCATGAAAGATTAATCTAATATCACATGTTAAATATGTACATTTACTATGATTATGAATAAACAAACACATATATTTATTTCTCCATAAAAATTGCATCCATAAATTAATCACAAAAAATCATGAATTAAAACTTTATAAAATTTAAAATATTATTTGACTTTATTGTATACCTTTCTCTATCATAGAGAATTGCCATCAAAATTTTAAAGTAGCAACCTTTAATATCAATCACAAATAAAAGATCTTCATGACAATTAGGAGGAAGAAGATTTTGCCTTGGTTCATCACTTTGATGCTTGAAACATAAGCCTTGGTTGTCAGTATATGAACTACCTATAAGATTGTTAGAAAATTAATTTAAATCGAATGGATCGAGGCTTGAATCGTGAACGAAATCACTTTCCTTATAAGTATTTCAAGCATGCTCAAATTCTTTAGAGTTTGAACGTAGGAATATCCAAGATAATTCAGCCTATAGTCAAGTTTGCACAAGACCGACGAAAACTTGAATGTAGAAAAGATGAAATCTAGAATTTTGTATGAAGAAGATAACTTTTCTAATTTGTTTTTATGAATCCGGAGTGCTCAATTTATAGGTCAAGTCGGTATTGTTTCATAAGGTTGCGACCCTTGATGAAACACACACTTTCAGCAATACTTTTACCAAATATTGCACTATTTTGCGTACAACAACACTTTTTCAAATGTTGCAATGTTTTGTCTATGGTAGCACTTTTATCAAATATTACATTGTTTCACCTACAACAACAGTTTTCAAAGGTTGTATTGTTTCACATTCTGCAATACTTCACAAAGTGTTACCTATTTCTGGATTTAAAATACAAACTGTCTACTGCAACACTTCATAAGTGTTGCCTTTTTATAAATTAAAAATTAATCCATAATTATTTATTTTTTTGTCATTTTAAAACACACTCGAGACTATTAATTGTTAATAATTTACAACGATAAATCATATGAAAAATAAGGAATTCCAAAATGAATGCAACTAGTTTTAATCCTTATACATCGACTCACCTATGGATATGATGAAATGTTACACTTGGAAGTCAATGTATATTTTCTTATAGTTTTCAAACAAAACCAAATTAATATTAATGAATATCAGCAAGCTATATTAATGGAATTGAACTCTCTAGATAAATATTGATTGATAACCTTATATAGAATTAGGAATTCAAAGCAGAAGATGGCTAGAGCAAATAACAAGTGAGTCTAACTCGAATAATTCATTAAAAGTGATTTTGTTTGGAAAAATAATTTTCCTATTGGAACTAAATGCCCTAAATTTTGGAAATTATGATCAAACTAGGAAGGACCTTTATTGTTAGTAAGGTCTATTAGAGGATCTTATCGACAAGTCAATATTGAAGACAAAGAACTTAATAGAAGTATCAATGGAAAGTATTTAAAGAACTATTATCCTACTATGAGGGAAAGTTTTGAAAATTGAGACAACAATTGCATATATATATTCCAAATAATTGGTAGCCACAGAGATTGACTACCCAACTAATTTGAAAAAAATGACACAAAATGGGCTCGAGACACCTCCTTTATCCTTTATAAATGCATATAATCAATAACGTTATTTATTAACCTTATGTACCATTTCATATTACTTCTAGGAGAGCTCTTGTGGTTTAATATTAACACTGTACATGTTAGCCTTCTATTTATTGGACATGTAACTTCAAGAATAAGAGAGATGAATTGTGGTATTTAAAATTTATGATAACTTTTAAAAAATTTTTGATTAAACTTAAATTTGTGTTAGTAGTTTCATAAGAGTAAATAACAACAAAAATTAAAGCAATAAATAGAGGAAATTAAAAGGACAGGGTTAAAGAGATTGCACCAGAAATTTATATAGATTTGGTTGAACGTTGGCTCAGTCTTGTCTCCAATAGGTCTTCTTGAGAGTTTGACTATAAACTTTGAGCTTTTGAAGGTTATAAAAATATAGAGATTTTTATAGGCTTATCCCCACTTAAATATAGATTTTACCACATGTTAAGCTGACGAACTTTCTTAGAGATTTTTAGGTTGATCTCAATAAGCAAAAACAATTTTTTTTTAAAAAGTTCAATAAAACAAAATAGAGATTTAATGATCGGTTTATCTCAAGAACCAAACTCAATTTTATCAAGAGTATCGCACTACCAAGAATTAAACAAACAAGCATGACCACTTACAAAACTCTTCCTCACAAATAATGTTTTAGTAATAAGCAATAAGAAAACTTTAAATGAGAGAAATATTTTCTAGAGAGAGAGAATGAGAGACAAATTAGAGAGATAAATTGTAAAAAAAACGTAAATCGTTGGAAAATGGCGTGAAATAAAGAGGAGGTGACACTCCTTTATATAGAAGATCAAAAAATCAAAAAAGAAAATGATCCATGGGCATTTTTAATGTCACAGTCGATTGGCATAAGGCCCAATAAATTAGATTATTCGTTTTTAATCAGTTACTTTTTCCAACATGGAAATATTTGATCGAGAGCTGTTACTAGTCATTAACGTGTTGTCCTAATTGCTCGGTTAATCGATTAGGCCTTCTCCAATCAATTGGCATAAGTACCAAATCAATTTGATAGTTGAAAAAAATATTCCAATTGATTGGCTTAAGGTCCCAAGTTATTGGGTTGTTCAAAAAATTCTTTCAGTCGATTCGCTTAAGGTCCCAAGTTATTGGGTTGTTCAAAAAATTCTTTCAGTCGATTCGCTTAAGGTCCCAATCAATTGGTTAGTAAAAAAATGCTTAAAAAATAAGGGTGACAGTACCCTAATCAATTGGCTATGGATTGAAAATGTTTGTAAGATGTAAAAAGGTTATAAAAATAATTTTAAGGGAGCGCGTGTGTGTACATGTATGTGTGTGTGTGCGTGTGTGTGTGTGTGCGCATGTACGTGTCTGTGTATGCGTGTGTGTAAGTGTGTGTGCGTGCGTGCGTAGGTGCGTGCATGTGTGTGTGAGGGGGAGAGAGAGATAAATAGATAGATAGATAGATAGATAGATAGAGAGAGAGAGAGAGAGAGAGAGAGAGAGAGAGAGTTATCTTATAACTTAGAAACCACTTCCTTACTTTTACACTCCTCTATTTCATTACTCTAAGACTTCAAATATTCTTTTCCAGACATCTCGATCATTTAAGCACTTTAATCTTGAGTCTCTTTTCTTGTTGTGGCTTGAGATATTTCTCTAATTATGTCACCATCATTAGAGACTTGAAAGTTATTGCCACCGTATTCATCATAACTATTGACGTTGTCGTCATCAAAACATCATAGAGGATCTTTTGAGGGATTGTCAACTTTATACCTGCAAGTACATAGATGCACACCATCCTCTTTGTCATAATCAAAAAGGTAAAAAAATAATAATCAAAATGCATAGATACCATGTAAAACGAGCAAGTTACCTTATAGAGATAGACAAGAGAAGTCTATAATATGGAGTAAAAAACGTAGTTCGGCTAACTACAGGCAAAAAGGGGGAAAGGTTGCTCGCTGAGACATCGCCGTCTCGTGCCTACGTACTCTCAACAAGTATGAGAGATCAGAGCAAACGTAGTTCGGGCTAACAAGGAACACATGTTCGTTCAAATTTTTTTACCCGAGTAGGATTAACAATCAGTTCCAGCAGTTAGGTGTATGCAGCTCGACCCTTGGAGACTTAGGCGTTACCTGTTTGCGGTAGAACTAAGAGTTAACGAAACTCTTTTTCATGAAAATGTTTTCCATTATTAAAGGTCCCAAAGGAAAAAATAAGTTTAATGATTTGTTTTTGTGTTTGTTTAGAGAAGAAGTGTTTTGAGTTTGATTTGTAACTCATGTTGCACTAGAGACTATGACTTAGGAGCGAATGCGTTGCATATCACCCTAAGGGTGTACACTAAACACTCTAGGCAATTGAGAGGAATCCACTCAATCACCATTTCCCAAGTAGCTTAAGGCTCGTAGTGTACAACATTCATTAGCCTTTATTATGTGTTTTGAAAATGTTTGAAGATGAGGAGAGAAAGAACACACTAAAGGGAGACTAACTCAAACCTAATAGTTGTCATGCAAAGTAGACTTAGAGTTGGGATACAAAAGGAAACTATCTAATATTATCATGCATGGTTTAGCACCTAATGTCTATCATAACCTCTCTTGAGTAAGAGAAGTTAGAGATCCTAAGGGAAGAAAGACAAAAGAAAAAGAAAAAGAAAGGAACGTGAAAATGCAATTATGCAAACAGAGAATGCACAAATAGGATGAAAGTGAGGGAGGAAAAAAGTGTGGGGCAGTAGCCTCCACAAGCCCATCTCAACCTCAAGCGTGCATATGATAAATGCAAAGAAGAAAGAAATAGACATGCACATAAATGAAATCACACAGCTGCACCAAAAGTAGGATGAAATGGCCTAAACCATTCAAACATCAACCACAAAAACACAAAGCAAACAACATGAAAAGAGAAAAGAAGAAACCCAACTCAAAGAGGGATTAGAACATGAAAAGAAAACAGCAAGGTATCCCCAAATATCATTCAACCAAAGCATCATCATGATTTATGCAAAAGATGCACCAAAAGGTCCTAAAAGGTTCATCATTTAAGACATGCTTCAAGTACCTCCTAAGGAGGGACTAAGCTATCTCAAATGTGATCCTTAAGTCATGGGACAGAAGTGGGGATGATAGGAGAGTGCACAAAAGCAAAAGGATTCACACCAAAAGAAAATGCAAGCACATACACAAAAGAGTGTAAAACAAGCCACATATGAAAACCCTAATTGAAAGCTCCAAAGGATGCACAAACTTGAACAAGTAAAACACAATGTTATGACCTAAAATTGAGCAAGAAGCAACCTTAACATGTTAGCAACATGAATCCAGAAGGATTGAAGGCTCAAAGGATCCATAAATGTCATCTCCAAAGCAAATTAGGTCAATGTGTATGTATGAACCTCCCTTAGGGGTAACTTGACTTGCAAGTTACCTCAAAATTAGGAAAAAGATTCAAAAATAAGCAAATAAAACGAAAGAAGCACATTAAAGTGTTGGCAACCAGAGGCCAAGAAATTACAACCAATGTCACTTTACAACATCACCAAAGAAATTGATTCACAAAGGTGCACCATTATAAAGGAGGGTTATCGAGGGTCAAATAAATCAAGGTCAAAGTCAAACCAAAAGTCAATGAAACAGGGTCAAAATGGTCCTCAAAAATCATTCAACTCATTGTCAATATGAGGATTGATTTTCAGTCATTGAATCAAAAAGAAGAATTAAAAACAAATCAAGAACAAGAACATGTCAAGAAATATTTCAATTAAAACACTTCCAATGGATAAATTCTTTTTAAATTTAAAAATAATCCAAAAATATAAAATAAAACTTTCTAAAATCAGAAAACATCCCAAAATGCCTAGAAATATTTTTGTGAAATTTTATCAACATTGGAAATATTTTATTTGGAATTAAATCTAAACAGGTCCAAAAAGAAAAAGAAAAGAAAATAAAATAAATGCACAATGCAAAAAGCAAGAAATACAGTTAAAAGAATTGGGCTGCGCAGGGAGGGGGTTCCAAAAGCAATCAAGGCCCAGACTGGCTCAAGATCAAAACGCAACGCATTACTTAATGCGCTGGCAGGTCAAACAAAACCTTGGCAAGTCAAGCGAGATCTCAGCTGTAGATCTTTTTCAGTCAACCATTCAAACATACACGCAAGCAATCCACATCAGCCAACCGGAAACAAAACCAGATGCCGGAACCACTGTTCCGGTCATCTTCTTCGACTAACACTCCAGCATGGCATCATCAAAAACTCACCAAATCAAACAATCTTTGAGTCTAAACTCATCCTCGTGTTATGTAGAACACGAATCCAAGCTTAGTTTTCATTAATCTTGCATAAATAAGCCGAATCAAAGAAAACAAAGTCACACATGCTCAACTGAAATACCCCCAAACATTCAAAATTATGAACCAGAAATTGCCTACGTGAGTAGGACTTCAGCACAAACCAACAATGGCACAAGATAGATGCATAATTAGAGAGAAATTTGGATCTAGAGTTTACCTAACGGAGCCTCCCCGTTGGAGCTTCACAGTGGCTTAAACTTGATGCAAATGATCCAGACACGTTCCAATTCACTTGAGGAAGAAGAAGGAAGCTTCAATTCTGCTTGAAATGGCTCAATTTAGGATTCACGATTTTGAATTTCCACTTGCTTGAACCAATTATGCTCTGCTCAATTCTCCACGAAAATTCCTCTAAAATGATTCAGAAATGATTTGCACCTTATATATGATGGATTGGGAAAGGTTTTGAGGCCCAAATGCAGCTGAATTGTGAGAATTGCAAAATTGCCCAATTTGAATTTTGGAGCTTCATGCACACGTTAAAACTCTCTCCAATTGCCTTGTTTTTCACTCAAATTCACTGCTGGGATTTCACTTTGATCATGTGAATAGGATTCATCCCTTGATTTGATCAAATGGTTGATATTGGATTATGAAATTTGCACTTGAAATAGCTATTGAAATACACATGAAAACAACACCAAAACTTAAATCCAATTTGTGCATCTTGTTTGTCATATTCTTGTGACTCAAAATATGTATAAACATGCCTTGTAATAGTTCAAAATCAAATTAATTGAATTTTCCCCTTTTAAAGCTTTTTCATGAAAATTCTCTCACCAATTCTCAAACCCTAGCCAAGTCCATGACAATTGAGTGTTCTAAGATGAAATTGGGATTATTTGGAGTAGTTTTCATGTTGTGAAAAGTTGCATTTGAAGTGTGCAAAGTCATGAAATGGACCTATAATGAAAATTACCTGTAATCTTACTTTCCCAAAATACCCCTGCCTTGCAAGCTTCATAACTTGAGCTCTATAAATCAGATGAAGGACTTCTAATACTTTTTAGAAAGCTAAGATTATGAGGAACAACTTTCATGTTTGGGTCAAAGTGAGATGAAACATGATTCTAGGTCAAAAATGCCTTAGAAGTTGGTTGACTTTTGTTAACTTAAATCATATTCATCTGAGGACCTGTAACTTGTCAGCATCATAACTTGAGTTCTAGAAATCCAATGGATTAGTTCTAATACTCAAAAGAAAGCTAGAAACATTCTCTACAAGTTTCATGTTTTCATCAAAGTGAGATTCCACTTACATCTTGAGATATGTGGTCTTGAAGTTAGGCACTAAACAAGGGATTTTACACTGAGAACCCTAATTTAGTAACTTCTTACACTCTTGAGTCTTCTTGAATGGATCTTGGAATAACATCTCAAATGCCTCAACACAACATTCCATGATCACCGTGACTTAGGACTGAGTCTTAATCTCCTTCAAAAACACAGTTGACTTAGGATTGACCAGATGGAAACCCTAGATGCACCACTCTTGACTGTGGCTTCTTACACATGATACAATGACTTGGATAAACTCCACCATGGCCCTCAAAGCACTCAATGAGCTTCCTCAACATCCCATATCCATAATCATGAATTCACAAACCTCTGATGATCCCAATTAGTCTCTAAGCTAGGAGATAATCCACATACATCCATCAACTCTTTCAGAGAGCAATGACCACTTCTTGTTGACTTGATGAGCACTCATACTTGAGTAAAACCCCTTGCTTAGGCTCAGAACTCTTGGTAAACTTCTCTTGTTATGCACACCTCTCCTGATCCCCTACTAAATGAACAATGGTATGCAATGCAAATGCTAGAAGAAAAATGAAATGAAACATAAACAAAGCTAAGAAAAGGTTAGGCAAATTTTGGGGTACAACAGGAATGTTTGGCACTCACGCCGACATATATGCTATGTAAAAGAAGATTCTCAGAGTTGGATACTACTGGTTAACTATATAAACTGATTGCATCTAATATGCCAGGAAATGTCATAAGTGCCAAACCTATGCGGACAAGGTGCATGTACCTCCAACTTTGCTAAACGTGTTGTCATCACCTTGGACATTTTTAATGTGGGACATTGACATGATTGAAATAATTGAGCCAAAAGATTCTAATAGACACTGTTTCATTCTTGTTGCTATCGACAACTTCACCAAGTGGGTAGAAGTTGCGTCCTATGCCAATGTGACTAAACAGGTGGTTGCCCGCTTCATCAAAAAGGAGATTACCTGTCGATATAGAATCCCTAGTCGTATCATCACGGACAATGGTACCAATATGAACAATAAAATAATGAAAAAGTTATATGATAACTTCAAAATGGAACATCACAACTCTTCTCCTTATCGCCTAAAGATGAACGGAGCTGTTGAAGCTGCGAACAAGAACATCAAGAAGATCGTGCAAAAGATGGTAGTAACCTACAAAGATTGGCACGAGATGTTGTCATTTGCCTTGCACAGATACAAAACATCCATTTGCACTTCAACTGGGGCAACCCCCTTTTCTTTAGTATATGGGATGGTTGCAGTCCTACCCATTGAAGTTGAGATACCATCTTTGATGGTCCTAATGGAAGCGAAATTGGAAGAAGCGAAGTGGGTCAAGGAAAGGTTTGACCAGTTGAATCTCATTGATGAGAAGTGAATGACTTCCATGTGCCACGACCAATTATATAAGAAGAGGATCAAGAGAACTTTTGACAAGAAGGTCTGTATCCGAGAGTTCCAAGAGGGAGAACTCGTACTTAGAAAGATATTGCCAGTTCATAAAGACGTGCGTGGGAAATGGATGCCTAATTATGATGGCCCATTTATTGTGAAGACAACTTTCTCTAGAGGTTCGCTCATTCTCACGACAATGGACGACAAACAACTTGCTCATCCTGTAAACTCTGATGCAGTTAGAAAATATTATACTTAAAAAACCCGCTAAGTCAAAATCCCGCAAGGGCGACTTAGGCAAAAAAAAGTATCCTGGTGGATTACAACCTATGAATGAGATCCAAGCAAAAATTAGGGATAAGATGAATAGAAAAAAACTCGCTAAGTCAAAAACCTGAAAGGGCGACTTAGGAAAAAATGAGCGTTCCGGTGAATCGAAAACCCGAAAGGGCGATCCAGGAAAAAGTTAGAGACAGAGGAATTTCGCTGCATCAGAGGTTGTTACCATTGCTGAAGATTACTAAAGAGGCTTACTTCCACTACTCTTGTCAGAGGCAAAGATCTGAGGAACTCTTAGTTAGTGGGGCATGATTGTCATTGGATTCGATGTAACCTTTTACCTTTTGCCATTTTCAATTGTAAATATTCCATGGAGTTTTGCGATTTGCAAGCTACCATTCATGAATAAAATCGATTTTGGACCTTTTATTTGCTTGTAATTTACTACATTCTTTACCTTTCTTTGTTATGAAAAACATCACGTATTTGTTAATAATTATTTTTGAAAGCAAAAAGTTTTGAATCGAAAATGATTTTAAAGAAAACTAAAATAGAACAAGTAGTTACTTTGGTTTGTGGAAATTTCAGTGGAAATCGGTTTTCTCCCAAGAAATCTAAAAGTGGCTGAAACTTTGATATTGCCATCTCAACAGTACGTAACTTCACTAAAAATGTTTTCTCTAGTACCCCTTGTGCGATGGGAGTTTGAATGTGATTGAAGACTCATCCTTAGACTAGACTCTTTGACTCTCCAAAGAAGTTGAGTTTTATCTTTAGCAAGCTTGCCTAAGCTCTACACTGTTCCCTAATGAAGTGAAATGGGTTTAACCCCTCTGTGTTGTTGTGGACACCTTTGTTCCCTATATTCAATATGATTCCTTTGTTCTTCCCAGTAAAGTAGGTTGTTATCTATCTTCCCATTTGAGTCTCTTGTTCCTGTGTCTCTTGTTAGAGTCGGTTCTTGCGAATCTTTGAGCATTCGTATCATACCATAGCATGTGCATTTAACATATCTTTTGGGTTTTGTTGTTTGGCTATAGATTTCAATTCTAAGTCCAGTTGCAACTGGAAATTTTTGTTACATCCATTGTGATTGTTGTTTGTTCCTATTTCCAGTGGTCATTGGCTCCCTTTTTTTTAAAGATTTTAGGTCGTCACCTTTTCCCTTATCTAAATCCAGTTGTTACTGGCATCTTTTACCTCTTTGGTTGTTACCAATTCTCTTAAAGTCTAGTTGTAACTAGCAATCTCTGGTGGATAATCTAATGGTCATTGGCATTTATGCAATTTCAACCTTCGTAGACACTGTCTATCTGATAGTTACCAGTATTCCCCTATGAGTGTAGTCGTTGCTAATTCCTCAACTCATTTGTTATCTGGTGGTTACCAGCTTTTCCTATGAAGTTCAGTCATTGCTAGCTCCCTAGGAAGTCCAGTAGTTACTGGCGTTGCTCAATTCCACTTGTTATTGGTATTGTTGATTTGGTCGTTACCATATCTGCTAAAAGTCCAGTAGTTACTGGCATTACTTAAATCCAATTGTTATTGGCATTGTTCATTAGGTCGTTACTATATCTATTTAAAAGTCCAGTAGTTACTAGCATTGCTTAAATCCAATTGTTATTGGTATTGTTAATTTGGTCGTTACCACATCTGTTTGAAAGTCTAGTAGTACTAGCATTACTTAAACACAATTGTTATTGGTATTGTGATTTGGTAGTTACCACATTTGTTTAAAAGTCCAGTAGTTACTAGCATTGCTCAAATATAATTGTTATTGGTATTGTTGATTTGGTCGTTACCATATCTGCTTTAAAAGTCCAGTAGTTACTGGCATTGCTTAAATCCAATTGTTATTGGTATTGCTGATTTGGTTGTCACCATATCTGCTTGAAAGTCCAGTAGTTACTGGAATTTCTTAAATCCAATTGTTATTGGTATCGCTGTTTTGGTTGTCACCAATCCCCAAGAAAGTCCGGTAGTGACTAGCATCCGTCCTAAAGTCCAGTAGTTACTGGTATTGTTTAAAGTCCAATAGTTATTGGCAATGTTCACCTGACCCAGTGATTTTTTTAGGATGTTTGGTTGTTACCAATATCCCCAATGATTTTTTTAGGATGATTGGTTGTTACCAATATCCCCAGTAATTTTTAGGATGTTTGACTGTCACCTATATCCCCGGTAAATCCAGTTGGTTTATTTTCTTCTCCGACCGTTTCCTAAAAATCACGTTTGAACTCTTCACTATGAGGAAATTTTTCCGTTCGGTTTTGTCCCCTGTGGAGTCTTGTTTTGCCCCGTTAGTTCCTCTTGTCAGAGGTCAACTCCTTGTTTTTAACCTGGTCCCCAATGGAGATTCTGTTTCTTTCTAGATTTCCCCAGTGGAGTTATTCTGCCATTTCTACCTCCATTGCGAAGTTTCTTTCCTCTAGAGTATCATACCGTTCACATTTGAACCATGCGACTGATCACTCTAGATTCCCTGGTGTTTGTCCTTCCCAGTGAGTAGTTACTCGTTGTGTCAGCTTTATTTCTCATTCGTTGTGGTTGTCTGCACTATTTCATCTTTGAATCATAGAGCATCATTGTAGAGTTCATAGCATATCATCACTTGTATAGTTTTGTCGTCCTTAGCATATCATTGCATCTAAGGGAAAAAAATTTGGTTTGCTATATTTAAATACCTTTCACCATGATTTTATGGATATTGTCATCTCTCATTCCATCTAGTAAAGCTATTTAAATAGGGGAAAATGTCATGCCCCAAATGTCTACCCCTAAATTCCATTGCCATTATAGGAGCATCCAACATTGTTTCCTAATCTTAACTTTGTTTCAAGTTTATTGTTGTTAAGGTTCATCTAAATTAGGGTTTTGCATCCTTGGAATCAAAAGGATTATTGCTTGATCAATTAATGTTTTGGGTTGGTAATCATAAAATCAAGGTTTCATACATTCAATGAGCTTATATTGAACAAGAATAAAGTGCTAATTGACCTCATTGCAAGATCATTGAAGCCCAATTTCATTTGGCCCCAAATTAGGTTTTTTATTAGAAAAAGTCAATTGTGCCTTTGACTTTTGATCCAAGCATGATCCCAAGCCTTGGGACATGATTCAACATGTTAATATACACCTATGGAGCCTATCTATAATGTTTGAGAAGTCCAAAGATGCAAATTCATTGAAGATCACACAGTTGAATTCATCTGGTACAAATTTCATCTAACAAAGTTAACTCTTTGACTTTTAGGGTTTTTGGTCCAAATTGAAGCATCCAATCCAAATTTAATTAAGATATGTTTAATCAATGAGTTTTATAATTAAGAAATCAAGAGTTGAGAGGTTTCTTGCAAAAGAAGAATACTTGGATAACTTGAATTTGTTTCTAAATGTGAAAAAAAAACCTAATTTTGGTACGAACTTTGAGAGATCATAACTTTCAATCCACACATCCATTTTTTGAGTTCCAAAGATCAATTTATAGATCTTCTCATGCACTAAAAATTTTTCCTAGTGACTTATGAGCAAAATATTTTTAGTTTTTGAGTTATGAAGCTTCAAAGTTTGGATGAATTTTAAAACACTTAGAATATTTTCAAGACAACTTTGTTCCTTCAATTTTCAGCTAACTTCAAGGCCAGTTTTCATCATGATCCCTTTGGATTCAAGAATCTAATCAACCATGAAAGTTATATGGCATGTTTAGGGCTTTCTAAAAAGTACAAGAACTCATCAATTCCATTCTTGAGCTTGGAGTTTCGAAGAGATGAAGTTAGGGTTCTAAACTTGATTTCCAAGTGTTCCAACATGGAAAACTTGATGCAAAATCTTTGGTTACCATACAATATTGCTTTGTAGAACTTGATTGATTGCAAATCTCACTTAATCAGATCATTACATAAAAATTGGAAGCTTGATCCCTTGAATTAAAGCTCAAACCACTTGCTATTTCCATTTTTGGCATAAAGTGAAGAATACCATTTTCATAAAGCATGGCTTTTCCCTAAAACCAGCATTGAGCCATTTCCCTTGCTCCTCTTTGCATTCCATAGTACAAGAGATCTTCATAGGCATGCCCTAATTGCAATTACTCTTGTACTTGGCACTTGAAACAAGAAAAAGTGATGATCACAAACAAGTTGGTTTCCAATTGACTTAGTTAGCAAGAACTCAGATTCTGACCACACCTCAACACCTCCACTCTCTCTATCAATAGGACATCAATCCTCAATAAAAAAGGAGGAGAAAGCACTACAAACTAGCCTTAAACACTTCTGCATCCTCAAAATCAGGAGAATTTGCAAAATACCTCCAAACTTGCAAGAACTCTTCATAAACAATTTCCATTCGTACATTCTCCAAAATAACTCCATAAACCTCATTCAAACCATTAAAACCTTGATGTAACATCTCAAACGCCCTGCACCATCTTCAACCTCCATTTTTTCAATAAGAATCGTATTCTGTTCTTGAGGCCAGTTCCAACTTATTTAATCCTTCAAGCATACTCTAAAGGGCTCAACAAAATTTTGGAGGTTATCATATTGCAACTACAATTGCTGAGAAGAAGCCTTGGACTTTCTCCAAGAGGTAAGGAATTCTGACCTTCCACTCTCATATTCATGCATTATTTTGTTATCTTTTAAATAGAAAAGATGTAGTATGTGTGTTGTTTTGTGATTTTGAATGATTGTTTACTTTATTTAGTTTGAATATTCCATGTTGTAACATGTTGAAGTTTCACGATGCCATGCTGTTGTTGAGTGATTTATGAATTACTCAGTTGCTTTTAGGATGAGATATTGTTATATTCTTGATCCTTATAAAAAAATTTGTGACTTTGATTTTTACATCATTGAAAATGGTTGAGAGATGAAGGAGTTCTGAGGAAAAGAAATTCTGGCCATGGAGGTTTGTTTAGGGCATAAAAGAGAGAAGCGAGGAAGAAGAAGGTAAAAGCTGAGGTGGAGGTGAGTTGGCATGACATGGCGCTGATCTGGCCGTTTTAGTGGGATCTTAAAATATAATGATATGCAAGTGTATTATGTTTGGATGTAATAGCTATCCCAGTGGTAGAAGCCTTGCCTTGCCTTTCCTTTTGACATGCCTGACTTGGGTTCGATCCTGCTGATCAACCCTTTTGCCTTTTATTTATTTGATAGATTTGATATATTATTGTATGCTTTCATTAATTATCATAAAGTGTGCATTGGCTGGTTTGGCTAGTGTTTTAGGTTGTAACCTTAGCAGCATGGGTTCAACACCCATAGTGACCATTCCCTTTATTTTTACCACTTGTTTTCTTTATTTTCTTCGTAACTTCAACTTGTCATAACTTCTTCATCTTAAATGATTTTTTGCCCATTATTTTTGTAAAATGTTCATGCTTATGTCTATTTTTCAATTATATGGAGAAATTTCCAAAAATATTATTTTGTTGTGATTATCCATGATCCAAGTATATGACGTTTTTAGGGTTTCTTAGGTTTTCTTTTGATCTTTTAATTGATCCTTTGGTTCTACTTGAACGTCTTGAGTTGTATGAACCATATGCATCTTGTATGAACCTCATTTGATATTATGAACTTATATACCCTTGTTTTTACATGGTTGTTATTACTTTTTTCAAGTGCATGTCCTTATGTGAATACATGTTTTAATCTCTTGAGTCCTTGGTTGTTACCATGCCCTTAACATGTGATTCTCTTCTATGATCAAGTAATTTGAATAAACATGTGCTTTATGTCTCCCATACCATTCCTTAAGTGTTCTTAGATACTTGTTGTTTTTCTTTGAAAGATGTTTAGTATGCATGTTTGTATAAATCAATTCTTGTGATTGTTTCTCATCTTACTCAAAGACCATGATTGAACTCTTTTAATTGGTTGTTACCTACTTGTTTAACATGTTCATCTCATATACATAATTTTTCCAAGCATCTTTGTCACTCATATGATATGATATTGATGCCTACAGGTTATCTCTTGAACTGTTACACTTCAACCTATATGATTGTTGTCACACATGTCCCACTCTTTTTCAAAGATATTTTGGTTATCACCTTTGCCATAATTTGGTTTGATATCCATGCTTTAAATATTGTCATAACTTATGCACGTTGATTTTGAGTTTTTGTTTCCACTATGATAAGTAATGTTTTAACTTATATATGGTTGTGTGAACTTCAAATTATCATCCATGATATTTGGTCTCGTAAGAACCTTATTTCATGATCTTTTAGATGTTGTAACATCTATGTTTACCTTTGGTTGTAACCATTTGGTTTGATTCTAAATACTAAGGATGGATGCTTGGTTGTAACCTTGTCATCTATTGACTTTATCAAAGATTTGCTTGATGTTGTCACATGTTTGCCCTCTTCTTCTTAGTTGTTACCATGATTTTTTGTCTTCATAATGTTTGAATGAATATATAGGCATGCTTGAAGCTTGTTAAGTTTCCCCAAGTGATGTAGCTTCTTATCTCTCATCTTAAAATGTTTCCTTGTGTTCCTAAGTCCAAAGAAAAGTCTCTCTATTGACTCAATGTCATAGATAGCTCATTACTCTTTTAGCCTCCCCTTGACCTTGTTAGAGTCATTAGGAATTTCAATTTAGCCTTAAGATAAAACCTACACCCCTTTGACTTTGTTACAGTCAAAACCCTAGCATATCTTGTTAGGAGCCCTATAACTTAGAGCTTAGGTCTAGAGTTTGTTAACTCTATATGTGTACCATTATTGTGGGTACTCACCTTTTAGACTTTTTGTCAAAAGTCAATCCTTAGTTAGGTCTTTCATTTAGACTTAGAAAGTTTGTTAACTCTATATAAGTATCATTGTTATGAATACTTATTACCCTTAGAACCTTGACCATAGTCAAGAGTTCTCTCACCCTAGTTAGGAGAACTACAGTTTCTCTGATTCTATCATTGTTAGGATACATAGGCACGGGATGCGACATCTTGGCGAGCATACTTAGTGTACATACCCATAGGTCTTTACCCTTAGAATCTTTACCTTAGCACATAACCATTAGCAGACAAACATTAAAAAAATACACAAATACCAAACAAGAGGCTCATATAGAGTACTACAGATAGTTAGGGTGCTAATACCTTCCCTTAGTATAACCAACCCCCGATCTCTTAGATTCGTTGTTACGTAGCGCACTTAGGGTTTTCTTCGATCTTTACCTTTTCCTTTGGATAAATCAAAGCTCGGTGGTGAATATTTAAATATTTGTGGTTCAAGTTAATTAATAGCTTGACATCTGATTCTCCCCGCAATAGATTATGATGTAATGAATAGGAAATATTGAATACAGTAAATCAAACAAAATAGAACATATTGAAATTCTGGCACGCAGATACCAGATGTCGAGACAGATGTCACAACACTTGTATCAAAATACAGCTTGAACACACAAATAAAAAATGTAGGAATTTAAACAACAGACAATCAAAATCAACACCAGAATTGTTGCCCAAATCGGTGTAAACTCACCTACATATGGGGGCTACCAAGCTAGGAAGGAAATTCACTATCAATAGTACTAATTAGAAGCTAAACAATCCTGGTTTATAACTCTTCACTTAATCCCTACCCAGTGTAACTTCTACCTAGGAACTCCTAGATATGAGAACCCTTCTCGCTCCCTAATCACCTCACTGATATCAAACAATCACAATCCCAGGAACTGTATACAAAAACAACACACAAATGATCAAACTTCCAAAATAATACTTGGTTTGCTTAAAAGCTTCACCCAAGAACAATACACTATTTGCTTAAAAGCTTTGAGTGGACAATTAACAATCGGTCAAACTCAATGCATCAGAAGATACATGAGTGACATACAATTAACAAAAGAAAACCCTAGGGACCAACCAAAAAAACGCTTAATCCTTATTCTCCAAATTCTCACGATATGCTCTCTTTCTCCAATAGGGTTTTTCTTCTGTTTAAATAGCCTTCAGACCTACGGGGCTTGGGCTTCACGAGGCGCACAAATAGCAGAAATTAGTATAAAATGGCTGCAAATCAACCTGCATAAAAATAGGAGACAATACAAAATTTCTTAAAAAGGCTCAAGGATCCTTTTATGAAAAGTAACAGAATCTTTGATTACACAAATTCCCAAAATATACTCCCATACAAGTCTCCTACGTGTTCATCAGAACACACTCAAAATTCACATGGAAATTATCAAAATATCCATGCCCTAGCTACCTGGTATAACATATCTTGGAACATGTCATAACATCATGTAGAACATGATGTCTAATTGATATGACAGAACATCTGGTTCAACATCATGTTAACAACATGTTATTTTACCAAAATGTAGGCAATCCAAAAACCATAGGCCTTACACATATAGTAGAAGATTCTCTTACAATAGTTGGAATTGCAAGAGAATCAGAGGATGCAATAACCTCGAGGTCACTCAGTGTATCCCAAAGTGAACCTTCAAATAACTTCATCATATGAATGCAGAGTAGGCTGCTAGTGCCTATCTTGAAGATGATTGTGAGTAATTGAACATGGTATGATGTTATTATATAGGGAAAGGAAAAGTGTATGGGCCCAAATAAATGGGCCAAATGTTGGAGAATCACTATTTTAATATGCAAGAGTATGTATAATACAAAGTACAGGTAAAAAAAAAGAATTCTGAACAATACTCCAAGTAACCAAACTAAGATATTACAAAAAGTTAGTGGTTTAACCATAAAATGAATAACAGTACAAATAAGATATGAAAAACAATAGTGTGGTGATATCCATAGAACATTGAATACAACACATAAATAGGAAAACACAAAAAGGATGCAACATCACAACTATGATTTCTCAATTTTGATCAGCTTGTTAAATTTGGTTGATGAGAGTTCACCATCAACCAGGTTGATGACTGTAGTAGATTCACTTGACCCATCAGAATTTGGACTATTTGTCGGTGGTGATACAGGATCAGGGTTTAGTTTTGATTTAATTTTAAGTTCTTGCAATATTTTACGGCGCATGTATCATATGTATGGGATACAACGTATAAGAAAAAAAACACACACGGTAGTATGAGTTTTTGACATACAATAATTACTTTAAAATCAACAACAACATTAGCTTCATCAACAGTCTCTTTTATCAAACAACACATACAACCAATGTCAATAAATCCAAAGATCATTGACACGTAACATATAATAACAATATGACAATTAACGACACATATATTTCAGATATACCTGCAAAATAGGTGTGGGTGGGACATCAATCATACGCACATTATCCCTTTCCCAATGAGCTTTTAGTTGCTATATCACGATAGTGTCTTGAAATATAGAGACAACAAAACAACTGTCCCACTGAGGTTGCCATTTCACCATCCAAGCAATTTCCTTACCCACCAACTTGTGAAGTACCAAAGGATACTCAAGTGGATCACTTATCCCACCCTAAATAATGAAGTTAAGTGGTTAACATGACTAATAGAAATGTCTGTTTTGTTAAAAGTTGATGAAAAATAACATCAGGATCTAACCTCAATCATTATGCTACGCATTTGAGCAACAGAGAGACCCAATAGGTGTTCACTTTCACGGTCCCATAAAATAAACCTGCAATGACTTCCGCAAAGAACCAAATCTATTTGTATTTTGAACCTAGTGAATGGTGAAAACATGAAATTAGTAACAAAATTCATGTATACAGGGGAGAATACCATATGCTTATTAACATTTGGCAAAAGATATAACTTAAAATTTTCAGCTTCTGTTAAATGTTCAACTTCACATTTAAATGGAGGTATGTCTCCCCTAGCTACTTTAGGACATTTATGACACGCATGATAATACCATATTTATTGTGATGCAGTGAGCTTCTCAATTGTTGCAACCGTAATACAGAAAGTTATTTGCAGAGCAGCCATGGTGTGAGAGTTAAACATAAGAATATATTTTTTTAGTCATAGAAAAAGTGTGTGAGGAAGAGAGGAAAAAGTCATTAATAAAAATCAATACCTCAAAATTTTGCTTAATTTCACTGATAGGAAGAACAACAACTTTTGACATGAACTTCTGGTAAGGAGTAAGTTGATAGCCGGATGAGTTTTGTGACCACACTTGAGATTGCAAACATAACTGGCTGGACCGGTTTACCAATGTGTCCTTAGGGATGCTAACAGAATAAATAAAACCGAACATTTTATTGGATTTGAATAAATGTATGTAAAGAAAGAAAAACTAAATGTTGTTGTCAAGAAGTTGACCTTTTAATGAAGTCATTGATTGGCTTAATATCATCGTTGATATACAATTTTGTAACATTGTATGAGTTAGATACAGAAAGAGGATGCTTTCCTACATGGACAATAAGTTTGTATGTGTATTAGACCATTAAAAATAAAATACATAAATGAACATACTACAACATACAAAATCGAATAATGACAAACCTTTCTCTTTGACTTTGGCGTATTGAAGTAAGATGATAGTTGGTAAGGCAAACTCAGTTTTCTGTTGATTGAATTTGATGAACTATGATGCATAAGCTTCCTAGAGGGTACAATTGATTATGGTGTTGCTACAAATAGAGGAATACAAATTATTCAGTAAAAATAAGATCATAATAAGTAAAAAAAAGGTTTGTAAAGATCATACTTACCCCAAGTCCCGCAACACCATTTTGACCTGCTATTTTTTGCTGCGAGTATGGATCTGCATGTACCCTATTTCGTGCATCATTCCTATAATATCTTCGAATTTTGGCATAAATATTACGTGGCATCAGGCTAGTGAGGAAATAAAAAAAAAAGGTTTATTGATCAAACAAAAGTCATACGTATCATGAATCTTTTTTTCCATTTTCCAGTTATAATATCACAAAATGGAGTGAAGTTAATAACTTTGTCCGGGATTATATGCTTGTTTGTGTCACCAACGTGGCTCCTCCAGTGAACTTTATGAAAAACTTATGATTTGAAGGTCTGAATACCAACTCATTAAGTTGAACTTAAAAGTTGGCTATTGTGCAAGTGTTATTAACAACTAACTGTGAATTGAAAGTCTTTATATACAATGTCGAAACGACCACATGGATATCAATACCCTGTTACAAGAAAGTAAAACACGCAGTTCAATTATCATCATCAAAACCTAAAATAAGTAAAACTACGTGAATATTATCTACAACAAATTTATTCCACATAAAATATCAAAAACTAAAAATGAGTTCGCGGAAGAAAAATAAAACATAACCCATTTGCAAGTTAGGAAAAAAACCTCAAACATCGTTAAATATGAAATATCATAAACTTATTGTCGTGATCACAAACGATACCTTTCAACAAATAAAGATTGAGAAACAGAGTTCTTGGGTGAAAAATGAAAACGGTTAGAACAAAGAGAGGAAAAAGAAAGGATAAAGAAGAAAGAAGAAAAAGGATTAAGAAAAATTATTTACTATTCACTTCCTCATAAGAGTTTACAAATGAATATCACAATTGGCCTCACTCAACAACCTGAGTGATCTAGCCTATTTATAGACTAACTAGCTAACTTATAATACATGTTAACTAAACAATTGGATTCTTAACACAAGGCCTAATTCGACATAATAAGTTAACAATATATTTCGACATTACATACTAGAACTAGATTCGACTATAATATGTGACCCTTCGACATCAACATGTGACCCTGCTTCAATTTCATGCTTGCCTCCTGTCAAAACACGTGAAATATATTCCTCGACAGAGCTAGAGTTCTGTCGCAACTGCGAAAAACACCCGACAGAAAAACAGAAGAGTCACCACCGAACGTTATTTATCCCAAAGAGAGGGAAAGGAAACGATCAAAGAAAATATGAACAACGGGAAAAGACAAGGTCATCGCAACCAAATCTTGGGTTCATGAGTCGGTTACGCAAGGGGAAGGTATTAGCACCCCTCACGTCTGTTGTACTCAACAGGATCCACGCTTGTTGTCTAATCAAAGGGTGTGTTTATCTATAAGCTACTGCTAAACGGAAATGAGAATAAAATAAAAAAGAAAGAGACTTGATAGGACATCACCGCTTTATGCCTATGTATTCCCTCATGCAATGGGAAAGACAGAGTCAACGTAGTTCGGAAAACTATGGGTGATGGGGGAAGGTTGCTCGCCAAGACATCACCGTCTTGTGTCTACGTATCCTTATCTGGTATGAGAAATCAGAGCAAACGTAGTTCGGGAAACGAAACCATAGGTTGGTTAAGTGTTTTTTATGAGCAACACTAAGTTCCCATTCCAGCAGTTAGGGTCGATGTCTGTTTGCGGTAGAACGGAAAAGTAACACACTCTTTTCTGAAAATGAGTTTGAAACACAAATCCCGATGGATAAAAAGTTTGATTCGGTTTGTGAGTTTTAGTGAAGTGAATTAGTTTGCTTTGTGATTCATGTTGCACTAAAGACTATGACATAGGAGCGAACGTGTCGCATATCGCTCAAAGTGCATACACTAAACACTCTAGACAAGTGAGGAGAAACCCCTCACTCATTATTTCCCATGTGCTTAAGGCTCGTGGCGCACAACGTTCATTGTATTTATTAGATGAGTTAAAAGGTGTTTTGAGATGAGAAGAGAGACGCACGAAAGGTCTAAGGGAAACTTGTCCCTAACATTGTCATGCAAAGTGGTCCTAAGGTCGGGATGCGAAAGGAGATTCTATCCTAATGTTAGCATGCAAAAGAAGGACCTAAGGTTGAGGTTAAAAGGGACTAGCATACTTGTTATCATGCTTGGATTAAAATCCTAATGTCAATCTGACTCCAAATTTAATCCAAAATTAAATTGGAATAACAATCCCAAGGGAGCATGCAAAGACAAAGAAAAAAGCAAAGAAACAAGGAAAAAGAAGCAGCTACAACAACGCCCCTGCATAAAACAGCAATAAACTTTAGCATATAAGCAAGACAGCCTATACCAGCACATGTTTAAGCACAAAAGCAAGTGTAAAAAGGCAGGCAACAAGCAAGTAAGGCAAAGATAACGTGCAAGTTCAGAAAAACAAACAGCTGCGAAAAGCAGGCAGCAAGCAAGCTTGGATGCAATTAATCAAGAACAAACATCAATCATGAACAAATATCATGCAAATGTGAACATGCTTCAACAATCAAACATAACTGATTAATAACAATGCATCAACAAGAATCATCAAGATCGACATGTTTTCAATTCAAATCAAATGAACAAACGATCAAACGAGCATGCAACACACGAAAACGGAAGCAAACGCCAACATGCATCACACATCCAGCAAAGTAAACAATTCATGATAACCAATTAACATGATATGAGTAAGCAAAGCATGTGATCATTCATCAATCAAGCAACATGAACATGTTAAGCATTCAAATGGAAACCGGAAGTTACGTGTCGAAGAATCGAGATCAAACATTCAAGAATGATGAAATATGTCAAGAACACATCACATAAATGCATCATGTCAATCCATAAGGTTTACATGTGAAAAGGAGCCCAAACAAGCAAGAAAAATGCAAAAACACAACATTCTGCTCAGTGGTAACCGGTTACTCAATATCAGGTAACCGGTTACCCATTGAAAAACAGTCTGGAACATGAAATTTGTACAGAGTAACCGGTTATCCTATATTAGGTAACCGGCTACCACTGAACCAGAAGTAGAAAATCAGCTTTTAAAATCAGTTTTCAGCATCCAACAACTTATTCAATCACTCACATGAACATGCTATCAACTAAGCACGAGTTTATCATCAAGAATCAATGATCAAACAACATGTAAACACAATCAAACACAGAAATCACAAATCACCAAGATCCAAGTCATCAAAATGGATCAAAAAACAACAAAAGCCAAGGATCTACATTGTAATTATTCAAATAAGCTCAAAATAGAATTAGATCTAGAATTACCAACCTTCAAAGCTGAGATTTTCTTTGGTGAGTGTTGATTCACTTGAAATTAACAGATCCAAGCTAGAAAGCCAGAGATTCTTTAAGATCCAAGAGCTTCCTTATGGTAGAAATGAAGAACAATCAAGATCAAGCAAAACTGACTCAAAAAAGCACTTCCAATCCAGCTTCCAAATTCAGATCCAAAACCAAACGAAAATTGAATGATGAATTGAAGATAATGGAGATGGAAGATGGAGGTTTAGCTCTAGAACTCAAGGATTCCAATGAAGAATCAATGAATTCAAGTGAAAAGAGCTTTAATGGAGGTTTTGGGAGTGAAAAAGTTGAGAGAAAGTTGAGAGCAAATTCTCAAGGATGAATGTGAAATCTGAAAATGAAGGTTATTGTGTGAGGTTTGAAGCAAATTCACTTAAATAAGCTCTAGGTTTGGAATCAAAATATGGTTTAGAATTTGGATTAGTGTTTGAAATGGAAATTAGGAGTGGAATTAGGAATGGAATATTTGAAATTTGGAGGGAAATGATAAAAATTGAAACAGTTCTAGATCCTTCCAATGATTGGAAAACTTGCAATGCTGAAAATTCAAAACTTTTGGAAAATTTCGCTTGAACTAACCGGCTACCCAATATGCGGTAACCGGTTACCACATTAAAAAAAGATTCCAATTTGGCGCCAAATGGAGGGAATCCTGTATAATCACCCATTGCCACCTGCTATAAGCTCTATTAAGCCTCTGAAACTTGCCCTTGGATATTATGATTATGAGAATGCTTGAGATAGCCTGTACATCATCTCCCGAGATAAAAATAACCTGCTGAAAAGAATAAAATCGGCCACTCGATCGTTGGGCAAAATAAATGTCGGAGCCTCTGACTCTCGCTGTTTAAACTCTTGCAATACAAGGGAACTCTGAGCCATGAAAAAACCTTGATCCCATGCCTCAAGAACCAATGATATGATATGCATAAATGCAAAATGCAAAGAAACATAAGCCAGTTACGGTTAAAACGAAAGGGAAAATTTTGGGGTGCTACAAGTTTGACCCAAAATCTCACAAATCTCCACCTTGGGTCTAACTCTACGAACAATAGAGAATAAACTAGCTTTCATCATGCAGCTTTATTAATTGCATACAGTGGAAAAACTTGCAACTTGGCAACGTCTTGGTGATCATATCAGCATCATTGCCATAAGTCGAAACCTTCAGCACTTGGACTTCACCATGCTCGATTATCTCTCTGATGAAATGCAGGCTCACATCGATGTTCTTTGTTCGCTAATGATATGTGGAGTTCTTTAAAATGTGTATTATACTTTGACTATCACATTTAATAGTGATACTTCGACCTTGAAGTTCCAGCTCCTTGCAAAAACTTCAAGCCACAATGCTTCTTTCACAACTTCAGTAAGGGCAATATATTCTGATTCAGTGGTTGATAAGGCAACAACCTTCTGAAGCGTTGTTTTCCAACTGATTGTTATGCCGAACATAGTGAACACATATCTAGAAATAGACTTTCTAGAATCCATACAACCTGCATAATCAGAGTCGACAAACCTTTGAATTTCAAATTTTCTATCATCACCACAGGCGCCACCATAAATTAAGACTCTTTTCAGAGACCTATTTATGTACTTGAGAATCCGCTTTGAAGCATGCTAGTGCGCCTTTCCAAGATTGGCCATATAAATGCTTATAAGGCTCACCCCATATACTATGTTTGGCCTAATACAGACCATAACATACATCAAAGAACCTACCACACTAGCATATGGGATGCTACTCATATATATTCTTTCAGCTTCAATACTCAGACTTTGAGTAGTACTTAGCTTAAACTAAGGATTTGTCAGAGTCAAAACAGGCTTTAAATTCGACATACCAAACTTGTCGAGAAGCTTCCTTAGGTATGTCTCTTAAGATAAGCACAACTTCAACTGCTTTCTATCTCTCTAGATGTCAATCTCAAGAATTCTGGTGTCAGCTCCCAGATCCTTCATTTTGAACTCCTTACTGGGTTCATCCTTCACCTCCATCACATCCTCGACACTGTTGCTTGCTATGAGGATATCATCCACATAAAGCAATAAAATAACAAGTGAATTTCCAGATCAAAATCTGAAGTAAACACAGTGATCGAACTGGCTCCCAGTGAAACAAATGTGTGTCATGAGCTTGTCAAATCTCCTGTTCCACTGTCGAGGAAATTGTTTTAGACCATACAAAGACCTATTCAGCTTGCACACATAATCTTCCTTATCCTTTTCTCCATACCCTTCCGGTTGACGCATCATGATCGTTTCATCTAGGTCACCATACAAAAGTGTTGTCTTCACATCCATTTTCTCAAGTTCCAGGTCGAACTTCGCCACCATGGCTAACAACATTCGAATGGATCTATGCTTTACAACAGGTGAGCATACATCATTGAAGTAGACACATTCTTTCTAAGTGAACCTTCTAGCAACCAATATTGCCTTAAAGCGCTTCGACATCACTCCTTCGATTCCTTCCTTGACCTTGAAAATCTACTTACAACTGACTAACCTTGCTCCTGCATGTTTCTCAATCAGCTCTCAAGTGTTATTATCATGAGGAAATTTCATCTTGTCATCCATGGTTTTTCGCCATTCAGTCTTATTTCGAATCCTCATAGCTTCTTTGTAATCTTTAGGTTCTTCCTCAAGTACCTCACTTGCAGAGATTAAGGAAAAAGTTATAAGATCTGCATAACCAAGTCTCCGAGGTGCCTTGATGACTCTTCTAGACCTATCTCTTGTTGGTAGGTAGTCATCGACAGTTTCATCAGCCTCTTCTACATCTTTCTCTTCTTCTTCGACTTCATCTGGGTTATGCACTTCAACATCACTATGCTCCACCTCAACAGGACTCTCTACCTGTTCTAGCTCCTCTTCAGAGATTTTTGCACTTCAACCAACATCACCAATTTTTTTGAACACCATTTCGACTTCATTGAAAACCACATCACGACTTGTGATACATCTTTTGTGACCTAGTTCTAGGCACCACAACCTATAACCTTTGACTCCCTCAAGATACCCAAGGAACATGCATCTTAGAGCTGTAGGTTCGACCTTCTCTTGCCTAATGTGAGTATAGGCTAAACAACCAAATACTCTCAGTTTTTCGAGATCTGGTGGTTGACCTGACCAAACTTCTTCAGGTGTCTTCATTTCCATCGCAGTTAAGGGACATCTATTTATTAGATAAGTTGTTGTCGAAATAGTCTCCGCCTAAAACACCTTATTCAATCCAGCACTAACCAACATGCATCTAACTCTTTCAAGGATTGTTCGATTGAATCTCTCAGCTAAGCCATTTTTTTGAGGAGTACATGCTATAGTCTTATGCCTTGCAATCCCAGGCTCAACATAGTAACCGTCGAAAGCTTTGTTACAGAACTCAAAGCCATTGTCGATTCTCAACCTCTTAACCTTTCTGCCAATTTAAGTTTCGACCAGAACCTTCCAACTTTTGAAATTCTCAAAAGTTTCATCATTAGTCTTCGGAATGAACACCCATAACTTTCTGGAGTAGTAATCGAATATGGATAGAAAATACCTTGCACCTGAATATGAAAGATTCTTTGTAGGATCTCAAAGATCAACATGAATGTAATCAAGGGATCCATGTGTTCTTTGTTTACCTTTGTTAAACTTCGCCCTACAGGATTTACCAAATACACAAGGTTCACAAAATTCCAACTTCTCGACTTTGTCACCACCTAGAAGGTTCTATTTCCCCAGTTCAATCAGACCTCTTTCGTTGACATGCCCCAATCTCATGTACCATAATTCTTTCTTCTACACCGGTTTCGTAGATGTAAAATCTGTTGAGCCACTTACAACCTCAGCCTCAAGGGTATACAAGTCTTGTTTCTTCACGCCTCTCAAGACTTCCTCCGACCCCTTCATGACTTTTAGGATACCTTGCACTCCTTTAAAGATAAATCCTTTCTTGTCGAATTCACCAAGAGAAATTAAATTCCTTTTAAGAGATCCAATACCTGCAATCTTCCAAGCTTTATTGTTTCCTAGCAGCACCGATCCACCATCTTGATCACATAATTCTTCAAACACAATCTTTTTTCGAGTCATATTTCAAGTACATCCAGAATCCATAATTCACTCTTTGCAAGAGTTACTGCTCGACACCACAAGGACATCAGATGATTCATAATCATCTTGCATAATAGTTATGTTACCATTGTCCTTACCTCCATGACTATTCAGGCGCTCAGGACACATCTTTCTTGTGTGACCCTCCTTCTTACAGTGATAACACTTAATCCTAGAAATATCACCACCATAAGACTTCGGCTAAGTTTTACCTTTCTTCTTCTCAAACCTACCATCTTTCTTTGATGATTTTTCCTTTACGGACAACCCTTTGCCAACTGATGATGATGGTTTATGCTCTTTTCTTTCGTTCAAATCCTTTAAATACAAGTCTGCTTGAACTTCTTCAAAGGTCAGGGACTCTCTTCCATACAAGAGGGTTTCTTTGAAGTGAGCATGTGACTTAGGTAAATAACACAACAATAACAATGCTTGATCTTCATCATTGATGGTAATATCAATATTTTCAAGATCAAGAATCAGCTTGCTGAACGTATCTAACTGCTCCATCAATGTTTTATCTTCATTCATCTTGAATGAATACAAAGTTTGCTTCAAGTACAAACGATTCACCAAGAACTTTGTCATATACAACCCTTCGAGTTTCAGCGAAACACCAGTTATTGTCGTCTCTTTCGAAACCTGCTAGAGAACCTTACCACCAAGACTCAGAACAATTGCACTATGGGCTTTCTCAGTCATCGTTGTCTTTTCCTTCTCCGTCAATGCAGCATCCATGACATCTTCTCCCTTTAACGCTTCTAGCAAACCCTGTTGAACAAGAAGGGCTCGCATCTTCAAACACCATAAACCAAAGTCATTAACTTCGGTGAACATCTCAACTTCAAACTCTGTTAACGACATCTTCTCCACGCTCCCTGTACTAGTTTATCGTGATCACAAACGATACCTTTCAACAAATAAAGATTGAGAAACGAAGTTCTTGGGTGAACAATGAAAACGGTTAGAACAAAGAGAGAAAAAAGAATGGATAAAGAAGAAAGATTATGGAAAATTGTTTACTATTCACTTCCTCATAAGGGTTTACAAATGATTACAAATGAATATCACAATTGGCCTCACTCAACAACCTGAGTGATCTAACTTATTTATAAACTAACTAGCTAACTTACAATACAAGCTAACTAAATAATTGGATCCTTAACACAAGGCCCAATTCGACATAATAAGTCAACAATATATTTCGACATTACATACTAGAACTAGCTTCGACTACAGTATGCAACCCTTCGACATCAACATGTGACCCAATTTCGACTTCATGTTTGTCTCCTGTCGAAACACATGAAAGCTATTCCTCGACAGAGCTAGAGTTCAATCTAAAATCTCACACTTACGTATTTGTCAACGACAATCATCTCAAAGTGCTCTTTCGTGTTAGAGACGACATTCCATCTATGATGAACTTTCACATTGATCTTCCAAATCTCCTTTGTGTCGTTAATGTCCTCGATGCTCTGAAATGACCTTGCCATGTAATTCGAATTTGGTTGTACAGATGAAGCAACGAGATAAGGAAAAAATAAATAACAAAAGTTGGAAAGATGAGAAAATGAATAACAAAAGTTGCAAAAATAGAAAAAATGATATAAGAGGATTTGGTCTGAAAAAGAAAATCTAAGATGAAGCTACGTAGGAAGATATTTTGTGACATAATGTTTGTTTTTTGAATTTACAGTAAATATGAAATGATGGTTTAGTTGGAAAAAAATTTTAATTCAATGCAAATGATGTTGTAGCAGAACAAATATAATACAAAATTAGTTGCAAATTAACCAAAATACTTTTATCAAATATTTTACAAGAATACCATCCAAATAGTAGATTTGGACCAATCATTAAAAATGGTTGTATGATTTTTTCTAAAATATACTACTTTCTTATATGATAAATTTGTTAATCGAGGCTCCACTCTAGACGGTAAAAACTAAACAATTCATTTTATTTTTACCATGTTCAAACACCATACAGAAAATTACTTTGAGATTAACCATTATTATTTGCCGGAAAATTAACTAGTAATTTCTTAATAAACGTGTAATCTTTTATAGCCTTTTGTTTCAGAGCAACAGACAGATTTGAATTTGTAGACAGCGACTAAACAACTACGGATTTAAGTGTCTCATTCGCATCCACACGGTACTACGGATTTAGGGCATTTAATAAGACAACTATTTTGTCAAAAAGTATTCTTGTAAGAAAATTAAAATATATTTTTGAAATTAATTTCTCTCTCCTTCTAAAATGCTTGATTTTAAAGATTTTTAATTCATGATTGAGTGAAATATATAATTTAATTTCAACATTATATATATATATATATATATATATATATATATATATATATATATATATATATATATATATATATATATATATATATATATATATATATATATATATATATATATATATATATATATATATATATATATATATATATATATATATATATATATATATATATATATATATATATATATATATATATATATATATATATATATATATATATATATATATATATATATATATATATATAACTTAGTAACTTAGTAACTTAGTAATGTAATGCATATGATAATTCTTTAGTAAACATACGTATAACGAAATTTATTGGTGGATTAAAATCTAATATTATAGTCCTTCTCTTAATTAAAAAAATCCAATATTCTATATGCTTGCCAATAAAAATTTATTTGATATATAATAAAACACGTTAAAATTAACATATTTTATAAAATAATATAAGATATTTAATCTTGATGGTTGATTAGAATCTGAAGTGGGATAGAGACAAACGCTTGTGATGTTGAGTATGAGAGAGGAGGAGGGGGTGTACCTGCAAAACACTCTGATGTTAAAGTAAGAATAGAGAGAGAGAGAGAGAGAGAGAGAGAGAGAGAGAGAGCAAATACAAAATATGAGTATATCAGGGTAAATATTAGATATTTGACCCTCTCACTTGAGAGGGTTTTTAAGTGCCCCTAGCGCTTGGCGATCGATCCCTGTTTTCAGGACGAGATAACCGTTTCCCGAAGAATAGGTAACTGCCAGAACTAGCCGTTGGAACGGGCAGAGGAGCCCATAACTAGTGTTGCTATGGGCAGAGCGCAGTTACGGGCACAGGCGTCTTGACTATTTCTAGAGGGTGGAACCATACGTGACGGGCAAGGACTGCCGAAGTGAAGTATTGCGACAAAGGGTAAATTGGTCAGCCTTCTCTGTTAGAGGGGCAGAAAGGTAAATGCTCCCCAAATTGGGTGCTTGGGCAATTGGACCGTTCTGGGAGAAGTGGATTGGGTCATGCCTAGCCATTGGGACAATCCAGAACAGTATCCCCCATGTCGTTGCTCCCGAGCATGGGAGTGATGATTTAAGGATAGTCCGCTTTTCGGGAAAGGTCGTCGCTAACCGCAGAGATGGGGTCGTCACCTTATGCTCGAAGGAAACTGTGCCCGGGCATCTGTTACGCTGCTTGTCGGGGAGCTTACGGTACGGGGAGATCAACGGTTGATGGGATCTGAAAAGGTGAGACGCCATGTGTGCCTCGAGTCGTGTGCTGCATTTAATGCGTAATGATGGCTAGGCTAGGGTCATGATGATGCCTCTAGCTGCGCGTGCTCGTGCATGTGCCTGGAATTGCCTATAAATAGAATGAGAGTCCGCTCATTTTCACTTTCGCTTCTCTCTTCCTTTGTCTCCTGTTCTTTGTTTCCGGTCGTCCACCGCCGTCAAGTTTCGTCCGGCCACCGTACAAGCACTGGCCAGAGCCATTTAGACCTAGAAACTTCGTCCCGACCACGTAAGTATCCTGATTCCCTGCTTGTTGTTTGTTTTGTTGATTTCTGTACCATAGATTGCATGTGGTTAGGGTTTCTATGAAGTAGTTTTAGGGTGTTTTCTGGTGGCTGTTGGTGGTAGATGGTGGTTTGGACGCTTTCTCTAATGTCAGCATTGTCAGGATTTTAGGACTTAACAACTTGTAAGTTTTTAGTTGATCCTAGTATTGTACCGATACGGTGGCGTTTGTCGCCGGAGGGAACCGCAGATTCTGGTGTGCTTATGAGCTTTCCGGTGGTTTCCTCTTGAAGGTTCTAGGGTTTGTGCACGGGGGACTTTTCCTTGGATGTGCTAGGGAGATCTCCCGAGCATTTTCTCGCTTGTTGGCTATGCCATTTGAGTAGGGCTTAAGTCGGGGACATTGTCCTTGGCCCTTCGCGCGCCCTTTCAGTTGATTAGCAGTTGAAGGGTGGATTTGATTTTGTCATCGAATTCACTTTTATCCTTTGCTTTTCAGGTAAAGGGAATGTCACACAGGACCAAAAAGAGCCTCTTAGAGATCTATCTGAGGAAAGCTCCTCAGAGGGAACTGAAACTGATGATGATTCCAGGCCTCCTGATGCTTGAAGGGTGTCTGCTCTGAGGACCTCTGCTAAAGAATGGTCTGTGGCCGAACCGATGGAACATGCCTTACTCCTTGCCTCATATACCGGGGACGTTTTCACCACAGTGAGGGCCGAGGGAGAGTGGAAGGTCCACTTCCCTACGGAGGATGATTGCATCTGTTCGTCGTACGGGGAAAGCTTTCCCATGTACGAGTACGTCTTCAAGGAAATAGGGCTGAGGTTGCCCTTCAAAGACTTTCAGCAATCAGTCTTTGTACACTTGGACCTGGTGCTTTCCCAACTGCATCCGAATTCGATTTCCTTTATGCAGGCATACGAATTAGTGTGAGAATATCTGAAGATTGGGGCCACTCTTCCGCTTTTCTTCACCATCTTCCACCTCCAACGACACGTGTCGGGGAGAAAATTTGGCTTGGTCTTTCTAAAGGAAGGGAGGAAACTGTTCAAACCCCTTCTCTGAGTCTATTCGGACCTTCAAGGAAAGGTTCTACGTGATCGAGCCCGTGTCGGAGAGAGCTAACGACTCGACCTTCGTCTGGGAGGTTTCTACGGATGAGAACAAGAAGGATTTAATAGACGAGGACGACAAGATAGTTTCTCGGAGACTGTTTCAGTTTCCCTTCTACTGAAGTGGGGTTCATTTCACCTGCTCAATCGATGAGTATATAGTCACTCCTCACCAGTTGAGGGACGATGATCGGGCCAGCTATGCTAAGCTGGTGGCCTTCGTGGATGGTTTTCTCCCTGCCTAGTGCATGACTCGTGCTGGGAAGATAATCTATGAGGAAGATGGGGGGCCCAGGTAAAGGCCCGGTATATCAATACAAAAGAGCTCCTCGAGTGTAGCACTCGCGTGGAGGCTCTTGAGCTCTTGGGTAGCTTTCTACTTCTTCTTATTTCATTCGAAATGTTTTTTCCTTCATGTGCTGATGTGTCCGTTGTTTTTGCAGGTAATATGTTTTCTGCACAGGAGCGGATGGTGAAGAACGCCCATGGAAAAATGAAAGGTGGTGTGGCCATAGGGAAAAGCTGACTCAGTCAGTGAGCGGCTCCTTCCCAGACAGGGTCAGGGACATCCTCGTCCACCCCACCTGCTACCCAAAAATCTCCCGCGCCCGTGAGTTCTAGGCTCAAGCGTTCATGCCTAAATGACATCGTGGACCTCGGCAGAGAGAGAGAGAGAGAGAGAGAGAGAGAGAGAGAGAGAGAGAGAGAGAGAGAGAGAGAGAGAGAGAGAGAGAGAGAGAGAGAGAGAGAGAGAGAGAGAGAGAGAGAGAGAGAGAGAGAGAGAGAGAGAGAGAGAGAGAGAGAGAGAGAGAGAGAGAGAGAGAGAGAGAGAGAGAGAGAGAGAAAGGGAGAGAGAAAGAGAGAGAGAGAGAGAGAGAGAGAGAGAGAGAGAGAGAGAGAGAGAGAGAGAGAGAGAGAGAGAGAGAGAGAGAGAAAGAGAAGAGAAAGTCCGAGCTACCTCCTTGCCTGCACAACAGAAAATTCGTTGAGGGGTCCTCTTTGTCCATTCCTCGGGAAGAGTCTTTGAGTCTCTTAAGCTCGAGGAAATGGATCGTCCCAGCAAGTAGACCATGCTCGCGCAGGATGCCTCTACTTTGATGAGGATCTTGGAGATGGTGGTGGTGTACACCGAGGACGACTCTCAGCACGAGTCTGAGTTGAAGAAATCTCAGGCAGCAGTGGCGGCCCTAGAGGAAAAGGTTAAGAAACTCCAAGAGGAGCGGGAGAGGGATGCTGAGGAAGCTGCGCGGAAGGGTTGCAAAGAGATGTCCGCGGAGAGGGACATCCTAGCCGCCCAGAAGAAAGCTGTTGAGGACCTGGTAGAGCAGCTAAAAGTCGTTACTGCCCCTGCTGAGGATGAGACCAAGAAGGTGAAGAAGTTGTCAACCCGGGCGAAGTTGGTTGCCCGGATTACTCAGGCCGACGATGATTGCTTGGTTGTAGGCGAGGAGGCCTTCCAGAATGTCGTGGATCAACTGAATTTGGTGAATCATAATGTCGAGTTGACTATCGAAGGCACCCGGTTTCTTTATACTGTCAAAGATGGCAAGATAGTCGTCCATGAGTTTAGTTCAGTGAAGGGCACGCGCAGGCGACCCAAGAGGAAATGCAGCAGGCCCAGTAAGAAACTCAGCAGGTGGAGCAGTGAGCTTTCCCCGATTTATGATTCCTTCTTAGGAGGAGACTGCCTACTTGGAACTCTCGTCGTATAACCTTGGTGTTGTGCCTGGTTGTGATTTTTTGTTTAAGCAAGGCCTCGCGGAGGGCTGCTCCTAATCGGACCACTTTGACGAGATCGAGCTCCTGCCTCAGGGCCTCGCCGTTTGTTTCTTCGTCCAAGGGTGCTTCATTCCGCCTGGAGAGCATGTGAGCCTCGATGGGGATTACCGCCTCTATCCCGTATGCTAGGCGAAAAGGGGTTTCCCCAGTTGAAGAATGGGGCTTAGTGTGGTAGTCCCAGAGCATGCTGTGCAGCTCCTCGACCCACTGTTTCTTCATTTCGTCCATCCTTCGCTTGAGACCCCGTAGGATTACTCCGATCGCTGCCTCGGCTTTCCCGTTAGTCTGAGGATACTCGACGGACGCAAAGTGTTGCTTAGTATCTAGTTGGGCGATGAACTTCTGGAACTTTTTGTCCGTGAACTGTGTCCCGCTATCGGTGACGATTTCTTGAGGAATGTCGAAGTGGGCAAGGATGTTTCTCTTGTAGAAATAAAGTATGTTTTTTGGCCAGAGCCTCGGTTTCTATCCACTTGGTGAAGTAGTCTACGCCTACTATTAGGTACTTATTCTAGTTTAACCCTACGACAAATGATCCTAGGATGTCTAGGCCTCACCATTATGTAATGATGATAAGTCAACGACGTAGGATTACAATGCCCTACTCTTAGTTACATATCTAACGAAGGTTCTAGAATCTCATAAAAAACATGAATTTTTCCTTAAAAAGATACTTGATATAAGAAAATTATTGAAGGAGGACTGTTAAATGATATAATGAATTATGCTCGGACACGTGTCTATTAAAACTATGATCCTACTATGAAAGGTTCAAGACCCCCGTGTCGCTACTGCGAAAATCGGCGCCGGCTGAATAGAAGAGTCGCCACCGTGCGTTATTTATCCCAACGGAGGGAAAGGAAACGCTCGAAGTAAACCTCGCAAAAAAACGGGGAAAGGTATGGTCATCGCAACCAAAACCTGGATTCAGGAGTCGGTTACGCAAGGGGAAGGTATTAGCACCCCTCACGTCCGTCGTACTCGACGGGATCCACGCTTGCTTGGGTTGTCTAAAGGATGCAAAACAATCTATCTACGGCTGCTAAGTCTAAACGGAAGGGAATTGACATCAGTCGTCAGCGGGAAAGTCTCGATCGCACAGCAGCGAGAGAACAAAAGGTTAGTTGTTAGTGTGCTCGCTAGGATATCGCATCCTATGCCTACATATTCTCGCTCAGTACGAGAAATCAGAGCAGCTGTAGTTCAGCTACTTTCGGGACCACAGCTCAAATCTCGTTTTATTAATATTCTGAAAATGGGTTACAATGATTGAATACGGGAAATAAACTCCTAGAAGATACTATCCTATCCATCTATAATGGAAAATCAAGTGGAAAATAGTCCCCTAACAAGTGGACTTCTAAAACTACCTCTAAAAAGGTAAAATAAACTCCTATGAAGAAAATATCTATTCTAAAAATATTGAATCTACAAAGTAATATTTTTATATTCTTTTTTTACTATTTTTTCCTTTTATTATTTTCATATTTCTTTTTCTATCTCCTTTTTTTCTCAAATATTCTTTTTCAAATCTTTTTCTCAAATATTCTTTTTCAATTCTTTTTCAAATATTCTTTTTCCTCAATATTCTTTTCTATATTTCTTTTCAATATTTTCTTTATGCTTTTTCCTCTTCTCTTTTTCTCATATATTTTTTTATCTAAACTAATAAAAATATTACAAAAGGAAAAAAAATGATAAAAGAAAATACAAAAGGAAGGGGGGTACAGTCTGTTACAGGGGGTTACAATCAGTAAAAAAAAACCAAACAGAATTGGGCCCAGCCCAACAAAAAAAACATAAGAAAGAAAAAAACGGGGAGGGGCGCAGTAAGTGAAACAGGGGGTGTAATCCCAGAAATGCCAAAATGCCATTGGGCTCAGCCCAATCAACCAACAACAAAAAAAAACGGAGGGGCAGGTGGGAACAGGGGTGTGTACGGATGAACACAATTGGGCCCGGCCCAGTCCAACACAGTCTTCCTCTCTCTTCGTTCATCTTCAGACGAATAAACCCTAGTTCCTCTTCTTTGCACTGTTCACGGCGCCGCCCTTCAATCTCTTTCTCCGACTTCTCTCGTTCCACCCTCATCTCATTTCTCCATCAGAAATTCTCACCACCACATCTTCAATCATCGTTGCACCTTTTCGATCACCCCAAACATCTTCATTCAAAACGACGATATGAAGTTCTTCGTTGTCTGGAGCTCAATCGAAGCTGATTGACGAATGTTCTTGATGATGAACAAACCACGAAGATTCTGGGAAAAAACGACGATGAACTCGCGGAGGATCGTACAAATCTGGACGCATCCGAAGTTTGCAGATCTTGAGGACTTTGTTGAAGATCCTTGAAGAAATTTTCTGGAGATTTGAAGGTGATGTTCTCTTGATAGATCCCTGGAAGGCGTTTATCTGAAGTTGATAATGGATGTGAAGACCTTGATGAAGCGATGAAGAATCAGCAACACGAATCTGGAAAAATTTGTTGACGAAGTGATGAATATGAACGGATCTCATGAAGATTTGGATGTCTCGTAAATGTTCTTTCTGGAGATGCGAAACTTGCTGGAAACTTGCTGGATCTTGGATGTTCTTGCTGAAGGAAATGAATCTTTGATGATTCGCTGAAAAAAATGATGAACATGCGATGATGATTTAAGCTTTCTGGCAAACTATGATGAAGAACGACGATTGTTGAAGATTTCTGGAAAACTTGTTTGTGGAGATTTGTAGATCGATGATGAAGAACATCACACGTTCTTCAATATTCTTGAAATGATGAATGTTGTTGATGAACGGTTGTTGCATGTTCTATGAAGATCGATGAAGATCTTCAAATTTCTGGGGAATCACCGGTGATGTTCACGAATTCTGCAGAACGATGATGATGATGATGTTTGACAAAGATCAAGGAGGATTATCGGAGTTTCCTGGGTGAAGTTGTAAGAACATTGATGTTGCTGGTGAATTAGATCAGAGAAGATGAATGTTAGAGGAGAAAGATGAAGATTCGATGGATTCTGGGGATTTTCCAGTTTTCCGGCGAGTTTGACGGCGGCCGGAAGAGGTTAGGAGTTTGTTAGGGCTGCCGGTGATTGGGGGTTACGGTGGGTTAGACGGTGGTTGCATGGCCGGAGGCCATGCAACCAGCGAAGCTCAAGGGAGGACACTTGGCTGGGGGAAAGCGTGCATGGATGCCACGCGTGTAAGAGAGAGGGTTAGTGGGTGGACGCATGGAAGGTTTCTGGTGAGTGGAGTGTGAGTGGAATTATGATGTGGCTCCTCCCTGATTGCACGCGTGGCTTGGTATATATATGACACCTGGCGCGGAAAAAAACTGAGTTGGGCCTCCACAATGAAACTGGCCCAACGAATTGCACTAGACTGAAATAAATGACTAATCAAACTCAATTAAATGGATTAACTGCTGGATTAATTGAAAAAAGGGATTAGCGGACTAATTGGATGCAACTAAAACAGAAATTAAAATCAATTAAGAAACTACTAATTAAAATCTATCTTAATCATCCTAATTAAAACTAAACGCTTAATTCTAACTAAACAATACTAATTAAATCTAAACACCTAGGGATTAATATTCTAATAATAGAAAATCTGTTAAAACTATTTAAAAGAAATCTATAAATTTCTATTTAAAATCTATTAAAAGAAATCTAAAAATCTATATATTCTAAAATGATATTAAAACTATTAAAAGTATTAAAAAAAATCTATTTAAATTCTAAAAAATCTATAAAGCCTATTTAAAATCTACAAAAGGCTATTAAATTCTAAAAAATGCAGACAAAGGCAAATAACCAACATAAAAAAGAGAGCGAGACCAGATCGCAGCAAACACAGTAAACCCGAACACCAAGAATTTCAAAAATTACTGCATAAGCTGAAAACACCCAGGAAGCGCGCGACTTCCCAAAATAACCTCCGATTATCCGAACCGGTCTAAGATACCTGAAATGCGAGAAGAGGGTTGTGATCCCGGTAAAATCAAAACAACTGAAAAAATGCACTGTATGCGATATGCGGATGCGAATGCGGTCAGGCGTCGAAACATAGGGCCAGATACGGGACACGGTTGGTCAAATTTTAGGGTGCAACAGCTGCCCCTATTCAAGCGGCTTGGACCTGAATGGGTGAAGAGCGCTCAGCCTTCAAACATTCAAAGGTAGATGACGGTTGAATACCAATGAAACCCTGAAATTTGCCAACCGTGGGAATATACTGCAAAACTGCTTGAGGAATAGCCTCCAATGGACTGAAGTTTGGTTGTCACGGCAACAACTGGTCAATTATCTGATAAAAATTTCTCTCCTTTTCAACATCAATCACCTGTGTGACGCCACAAGTATTGAAATAATGCGTCAGACATTAAAAACCTTGATTCCCATCTGACTTATGGGATCAAATCCTGTCATCTCACAGTTCACGGCTAACTTGAGGACAATTCTCCTGGGGAACTTCTGAATCGAATGCTCGGCACCCATTCTGTCAACAGGAGGCAGCTTCAGAAATCTGATATATGTCAATCTTTTTTCAGTGCCGACGTAACAACCAAATGTGAAGAATCACTCCGCTGGGGGAGAAGAGAAGCTTAACCAAACAACTCTGCAAGGGAACATACTCGAAAGCCATGAGGTAACCAACCTGGTCCATGTTTCGAAATGCGTATGTCTGAGAATGATGCAATGTCCCATACGGCATGGAAATGCTATGCGTTCTGTTTGAAAATGCGATGCCCCATACGACATGAATATGCTATGTATTTTTAAATGTAATGCCCCATACGGCCTGGATATGCTATATGTTTGTAAATGCAAATATGACGGTATATGCAAATGCTAATGCAGGCTCGAGCTGCCAGAGAACACTAGGTCTAAAAATCGCTTGGCAAAATAAATGCCGAAGGTAGACGTCAACTCCAACTGAGGGTAACCTGATATCACAGAATCATCTCAGCAACATAAATGCTGGAAAAGGGAAACCAAATCCGCTGGGGATAACCATCCTGCTGGAGAAATGGAAAGGCAACCCTGCTTGGGGAGAAAGAAAAAACAACCCTGCTTGGGGATGCTCTCTTCAAACCATTGGCAACTGATTATGCTCTGTGGGGATTGACCCAAACTGGGGTTGATTGTAAACGGCTCACTGCTAGAGGATGCCCCTTCTATTACGGATATCAATCTTAATCTGCTGGGGGATACTCCTGATCCTATTCTGATGCGGGATAAAATACAATCTCAACTCTTCTAGGGATAATACGCAACTTTCATCTGCTGAAGAGGAGTAATTCTGATTTAACAACATCCACACAGAATTCAAACCTTAATCGGGGAACTGGGATCCATTAAGCTTCGTATCGGGGAACCTGACAGCATGCGAGTCATTGGGAACTACTGTGTCAGATACTTTTAGGTTTTTGTGCTTTTTGGTTTAGTATGAACATGGATTATGTACAAAACGGAAGATATGGGAAATACTAGACGAGAACTAGCATTCAAAGGTAGGCTACCAGACGAGAACTGATAGCAAAATAGATTATCGGACGAGAATTGATTTGGTTTGGACATCATACGGGGCTGACTGGATAACAGACTGAGGCATAGACAACCAGACGAGAACTGGTTGAAAGCTGACGTACACCAGACGAGAACTGGTATAGCACATAGGTTAAAACACACGATGACCAGACGAGAACTGGTTACGCGATGACATGTACCAGATAGGAACTGATACAACACTTGAAGAAACGGTGACCAGACGAGAACTGGTTACAATAAACTACACCAGACGGGAACTGATGCTTACAATAACATACACCAGACGGGAACTGATGTTTACAATAACATACACCAGACGGGAACTGATGTTTACGGAAGGGTGGGCCAGACGAGAACTGGTTACCGGTTTGCCAGGCGAGAACTGGACTTTGGAAATGACTGGTTACTGACACGTAACAGGTTTAAACTGTAGGATAACGATCCAACGACAGCAAGGCCTTTTTCGGAATGTTAAGGTTTTTGATAAGGGTAATGACACGATTCCCCGATACTCAACTCCGGCTGGGGATAAACAAACTGGCTTGAATAACTTGCACCAGTGCACTCAACTTGCCCCAATCTAACTCTTGGGAGTATTGCTCTGAACAGCTTACCACGCGACGACCTCGAGATTACTTGCCCCGATATCTATACGACAACAGAATTCAATCTCCATTAAACCCCTATCAACCCAGTTGGTTTCAACACTCTCTGCGGTGACTTGCCCCTGAATGAACGTTCTAGCGACTTAACCTGATCTGATTATCCACCTGAAGTATCTGCTTTCAAATCTCCACGTTCTGTATAATTGCCCCTGATTGGCTCTCGAGAAGACTCACTTCTGATCAACTGCTTCTCAAACAAACTGCCCCATAATCAACTGATGCTTCGGGCCTTGTCCTTAGACTAACTGATTCTGAACTTACTGGAAAATAATGCCCCTGATTCACAGGTCTTCACAACATACACCATTCTGGTTCAGACTACTGAATTGTTCAGTCCTGTTTGATTATTCCCTGTTGGAATTTCCTTCGTGTCAACTACTGGCCTGCAAGTAAAATTGTCTATTCACGAATGGTAATTTTAATGCAGTGTTTATGCAAATTTTGAAAAATCTTTGTGCTGTCACTCATTTACATGTCATGATTGTGAGTGACGGATGAACCAAAGTTCAAACGTAGTGCTTACATGGTCAGTGAAAAACACAACAAGGATGTGACTAGCAAGTCACGAAGGAGTCAGGTTACTCAACCTTATCGTAATGAGCTTTCAGAATAAACCCTACCTCAATTAGGTCTTTTAAGGGTTGTATCGTGGTCGGTTCACGGTTCGTGAAGCAAAGGATATTTGGCTCAAATTTTGATTTGTACCCACCCCTTCTACGTGATGATCTCCGATCCTAAAGTTCAGTTAACCTGGCACAAGCGCTCGCCTCTCCGAGAGGTATGTTGAATGGTAAGAACCACAATTAAGGAACTCACAGGGCTTTTCCTGAGTGATAGCTACTCCTTTTCGTTTTCGGTGCCTGTATACACGACTTTGTGACTTCACTGGATTTTTCTATTGGTATCCTTTCTTTTTCATTCTTTTGATCCCCTAATTTTTGCCTGGACTGACTCCTTTTGAGTTCTTTTCGTTTTTTTTCGAAGTCCAGCGGGATGCCCTGATTTTTGCCTAAGTATTAGCTTTCCAGCTTTTCTTTCTTTTTACTTAGCGGGCTTTCTTTTTCTTTCTTTTGGAACAAAGTCGTGTGACACTGGTTGTCTTGATTGCTCCGAAAGGATTGTAACCGTCTCACTCCTGATTGGTGAGGTTTAACCACTGTGGTTGACGAGGTACGACCTCTTGAGAGGCATAAACTGTAATTGGTCCTCGAAAGACAACACTCCTCTGTAAGACTTGAATGCTCGGTTAAGCTAACTAACAACTACCCTGCCCCGGGTTAAGATGTGAGGGTTTAAAAGTCCGAAAAAACTTCTACTTCTTGGCTCGAAGTGGTTAACAAGGGACTAACTCCTTATATCTCCAGTGTTTGGGGGATTTGAAACAATGCCTTGTACGTCATCGGCAAGGTTTTATCTAAAAGCATACGATTAATGATTATGAGTTTAGTTTCGTCATCCTCCCTCCAGTCTTTGCTAATCACAGTGATAAAGTGGAGTGAATAAAATGCAAGTGTCAGTGCAATGCAGTAAATGAGCGACAACGACATGATTAATTCAGAAAAATGCATAGTCACCTTATTAATATCACCATTCGAAACATACAATGTTTAAAAGCAGGTAGTAACTAACAGAAAAGAAACTACAAATGCAGATGATAAAAAGTCTGAGGATTGCCAATGCTGAGGGTGCCTGCCTGTCTGGACCACTGGCTTTTGCTGGGGAATACTTTCCGAGTTTACGAGCTTAGACAGCTGAGAAGTTGGTATGAACAAACAGAAATCCTTCTCAAAAGGAAATGCAATCCTGGTCGATCAACTGTTGTACCTTCGCCTGAAACGCTTTACAATCTTCAGTTGCATGTCCTGGGGATCCGCCATGGTAACCACACTGAACATGGGGATTATACCCAGGAGGGTAAGGTTCTGGCACGGGCTTGAGAGCTTTAGGTTCCACCAAAGAACTCTGGACCAACTGTGGCAAAAGGTGAATGTACGGCACAAGAACTGGATGAGAAGGAGCATTCCTTCGTTCCAAATTGCTACGAGGTCTGTTCTGATTCTGACGCTGAGTCTGATAACCTTGGCCACGAGTTCGCTGATTTGCAAGGGAAGCGACATAAGACTCCTGATATGGTGCCCCAGGCACAGCTGTCTGTCCAGCATAACAAGGCACAGGAGATACTGATCCAACAGATTTTACCGATTCATCTCGAGGATACCCAACATCTGGCATGACTGCATTGATCACAACTCCTTCTTCCTTCTGATAGTCGTAAAGAGATTCAGTTTCACTAGCCTGACCGCTTGAGACAACCTGAATTTTCCCGATCCTTATAGCATTCTCAATACGTTCTCCAACTCCCACTAATTCAGAGAAGTTCAGCGGAATCCCAAGCAATCTCTCGAAGTACGGGCTTTGCAAGGAGTCTACGAACATGCCTGCTAACTCTCGGTCAGGGATCGGTGGTTCCACTCTGGAAGCAAAATCCCTCCATCTCCGAGCATACTTTTTGAAAGGTTCCTCGTTCTCTTGAGACAATTCTTGCAACTGCACGCGATGAGGAGCCATGTCTAGGTTGTAATCATACCGCTTCAGGAAAGCTCTGGCTAAATCCACCCATGATCGAATCTGATCCTTCTCTAACTGCATATACCAACGTAGAGATGCCCCGATCAAACTGTCCTGAAAACAGTAAATCATCAACTTGTCGTTTTGCATAAACGAAGTCATCTTTCTGCAGAACATCACCAAATGTAGCCTCGGGCAACTATCTCCTTTATACTTTTCAAATTTCGGCGCTCTGAATTTAGGAGGTAACACTAGGTCAGAAACCAAGCACATATCTGAAGCATTGAGACCAACATCGTTCTTAACTTCCAGGGCTTTGACTTGTTCCTCCAATGCGTGCAACCTCTTAGCTTGCACAAGAGCTAATGGATTATTAGTCCTCACTATCGAAACTTCTCTTCGGGAGATCAAACCAGCAGGAATAACATTCTGATAATTCGCGGCATCAGAAGAAGAACGTTCGCTTGGGATGACAAATTGTTGGTGCAGATTTTGGCCTCTAACAGAAGTCTGTACAAGTTGAGCTGCAGTAAGGTTATTCACTTGCGGAAAGCCTTCGTCATACGTGGAATCATACAAAGGATTGTTCGTCATAATAAAGCCTGACAAGGCATCAGCAATCTGGAAGTCGTTTCCTGACATGACTATCAGCAACTAACATCACTGCTTGATTCTGCTTGATCCGTTTCAACCCCTTGGTCGTCTTCTAACAATCCACACTTGCCTCGAACAATCCCCGAGAATCACCCTCTGGATCAAAACAAAGGCTGGATAAGAGCTCTGGCCAGCTAGAGAAATGCTATGCAATATGATGCAAAGATGCTTATGCAAATGCAATGCAATGCAGCAAACACGGGACCACAACTCCCACATCACGCTCTGAATACTGCTGTACTGCTGACAGAGATAATCACTCTGAAGCGAAAACCAAAAAACCGGGTCGTCTGGAGGTTAAGTTTCCTGCAAAAACCCTCCCACTCACAGGTATGGACCTAATCTGACAAGGTACGACATCCTATGCGGTCATCAGCGTCACAGACTTTCATGAGGAATGATGCGATACCCAGAAGGTGTGGCATCGGCGTCTCATGAAGCGGCCTCACTTAGCTGACTTCCAAATGATCGGTCCCCAGAGTCGACAATCCTCACGTCTGGACTCCTCTCAGATCCTCAGGACCGGAAAGAAGCACCTCGGAGAGAATCTCGTCTGAGCGCGGATTTCGTAGGGAACTTGTGTCTGCTCAACAAACAGGTTCGTCTACTAATCTCCACAACTATGTCTAAAATGCATACTCAAGCCCAGGTCCAGCTTATCACTCAGAGTATCACCCTCCCCAGCACAACAGCAACAGATAATAGCAATGAAAAAAAAATAAACACCCAAAAGACAAGCAAACAAGCGCTAGGATTGACTCTCTTAAGGGACGTTGGATCCCACATGCATAGGGAACTATCGCGGTCCCCAGCAGAGTCGCCAGCTGCTGGGGATGACCCCAAACAGCTAGGAAAAAAACCTAAGGCGTAGGGAACCGTTGGTCTCCCCAGCAGAGTTGCCAGCTGTCGCTACTGCGAAAATCGGCGCCGACTGAACAGAAGAGTCGCCACCGTGCGTTATTTATCCCAACGGAGGGAAAGGAAACGCTCGAAGTAAACCTCGCAAAAAAACGGGGAAAGGTATGGTCATCGCAACCAAAACCTGGATTCGGGAGTCGGTTATGCAAGGGGAAGGTATTAGCACCCCTCACGTCCGTCGTACTCGACGGGATCCACGCTTGCTTGGGTTGTCTAAAGGATTCAAAACAATCTATCTACGACTGCTAAATCTAAACGGAAGGGAATTGACTCGATAGAGCGTCGCACTCTATGCCTACGTATTCTCAAGAAAGAAATTCAGAGTCAACGTAGTTCGGGAAACTACAGGGAATTGGCTCGCCAAGACTTCGCGTCTTGTGCCTACGTACTTCCACACAACATGGAAGATCAGAGCTTACGTAGTTCAGGCTAACTACGGCTAAGCAGGGTGTTCTCACACAGGAGTGAGATATTCAGCTGGTTTTAAAGGTACGGGAACTTATGGGAAATAAAACTACGGTCTGGTCTCAAATGCACAAGGGCAAGAGAAAAGGATAACATCAGTCGTCAGCGGGAAAGTCTCGACCGCACAGCAGCGAGAGAACAAAAGGTTAGTTGTTAGTGTGCTCGCTAGGATATCGCATCCTATGCCTACATATTCTCGCTCAGTACGAGAAATCAGAGCAGCTGTAGTTCAGCTACTTTCGGGACCACAACTCAAATCTCGTTTTATTAATATTCTGAAAATGGGTTACAATGATTGAATACGGGAAATAAACTCCTAGAAGATACTATCCTATCCATCTATAATGGAAAATCAAGTGGAAAATAGTCCCCTAACAAGTGGACTTCTAAAACTACCTCTAAAAAGGTAAAATAAACTCCTATGAAGAAAATATCTATTCTAAAAATATTGAATCTACAAAGTAATATTTTTATATTCTTTTTTTACTATTTTTTCCTTTTATTATTTTCATATTTCTTTTTCTATCTCCTTTTTCTCTCAAATATTCTTTTTCAAATCTTTTTCTCAAATATTCTTTTTCAATTCTTTTTCAAATATTCTTTTTCCTCAATATTCTTTTCTATATTTCTTTTCAATATTTTCTTTATGCTTTTTCCTCTTCTCTTTTTCTCATATATTTTTTTATCTAAACTAATAAAAATATTACAAAAGGAAAAAAAATGATAAAAGAAAATACAAAAGGGAGGGGGTACAGTCTGTTACAGGGGGTTACAATCAGTAAAAAAAAACCAAACAGAATTGGGCCCAGCCCAACAAAAAAAACATAAGAAAGAAAAAAACGGGGAGGGGGCGCAGTAAGTGAAACGGGGGTGTCGCTACTGCGAAAATCGGCGCCGGCTGAACAGAAGAGTCGCCACCGTGCGTTATTTATCCCACGGGAGGGAAAGGAAACGCTCAGAGTAAACCTCGCACAACACGGGAAAGGTATGGTCGTCGCAACCAAAACCTGGGTTCGGGAGTCGGTTACGCAAGGGGAAGGTATTAGCACCCCTCACGTCCGTCGTACTCGACGGGATCCACGCTTGTTTTCGGGTATGGATTGTTATTCTATCTAAACTAAAGGTCAGGGGTTAAAAAGAAAATGAAAATAAAAATGACTCGGCAAAGTATCGCACTTTATGCCTACGTATTCCCGTCTGGAACGAGAAATCAGAGTCAACGTAGTTCGCCTACCTACGGGAAAGGAGGGGAAGGTTGCTCGCTAGGATATCGCATCCTATGCCTACGTACTTTCACACGGCATGAAAGATCAGAGCAAACGTAGTTCGGGCCACGTACGACACAAGTCTGTCTTGATTGATTTTATTCCTTCTGAAAAAGGTTTTTTTGATTAACAGTCCAAGAGGACAAAAATGACGTCTTGATGAGTTCACATTCTTTTACGGAAGAAGTGTCTTTTATGGAGTTTGAAATCTTTATGTGTTTTTCTGTTTGTTTTGAGAAAGAAGAGACAGAACTCTAACCTAAGGTTGCGCGGGGAATCAAACTAACCTAATGTTATCATGCATGGGTTAAGACCTAGTGTCTATCATGCTCCTCTCTTGCACAGAGAGAAACAGAGATCCTACGGGATAGGCAGAAATAGAAACAATATCAGATATATACAGTAAAGCAGTAAAATGCATGGATGCAACAGCACAAGCGAGGCAAGGGAGTCCCACTCAACCTCGAACCTAGAAAACAATAGGCAAAAGTGAACAGGCTTCACTTTCAACCCAACAGGGTAAACAGCAAACAATACAGTTCAGAAGACCAATCAATACATCAACAAATGAAATACAGCAAAAGAAACAGCATCAGCAGCTCTGAATCAACAACTGGCTTCAAGTAACCTCCAATCAGCTACAGGCTTCAACAAGCATCAATCTCCATCTTCATGGCCTTCAGGTAAGGGCTTTGATCATCAGTCTTCCATCTGCAATGGCTTTTCTTCAAGCTCAAACCTCCAGGATGAGGGATCAGTCACAAGAGTGAATTGGGTGTTAAGCAATCAGCTGACTACCAAAGGTGGTGAACAGACTGCTTCTAACACAAGAGACATTTTCTCTCAAGAGTTCTATCTCATAGACACTATCACCAAGCCTTCCAAAGGAAGGGGGTGAGTGTCTTAGAGAGACTCTGAATCACAGAGAAGAATGGATGCAGACAAGGCAATCCATGTTTGAGAAACAATCTTTCTAATCTAGAGCTCTGCCTAGCTCCTAAACTCTAGTCTCCTCAGCAACTGATAGCAAGAAACTCATCCTCAACTCTGACAGTTGATCTTCAATCTTTGAATCTCCAATAGCTTCATCTCCACAAATCTTCAGCTTCCCCAGGGCCCCAGACAAACCCAATACCCATACAAACAATCAATAAACCCCAGAGGGCACACCACACCAGACATCAGATATACAGACAGTAATAATAGCAGTAGGGGAATCCTAACTGTTCTCTAAGGGATCTAATAACTACCCATAGCCCCTATAGTCCCATAACTAATCTATTCAAACCCTAAGTCCTAAGGGAAATGAAATCAAACTCCTAAGTTGTCACCTAAAACCCTAGTTTTGTTCATGATATTCAAGCATCTATTAATCACCTAAAATTAACCTCTAAAAATGGGAACTAAAATATTTCTACAAGCTTAATATCTCATCTAAACAATATGAAAAGAAAGATCTAAAAATATCAAAGCATGTGAGAGAACAAAAATCATAAAAATGATGCATGAAATGAATTATTTAATGTGACATTTATTTAGAAAATGTGTAAAAATATGAAATAAAACTAAAAATGAAATTTTATTTTCCTATAATATTCTAGACATTTTAATGAAAATATGGTAAAAAGAATGGATTAAAAAGCATTTTTTATGAATTATTTATGAATTAATGAAAATGGTAAAAATGAATTAAAACAAATAAACCAAATAAAATGAGGGAGGGGGGTCAGAATAGGAACTCGCCCCAGTTCAAATACATTGGGCCAGCAAACAGGGGGGTGCTGGTAGCGCTTTCACACTGGGCCCAACAACAATCAGAATTAAAGAAATAATAAAACGCGCTGGGGGGTGAAGGAAGTAATAAAATCACGCTGGAAAATGGTTTTGGGCCTAACACGGGGGTGGGAATAACAAAATTCAACTCAGGCCCGCCCGTTTCATTTAATGAAACGGCGCGTTTTGGCCAGTTTCCACTTCCCTCCAAATGATCAGATTAAATGACAGCCACAGGATCATGCTGATGGTCAAAGGTCCTACACTCATTGAACGGACGTGATTACGTCTTCTTCCTTGAACCAACTGAAACTAGGGTTTCAACCTCACACCTCCATGCACGAGTAGAACTTACACCTCCCTGTTCTCCTTCCACATGCGATGAAATGCCACGCCATAAACACGAAACTTGATTAGAATCCCTCCCTCTATAATCCTAGGGCATCAATTCATCTTGAAACTCACCACAACACCAAATCCGATCGAAGCAACATCTGGCCACCAATGAAATGCACTGATACGAACCTTCACCATTCTTCCTCAAACTTACCCTAAACTAATCTACACATAATGGAGGTTAATTTGATCAATCACGCTACAATTATGATGCACTAATCTAAGAGATATAAACACCAACAGTTTGTTACACCTGTCACTAACCATCACCAAATCGTTCCAAATTCATCTAGCTTAATCTCCTAACCACCTATATCAAGTCTAAGCTAATAAAATCATGTGAAACCAACAGAATCAAGCTAATCGAATGAAAACTTACCTGATGAGAAACCTTGAAAACAGCTATGGAAATGGAAGATATGAAACTTTTGAGACTTGGATCTTGATTCACCAATTCAATACTCAATTCTGTATGCACAATTTTGGAGGTTCCTTGCTTGAATCATGCAATTCACTTGAACTTGTGATTTTGATGTTGATGAAAGAGGCACTCGAAAATGGATGAGAACTACCAAAACCTTGCTTCAATTATGATCTAATATGATGATGGAGTGAAATTGAATTGATCTTGATGAAGATTGATGAAGAATTTGAGAGATTTGGAATGAAACTTTTATGAAAAAGTGTGAGAAATTTGTGGAATTCTTGGTGCAAATGAGGCCAGCCCTTGCCAAATTCATCTTTCATGAATATATAGACCCCAATGGTACATTCTAGATCCATCTTGCACATTCCCTTGTTTTCAAACTTTGGCTCATTTTGATTATGTTTCTTAAAAGGTAAGCAACCATGGATAACTTCATTTTTTCCTTCTAAACTCAAAAAAGTGTGTGAACCATTGTTCTTAGAATTGTTTTTCCATTCAAAATCATATATTGGAAGTCTCCATTTGGACTTGTAAATCTCCCAAACCATTTTTCACTTTGAAATTATTCACTTTATAAGCCTTTTTAGTTCATATTTTGACCAATCATGTAACCCCATGCTATGAGCTTCTCCAATAACTTGTGACCTTCTTTCTAGACTTAAAATCCCATTTGGAGCAAGTTTGATGTTGTAAGTTTTTCCATTTGAGGCCTCCTTGTATGAGTTTTGGACATAGGTTAAAATGACCTGTAATTCACAAATGCCCAAAATACCCTTTGCTTGCCAAGACCCTAAGTTGAGTTCTCCACATCATATGAAGGCATGCCATACCATTCTAGAAAGCTAAGACAATGAGGAACAATTCTTATGTTGACCAAGAATCCATTTGAAATCTCCTTGAGGGGCAAAACTAGCTTGGAAGTCAAGTCACTTTCACAGACAAAAGTTCAGACACCCCAGATGACCTGTAACTTGTAAGGACCATAACTTGAGTTCCATAAATCTCCTTGAGGTCTTCCACCACTCAAATTAAAGGTCTTGAGATTCTCTACAAGTTTCATGTTGGCCAAGAAGCCATTTGAAGCTAGAATTTTGACTTATCTTGCTTGGAAATTTGACCTAAACTAGGGGATTTTACAGAGAAACCCTAATTTAGTAACTCCTCTTCTCCTTGATTTCTCTTGAATTCTCCTTGTCATATCTCCATATCCTTCTTCATATGTCAAATATTGATCCCCACATCTCTCCAATAGCCTTGAATGCTCTTTTAAACCAGTCAATTGACCTAGGGTTGACCTAGGGTTGACCCAGATGAAACCCTAGTTGACTGTCTTCCACTATAGCTCTTGTGCTTTCATCAATGACTTGCTTTCTTCTCCAAATGACTTTATAAGTCTCTCAAGATGTCTAGATGCTCTCCATGCTTTCATTTCACAGCTCATAACCCTCTTGTTGATCCTCAGATACCCTCAGCTAGGAGATAGACTCAAGGCTTGATCTGCTGAACTCTTTGCTTTCAAATTCTTTCCTGATGACTTGAATAGGATGGAATTAGGATAATAACCTCTTGCTAGGCCTCTAGAGATGAAAATAATGATTGGTCCCCTGTTGAATGACTTGCTATGCTTATGCTATGCAGATGGTTAGTCTATGTACATGACTCTATATGCAAATGCTAATGATAATGAAACATAAATCCAAGGAATAAGGTTGAGCAAATTTTAGGGTGCAACAGCTGCCCCTATTCAAGCGACTTGGACCCGATTGGATGAAGAGCCCGGAGCCTTCAGACATTCGCGGTACGAGACGGTTGAATACTAGTGAAACCAGAAATTTGCCAACCGCAGAAATAAACTGCGCTCCTGCTTGAGGAATGACATTCGTCAGCTGAATCTGACTGTTAGAGCAACCCACTGATCTCGCACGACCGTGCTGGGGATTGTCTTCATCGTTCTGAAGAGAATTCTGTCATAACATTTTGCTTACTTGTCCACGTGAGGACTCTGTCTGTCGTCGATACGAAGAAATCTCACCTAGAATTGGTCCACGTTAGGACTACACTTGCTGTTAACCCAGAAAAATCTCGGCAACTCCGCTGGGGATACTTCGTCTGCATTTCCATAAATTGAATCGCCCACGTTAGGAAAAACTCTTCCACGTTAGGAGTAACACCTGTCCACGATAGGAATCACATCGTCCACGTTAGGAGTAACGCTTTTATCTTTCCACGTTAGGAAGCAATTTTCTTTCCACATAAGGAGGACTGCATCAATCTGTCCACGTAAGGACTCCAATACCACTTGACGTGTCCGCGTCAGGAATCCGATCTTTCCACGTAAGGAATTCCACTTTGGTGCTGAACCTGTCCACGTCAGGACTCAACTTCTCGAATCTGTCCACGTCAGGACCCCAATTTCTCCGCATAAGGAGTAAACTTCTTCTTCCACGTTAGGAATATCTTGATATGATCTGTCCGCGCCAGGACTAGACTTTTCCACGTCAGGAATAATCCATTTCTTTCCACGTCAGGAATCAATCTTGATATGTCCGCGTGAGGACTCAATCTTTCCACGTAAGGAATAAACTCGTCTTTCCACGTAAGGAAACCATTTTTCTTCTACGTAAGGAATGCTCTTGATATGCCCACGTTAGGACTCAAATCCTTCCACGTAAGGAATAAACCCTTTCTAGATATGTCCGCGTAAGGACTAAACTTTTCCACGTAAGGAATACATCTTAACCTGTCCACGTAAAGACTCCACTCTTTCCACGTTAGGAATCTTCTCCTGATATGTCCGCGTCAGGACTAAACTTTTCCGCGTTAGGAATTTCCGTCTTAATCTGTCCACGTAAGGACTCTCTTCTTTCCACGTTAGGAATCTCCGTCTGTTGATAGGTCCGCGTAAGGACTACATCTTTCCACGTTAGGAATCTCCGTCTTTCCACGTTAGGAATCACTTCTGTTGATAGGTCCGCGTAAGGACTACATCTTTCCACGTTAGGAATAATAATCTCTTTGATCTGCCCGCGTTAGGACACTGATCTCGTCTTGATTTATCCACGTAAGGACTCAGGCGTCTTCGACTCACTGAGGAAATAAGACTTGTTCACGTAAGGACTCACACCTTCGACTCACTGGGGAAATATCCGCGTTAGGACTTACACTTTGCCAACAACACGAAGAAGGATAAATTTGTCCACGTCAGGATTCTTGTATCTTGTCATCACAAAGAACTACAAACTTGTCCACGTCAGGACGCACATTTCACCATTACGAATAAAGATATCTGCTGAAAACAAATGATCCACGTCAGGATACCAACACGAAGAGTAACCAATCTTTTGTCGACGTCACGACCTCCCTTTCTCCACATTTCGAGAGACCGAATCTATCCACGTCAGGATTAACGCACCTTACCAATCCAGTAACAAACCTGTCCACGTTAGGACGCCCACTTCTGAAGAAATCCCGTCATTCTAGGAGTAAATGGTCCACGTCAGGACTTAATTCTTTAATGATCCTCACCCACAAACTGCTCAGCACTGACGTGACAGCGACTTCGAGATGAACTCTACTGGGGATATCTGAAAACCAACTATCGGACGCCTGCTCTGATAACCGGCGGTGGTCTCTGAAAATGCGACTCGTTGATGGCAAACGAACTTTGCTTAGGAATAAGGAGATTCTTATCCTGGCCACTCTGGCTGGGGAAAATAAGAGACATTTGCATAAATGACTCTGCTGGAGACAAAGAGAGTTTTATCACGATAACTCTGTGGGGGAATACCGCCGAAACTGACATTATTATTGAATATCTCCTGCCGAGATCTTGACTGTTTGGTAATTTATTTGAGCAAGAGCTCTTTCCACCTGAACTGCTAGAATACAAAAACTGCTTCAGCAAAATAAATGCTGGAAGGATAATGCCGACTCGCCGGGAAGTTGGGAACTCAAACCACACGTCTTGCTGAAGTAACCCCTGCTGGGGACAATAACTCTGCTGAGGAATAGCAGATGCGCACAGCACGATCGGACTTTCTGCTGGAACGTGAACCGATATCACCAGTATCTCTGACAAAATAAATGACAGGAACCGCCATCAACTCTGCTTTGGAGAGTCTTGACTTTCGAATTCCACTGGAAGGAAAGAACATTTACTGAAAAGAGAACTCCGCTGGGGATGGCTGGATTCTCTTGGGGAAAATTAACTGACTCCACTGGGGAAGAGTGCCTGACCCTACGGGGAAGATGAACCTGTCTGAATACAGCCTTACGATCTCGGAATCACTAAACTCTGCTGAGGTCGAGTAACTTCTCTGGAGCACGTCCTTTGGATAAGCTACGGCTAGCTGGAGAATTCTATCCTTCTTCAGGAAGAACATGCATGACCTGCGTGGGGATCAAGCCTTTCACTATTGCAATCTTTTGATCACCTTCCTCGTACAGTTATGAAACCTGCAACAACACAAACAAAGCACGACAAGCCTATGCAATCCAAATCGATTCAGGTTAGTGACGTTACACTCAGTTAATTCAAAGCTTTAACAATTGTTGGCAAGGGCCAGTAATGTTATACTCATGCTAGCTTCAATAAACTTAGGCGTTTTATCATGCGCAAAACAGTAAAGAACAGGCATCAAGTACTGAATAACACATTTTCATTGATTGGGCCCCTGAATGGGCGGAGTTTTTGTACACGGGATGTAACTCCTGAAAAGAGGAAGCTACGCAAAGCAAATATACAAGTATGCAAGTATCCACAAGAAGCATAAATATTGACAAATTAAATTTTGTACACATGTCGGCAACTGGATGCAGATGAACATCACGAACTGATCCTCCCATGACTCGTCCGACTCTAATACTTTCCCGGTATCCCTACTTCTGAAGAGGTTGTATCCGATAACTGACTCCTCAAACATATTCTCCCGCACTGATGCTCATTGAATACCAAATTCGGACCGCAGTCATTTGCTTTTCTCACCCCTAACTTTTGCGTGAACCGCCCTTTACGGGTTTTCAGCTCACCGGGATACCCTTTTTGCCGAAGCCGCCCAGTGTAGGTTTTCAACTTCGCGGGTGTACATTTTTTCAATTTTATCCCTAACTTTTGCCCGAACCTTTCATTCTGTTTTTGGTTCGCCAGGATGCCCCATTTTTGCCTGGACTCTCTTTTTCTGTCCAGCGGGTCTGTTTTAAGCAAAGTATTTTTTAACCGCGTCCGAATTCACAGGTGATGCAAAGTCTTCCCCGTCCATGGTGGACAACAATAACGCTCCTCCCGAAAAGACCTTACTGACAACGTATGGCCCTTCGTAGTTGGGGGTCCACTTGCCCCTGTGATCTGCTTGCGGCGGGAGAATCCTTTTCAGCACAAGGTCGCCCGTCTGAAAGCTTCGCGGAAGTATTTTCTTGTCGTACGCTTTCTTCATTCGTCTTTGATACAAACGACCGTATGCCAGAGAAGCTAGCCTCTTCTCATCCATCAAACTCAGTTGGTTCAATCTGTTCGTTACCCATTCTGCCTCGTCCAGCTGAACGTCTCGCAATACCCTCAGAGAAGGGATCTCAACTTCCAATGGTAATACCGCCTCCATTCCGTATACCAACGAGAACGGAGTTGCCCCAGTTGATGTGCGTACCGTCGTACGATAACCGTGCAAAGCGAAAGGTAGCATTTCATGCCAATCTTTATAAGTCACCACCATTTTCTGGACGATTTTCTTGATATTCTTATTGGCCGCTTCGACAGCGCCATTCATCTTGGGTCGGTAAGGGGAGGAGTTGTGATGTTCGATCTTGAAATTCTGACAGAGCTCCTTCATCATTTTGTTGTTCAGATTAGAACCATTATCCGTGATTATCCGCTCGGGAATTCCGTATCGGCAAATGATATCTCTCTTGATGAATCTAGCCACCACTTGCTTCGTTACATTTGCGTAAGACGCCGCTTCCACCCACTTGGTGAAATAATCGATTGCTACTAGTATGAACCGATGCCCGTTAGAAGCCGTCGGCTCAATCTTTCCAATCATATCGATTCCCCACATTGAGAATGGCCATGGAGATGACATCACATTTAGAGGACTCGGAGGCACATGTATTTTGTCAGCATAAATTTGGCACTTGTGGCACTTCCTCGCGAACTTGAAACAATCAGTTTCCATCGTCAGCCAAAAGTAACCTGCCCTCAGCAGTTTTCTCGTCATAGCATGCCCACCAGCATGCGTACCAAAGGTACCTTCGTGTATTTCCTCCATGAGCAGCTTGGCCTCTTTTTCGTCTACACAACGCAACAACACCAAATCGTGGTTTCTTCTGTATAAGACGCCATCCGGGTTCAAATAGAAATTCCCCGCTAATCTCCTGAGAGTCTTCTGATCTTGACTGGATGCCCCAGCCGGATACTCCTTATTCTTCAGGAAATTAAGGATATCGAAATACCACGGTTTGTCATCAGATGCTTCATCAAGAGCAAATACATAAGCCGGCCTGTCTAACCGAGAGATAGTGATTTGGGGAGCTTCGTTCCAGAAATTGACCTTGTACATGGAAGACAAGGTGGCAAGGGCGTCAGCCATTTGATTTTCTGCCCGTGGCACGTGATGCAATTCAACTTTGTCGAAGAAAGGCAACAATCTCCTTGCATAATTCATATAATGTATCAAATTAGGCTGCCGTGTCTCCCATTCCCCTTTGATCTGATTCACTACCAGCGCTGAGTCTCCGTATACGTCTAAATGTTTGATTCGCAAATCAATGGCTTCTTCAAGCCCCATTATACAAGCTTCGTATTCGGCCTCATTGTTGGTAACAGCAAAGGTCAATCGGGCAGTAAACGGGATGTGCGACCCGTGCGGCGTAGTGATAATTGCCCCTACTCCGCTACCGTAAGCATTCACAGCTCCGTCAAATATCATCTTCCATTGGGACCCCGGCTCTGGTCCTTCGTCTGGTAACGGCTCTTCACAATCTTTCATCTTGAGATACATGATATCCTCGTTAGGAAAATCAAACCTCATTGATTGGTAATCTTCAATAGGCTGCTCCGCCAGATACTCAGCCAGCACACTCCCCTTTATCGCTTTTTGCGAGACGTATTGAATATCGTATTCAGTCAAGATCATCTGCCACCGGGCAATTCTACCTGACAACGCCTGCTTTTCGAATATATATTTGATTGGATCCATCTTCGAGATGAGCATGGTTGTATGATTCAGCATGTACTGCCTCAAACGCTTGGCGGCCCAGGCTAGCGCGCAACAAGTTTTCTCCAGCATTGAGTATCGAGATTCACAGTCTGTAAATTTCTTACTCAAATAGTAAATTGCATGCTCTTTTCTCCCCGTCTCGTCGTGTTGACCGAGAACACAACCCATACTTCCCTCAAGAACCGTCAAATACATTATCAAGGGTCTCCCTGCCACTGGGGGTATCAAAATAGGAGGCTCCTGCAGATACTTCTTTATTTTATCGAACGCCTTTTGACAATTATCGTTCCACGTTACAGCTTGATCTTTCTTCAACAGCTTGAATAATGGTTCACACGTGGCCGTTAGGTGAGATATGAACCGGGCAATGTAGTTCAATCTCCCTAAAAACCCGCGCACCTCTTTCTCTGTTTTAGGCGTCGGCATTTCTTGAATCGCTTTTATTTTAGCAGGATCGACCTCTATTCCTCTTTCGCTTACTATGAACCCCAGGAGTTTACCCGATCTCACCCCGAAGGTGCATTTGTTAGGGTTCAGCCTCAGCCTGAACTTCCTAAGCCTTTTAAACAACTTCAACAGATTCACCAGATGCTCTTCCTCCGTCTGGGATTTGGCAATCATATCGTCAACATAAACTTCAATCTCTTTATGCATCATGTCATGAAAAAGAGTCGTCATCGCACGCTGATATGTTGCCCCAGCATTTTTCAAACCAAAGGGCATCACTTTATAGCAAAATGTTCCCCAAGGCGTTATGAAAGTAGTCTTCTCCATATCCTCTGGCGCCATTTTAATCTGATTATATCCTGAAAAGCCATCCATGAAAGAGAATACGGAGTACTGAGCAGTATTGTCCACTAACACGTCAATGTGAGGAAGTGGAAAATCGTCTTTTGGGCTTGCTTTATTCAAATCTCTATAATCCACGCACATTCGAACCTTGCCATCTTTCTTTGGCACTGGCACGATGTTAGCAACCCATGAGGGATACTTCGTCACAGCCAGGAAACCAGCGTCCCACTGTTTCTGAACCTCCTCTTTGATCTTCATTGCCATATCTGGGCGAGTTCTGCGAAGTTTTTGTTTGACAGGCGGGCAGTCTTCTTTCAGTGGCAGACGATGCACAACCATATCTGTATCGAGCCCTGGCATATCTTGATACGACCAAGCGAATACATCATTATACTCTCGGAGCATTTCAACCAGTTTTCGCTTGATATCACTCTGCAGTGCGGCTCCGATACGAATATTTTTCTCAACCCCTTCCGACCCCAAATTGATAATTTCGATAACCTCGTCGTGAGGCAGAATGGCTCTTTCCTCTTGCTTCACCAACCAAGACAGTTCTTCAGGAACGTCGCTATCTTCGACAACCTCTTCTTCGGTCTGGAATATCGGGTGCTCGAAGTCGGGACGAGTCATAGGTGGTTCAAGGATGTCATCTGAAAATGTTATCCTGCAAAAGAGAGGGTTAAGTGCTTCAAAATGCGTATAAAGCGAATAACCACATTGCCATTTTATTGAAAAATACAAAACAAGAAAGACAGGGATTACAGTATTTGCACATGAAAAAACGCCATTTATTTAATGATTAACGCGCAATGTTTATAACAACACAGCCCTAAGCAAATCCTGATGCCCCGGGCAAGACATCAGATTATTCAACAATTAATAAAGCAAAGCATTACTGTTTAAAAGTCACAGGAACAAGCTCCTGAATAGACCAGTTGCACAGTCCTTGTCCTGGCGTGCTTGGCTGAATCCAGGCATCCATATCACAGTCGCTGTCCCCTTCATCAGACTCCGAAGCAGCATTGACAGATTCATGGCATACTCCACTGGCAGAGATGGTGATTGACTTTCTGAAATGAGGGGCCCCCACAGAAGGAGTTGATGACGACGGTCGGTACCCCAGTCCGAATCGGTCCATTTTCACCGGAATGTCCAATACTTTGCCCCAGCCCGTGGCTTCTCCTGCCTTCACTAGCGCTTGGGCTTCTTTATACGATGAGACAGCTATCTCCGGCACTTTGCTTGGCCCGGGACCCTTGTCCTTTATGCGCAAACCTTCGAACGCCTGGCATGGCGTCTCATGGATCTCCCCGTCGACTTCCACATATTTGAACGAAGAAAGATGGCTGACCAGGATGTCTTCTTCTCCGCACACGGTGACTACACTGTCTCCGACCATATACTTTAACTTCTGATGCAGGGTAGACGTAACTGCCCCTGCCCCGTGAATCCAAGGTCTTCCCAGCAAGCAGCTGTACGCAGGCTGTATATCCATGATATAAAACTCCGTTGCAAACACTTCCGGCCCCACTTGCAGAGGCAATGTAATCGATCCGAAGACTGTTCTCCGCGTGCCGTCAAACGCTCTGACTACCAAATCACTTGGTGTGCACAAAATTCCTCGAACATCCAGCTTCATCATAGCCTTCTTAGGCAGCACATTCAAAGACGACCCGGTGTCAACCAATACGTGCGACATTGTCGACCCTCTGCACTCAACAGATACATGTAATGCCATATTATGATCCCTTCCTTTCGGAGTCAAGTCGAAATCAGTAAAGCCCAGACTGTGGCCCGCATTTACATGTGCCAATACTCCTTCTAGCTGGTTCACGGAGACATCCTGTGGTACAAAAGAAGTGTCCAGGACTTTCAGCAAAGCGTTCCGGTGAGCCTCTGAACACAACAGCAATGACAGAATAGATATTTTGGACGGCGTTTGCTGCAGATGCTCCACGATTTTATAATCGCTCTTCCGAATTAAGCGCATGAATTCTTCGACATCCTTAGATGCTGCTTCTTTTTCATTTGCTTGAACCGGAACATTTTCCACCGCTTTCCCCTTTCCTTTCGCTAGTCTTTCAGCCTCCACTTCAGGAGATATAAAGATCCTGCCGCTTCTCGTCATGCCTCCCGGGCCAACAACATTATCCACAACCTCCGCTGACCGCTTGTTAACATCGATTTTAATCCCGTCACAATACACCTCTAGCCCATATGACCATGGGACCGCTTTCGTGCTCTCATACGGGATTGGCCCGGCTTTAGTTATAGTAATCGGGGGTCGCTGAGCTGGTGCTGAAATAGTGATCGTCTTCCTAGGAATTGTCACTGTGGCCACATCACTCCGATTATCCACTACTGCCCCTGCAGGCTCATCAGTTGCTGTTCTATCAAACTGCAATACACCTTCATCAATCAAGGCCTGAATACCTTTCTTCAAATCCTCACACCCCCCAGACAGGGCCCAACAATCTAAGCAGTACTCATTACAACCCGGGTAAACACCTCCTTGCAACAGTCGGCTTTTTATTTCGCTCAGCGGCGTCTTTAAATCCTCAACATTCATAATCAGATTCAGACCTTCCTCAGTCAGCACGGCGTTCGCCCCATGATTAGGCATGGGTTTCTGGACTATATTCGCACCGGTCGTTCCGAAGTTGATAGACTTGTTGTCCAAGAGATCCTGCACAACGTGCTTAAAAGCATGACAACCTTCTATATCATGGCCCGGGGCCCCAGAATGAAACTCGCAGCGCCTATTTGCATCATAGCCGAACGGGGGAGCTCCCGTTATCGGTGCCAAGGTTCTTTTCTCTACCAGATTCAATCCCAACAAAGTCTGCAATAAATCAGCATAGGTAGAGGGAGGTTTCTCGAACACCCTTCTCGGCTTACCACCCTGGAATTTTCTCTGAGCCTGCTGTGCCCCCTGCTGAGGCTGCTGCTGCTGTGGCATTGGTTGCTGCTGAACCTGTTGTTGTTGCTGGATTGGTTGTTGCTGATAAGGAATAGTAACACTCGACACTTGCTGCGGCTGACGATATTGATTTCTTCCCCTGCCTCGGCCTCGGCCTCGGCCTCCAAATACCGCGCTAGCCTCGCCCTGACGGCGCCCACCATAAGCTTTCCTATTACTGCCAGATGCAGCTGACTCATCGACTTGGAACTTTCCTTGCTTAATGTTCCGCTCAATCTTTTCGCCCATCAGAATCAGATCTGAAAAACTAGCCAGAGACGTATGAAACAGCATATCATGAAACAGCCCGGTGAATGTGCCAACAAACATGTCGTTCATTTCTTTATCTTCCACAGGAGGACGGACCCTGGCAGCCATATCGCGCCACCTTTGCGCGTACTCTTTAAAACTCTCCCCCTTCTTCTGCGAAAGCCCGGCCAACTGGACCCGATTGGGCGCCAGATCGCTGTTATACTTGTAATGGGCTACGAACGCCTCCGCTAGTTGCTTCCAAGTCTTGATATCAGTGGGCTCCAACCCCATGTACCACTCTAAGGAAGGACCCGATAGACTATCCTGAAAGAAATGCATGAGCATTCTTTCGTCAGTGGAGTATGCAGACATCTTTCTGTAATAAGCTCGTACATGCACTTTCGGGCATGTATCTCCTTTGTACTTATCGAACGCAGGCGCTTTGAACTTGATTGGCACCCTCAGCCCAGGTACCAAGCCCATAGTTGCCATGTCCAGACCCACAGCACTCTGGTTTAGGACTCCTTTCATTTGCTCTTCCAGCATTCTAATCTTTTGAGAATCATCCATCGGCCCTTCAAAACCCCCTCCAGAGAAGGCGTCTTCCTGCTGATCCTCTTGCCACATACCGTTTCCAGCCCCGTATCCATCATACGCATTATTACGTCCAGCTCTGACCTGATTCATCCCCGGAACTCGGCCTCTGTTGCCGTACCCTTGAACACCTCCAGCAGGACCACCAGCCATAAAACCAGCACCGTTTCCGTTTCCAAAACCTCCGTAGCCCTGATTGACCATACCATAACCATCTTGCCCAAAGCCTTGAGCATTAAAGCCATACTTGCCAGTATTGTCGAATCCCTGATCGTTGAATCCGAACCCAGTATTGACAAAGCCATTGCCTCCGAGATTATCTCCCACATTGACATCACCCAGCCCAGCGTTATGGACAGCAGTTTCATTTCCAACTCCGACGTTACCATTCACAGCAGCGGTAGCGTTGTTGACGTTAGCAGCATTCACATTGACGACAGGCGGAGCCACTGGCGTGGGGGTGCCGTCTCCATGAGCAGTATCAACCCGGACAGACTGATGATCTTCGTTACCATGACCAGCGTTGCGAGCCAACAGAGGCTGGACCATGGCCTGCAAGTTCTCTTGCCCTTTTGCTATAGCCTCCATGGTCTGCATGAAGAGGGCGAGCTTCTCGCGTACATCCTGCATCTCGTTCTGAATCTGGTCCATGACTTTCCGACAGTTGGATCGTGTAGAATAGCGGTGCGGATGTTGATCTGGAATCCTGTTAAGTACCTGATGCAGAGCAAGAGATAAGACACCATTCATAGATTACCTGTTATGCAATATGAATGTGAATGCAATGCAATGTGTCTGTGCATTAGGGAAGTTCATTCCCCCAGTTCTAGTGCGAAGGTGCCGGTGCAGTGACGGTGCTGACAATAAGAATATCGGAGTTGAATCATAGAAAGCCTCGTATATAGCAGAGAGAATCAATAATCCCAGGGTACAATATCACTGAGAGTACAAAGATGGCATGACCTCAACCAACAATCCTGGTGATGGTCAGCACTATGCAAATAAAGCATACAAATAATGGAATGATCAGATCCTCCCAAAAGTCTGGTACTCCTCTATCAACTTCTTGGTCTCCGGATGGCTTGGTCGATCAAGCAGCCCTTCAACAAGCTGGTTCCTCTTCTTAAGGATACGGCGTACGTCTTCAGCAGTTTCTTCCCATGTTGCTTCTCCGAAGCAATCTTCTAACTTTCGCTTCTGGGACACTGCTTCATCTCTAGATTTGATTGCCTTGTTCAGTGCATGCTGGACACTATACCGGTTCATCACTTCTTCCTCACACTTCTTGATGCTAGACTTCAACTTCTCCTCGAGGTCGGAAATTTGCTGCTTCAGCTTATCTTCCCTCTTCTTGTTGTTGGTGAGTGTAGCATTCCAAGTCTTATTGCAAGAAGATATCTCTCGGTGTGCTGCGTCGAGCGCCTTCTTTTTGGCTTCCAGCATGTCATGGGAGCTTCTGAACTCTTGCCCCAGACGTTCGCGCTTCTTCTTTTCCTCGGTCAACTCAGCTCCTAACCTGTTTACCAGCTCAATCTGTTGTTGGAAAGCATATACAGCCTTGTGTTTCTCGCTGCGTGCCTGGGCTAGCTCTTGCTCTAACCCTTCATTAATCTTCATCAAAGCTTCTTTCTCTCTCACAACCTGTTCATATGCTTCTCTAGAAACAGTAGTCGGCTCTTCTACCGGAATAGGATCAAGAATTGGTGCATCTGGAAATGGCATCTTCAACTGACTAGCCCTCTCCTGAATCCAAGCTCTATAAGGTGCATAGGCCTGACAGTCATTCTTTCCTAACAACGGCTTCCCTTTGCGGTTAATACGCGTCCAAGCATGTCGCAACTTGGCTAATAACTCCCCCTTTACGTCACCAGTGAAGTATAGAGATTCCTGTACTTCTTCCTCTTGAGGTGGATTCTTCAGCGCATATCCGAACTGGCGAATGAATAAAGAAGGGTTGTAATTGATACACCCTTTTCTTCCTATCAATGGCACATTAGGGTACCCAGCACAGCTGAGGATGAGCTCAGATCCCAGCAGATCTCTATCAAACCACTCCATATCTTCCGACAATAGCCTCATCAGACGCTCTGGCCAACCAACTGGAATTGTAGTCTCTGCAGCAGATCTTCTCTTAGGAAGGTGACTCTCAAACCACATACTCAATAAGGGTACACACAAATGAACATTCTTCCCTCTTCCCTTCTCATTCTTGTAATGCAGTGAGTGGTAGAGGTCTCCGAGTAAGGTAGGTACAGGATTACCAGCGGCGAACAAGTAGAAAGCATCGAAGTCCACAAAATCCGGTATATTGGGGAATAAAACTATGCCATAAATGCACAAGGCCAACACAACATTGAAAGCAACCCAGCACCCATTCTTGGCATACTCTTGGGCTTTACCAACTAAGAACTGAAATGAGAAGCCTGGAACTCCACGGGAAACAGTAGTCACAAGTTCAGAAGCATCAACATGCAAGGCTTTTGCCAATTCCTCCGGCTTGGGTTTGGCATCATAATGAATGAATGGAACCTGGTTCTGCACAGGCAGCTCAACATACTCAGCGTATTCCTCCAGGGTTGGTCCCATAACAAAGTCAGAGAACGTGAAACACCTCAAAGCAGGGTCGTAGAATTGCATCAAAGCATACAGCCCGTCTAACTCTACCTCTGTAGGTTTGCACACCAATCTCAATAATCTACCATAACTCATCCGGAAACTCCTACGAACACCCTCATCAGCAAGAGAGATCAACCCCAGTAAAGGAACAATATCTGGCGTAGGCAATTTGTAAGCAACCGTTCTCCTTAAGCTAGTCATGATCACACACTCAGAAGTCTGGGCACTAGAACTAGGGAAATGCAAATGCACCTGCAGCACAGACACACGTTAGTAAAATGCAAATGGTAATGGATATGCAAGCAATGCAATGCAAGTAACATTCAACAGGGAACAGAGCTGCAGCTGAATAGCCTAAACCCAATCAAGAAAGGTCTCAGATAGACCATCCAGAAGTCATCCAATCCTGGTCTCAGATAGACCTAAAATAGAACTCCAACACTAGTCTCTGACAGACCTCAAACCATAACTCCAACTGGTCTCTGATAGACCTCCAATCACATCCATAATTGGTCTCTGACCGACCTCAGAACTCTCCCAATGGTCTCTGACAGACCTCAGAATAAATCTCCAAATGGTCTCTGACAGACCTCCGAACTCTCCCAATGGTCTCTGACAGACCTCAGAATAAATCTCCAAATGGTCTCTGACAGACCTCATAACTCTCCATAAATAACCAAGATCTCTGATCAAGAAATAACCGGTAGTCTGGAGGTCTAGTTACCTGCATAACCCTGAATCCCCTCACAGGTGGGTGGCCCTATAACTGGCACAAGGTCCGGCATCCTATGCGGTCGTCGGCGTCACAGACTTTCAGGGTTAATGATACGATTCCCAGAAGGAGTGGCATCATCAAATCCTGAAGAGGCCTCACTCAGCCAACTTCCAAATGATCGGTCCCCAGAGTCGACAATCCCACTAACCAGCAACCCACGCCAACCAAAGGAAGGGGCAGGAGGCCAACCAGAAGAACCTCGTCTGAGTGTAGATTTCATGGGACACCAAAGCAAGCAAAGCAAGCGGGCGCCCACTAATTTCTACTCTAATTCTAGGTGCACTCAAGCCCAGGTCCGGCTTATCTCTCAATATCAGAACACCCATCACACCCCAATACAGCAATAATAAACAATATATAAAGCTGAAAATACAAGGTTAGAAATATACAATAACTCCATACAAAATCCTCGACGGGAAAACAAGCGTTAGGATTGACTCTCTTAAGGGACGTTGGATCCCAAATGCATAAGAACCATCGCAGTCCTTAGCAGCCAGGGGACGTTGGATCCCCAGCAGAGTCGCCAGCTGTCGCTACTGCGAAAATCGGCGCCGGCTGAACAGAAGAGTCGCCACCGTGCGTTATTTATCCCACGGGAGGGAAAGGAAACGCTCAGAGTAAACCTCGCACAACACGGGAAAGGTATGGTCGTCGCAACCAAAACCTGGGTTCGGGAGTCGGTTACGCAAGGGGAAGGTATTAGCACCCCTCACGTCCGTCGTACTCGACGGGATCCACGCTTGTTTTCGGGTATGGATTGTTATTCTATCTAAACTAAAGGTCAGGGGTTAAAAAGAAAATGAAAATAAAAATGACTCGGCAAAGTATCGCACTTTATGCCTACGTATTCCCGTCTGGAACGAGAAATCAGAGTCAACGTAGTTCGCCTACCTACGGGAAAGGAGGGGAAGGTTGCTCGCTAGGATATCGCATCCTATGCCTACGTACTTTCACACGGCATGAAAGATCAGAGCAAACGTAGTTCGGGCCACGTACGACACAAGTCTGTCTTGATTGATTTTATTCCTTCTGAAAAAGGTTTTTTTGATTAACAGTCCAAGAGGACAAAAATGACGTCTTGATGAGTTCACATTCTTTTACGGAAGAAGTGTCTTTTATGGAGTTTGAAATCTTTATGTGTTTTTCTGTTTGTTTTGAGAAAGAAGAGACAGAACTCTAACCTAAGGTTGCGCGGGGAATCAAACTAACCTAATGTTATCATGCATGGGTTAAGACCTAGTGTCTATCATGCTCCTCTCTTGCACAGAGAGAAACAGAGATCCTACGGGATAGGCAGAAATAGAAACAATATCAGATATATACAGTAAAGCAGTAAAATGCATGGATGCAACAGCACAAGCGAGGCAAGGGAGTCCCACTCAACCTCGAACCTAGAAAACAATAGGCAAAAGTGAACAGGCTTCACTTTCAACCCAACAGGGTAAACAGCAAACAATACAGTTCAGAAGACCAATCAATACATCAACAAATGAAATACAGCAAAAGAAACAGCATCAGCAGCTCTGAATCAACAACTGGCTTCAAGTAACCTCCAATCAGCTACAGGCTTCAACAAGCATCAATCTCCATCTTCATGGCCTTCAGGTAAGGGCTTTGATCATCAGTCTTCCATCTGCAATGGCTTTTCTTCAAGCTCAAACCTCCAGGATGAGGGATCAGTCACAAGAGTGAATTGGGTGTTAAGCAATCAGCTGACTACCAAAGGTGGTGAACAGACTGCTTCTAACACAAGAGACATTTTCTCTCAAGAGTTCTATCTCATAGACACTATCACCAAGCCTTCCAAAGGAAGGGGGTGAGTGTCTTAGAGAGACTCTGAATCACAGAGAAGAATGGATGCAGACAAGGCAATCCATGTTTGAGAAACAATCTTTCTAATCTAGAGCTCTGCCTAGCTCCTAAACTCTAGTCTCCTCAGCAACTGATAGCAAGAAACTCATCCTCAACTCTGACAGTTGATCTTCAATCTTTGAATCTCCAATAGCTTCATCTCCACAAATCTTCAGCTTCCCCAGGGCCCCAGACAAACCCAATACCCATACAAACAATCAATAAACCCCAGAGGGCACACCACACCAGACATCAGATATACAGACAGTAATAATAGCAGTAGGGGAATCCTAACTGTTCTCTAAGGGATCTAATAACTACCCATAGCCCCTATAGTCCCATAACTAATCTATTCAAACCCTAAGTCCTAAGGGAAATGAAATCAAACTCCTAAGTTGTCACCTAAAACCCTAGTTTTGTTCATGATATTCAAGCATCTATTAATCACCTAAAATTAACCTCTAAAAATGGGAACTAAAATATTTCTACAAGCTTAATATCTCATCTAAACAATATGAAAAGAAAGATCTAAAAATATCAAAGCATGTGAGAGAACAAAAATCATAAAAATGATGCATGAAATGAATTATTTAATGTGACATTTATTTAGAAAATGTGTAAAAATATGAAATAAAACTAAAAATGAAATTTTATTTTCCTATAATATTCTAGACATTTTAATGAAAATATGGTAAAAAGAATGGATTAAAAAGCATTTTTTATGAATTATTTATGAATTAATGAAAATGGTAAAAATGAATTAAAACAAATAAACCAAATAAAATGAGGGAGGGGGGTCAGAATAGGAACTCGCCCCAGTTCAAATACACTGGGCCAGCAAACAGGGGGGTGCTGGTAGCGCTTTCACACTGGGCCCAACAACAATCAGAATTAAAGAAATAATAAAACGCGCTGGGGGGTGAAGGAAGTAATAAAATCACGCTGGAAAATGGTTTTGGGCCTAACACGGGGGTGGGAATAACAAAATTCAACTCAGGCCCGCCCGTTTCATTTAATGAAACGGCGCGTTTTGGCCAGTTTCCACTTCCCTCCAAATGATCAGATTAAATGACAGCCACAGGATCATGCTGATGGTCAAAGGTCCTACACTCATTGAACGGACGTGATTACGTCTTCTTCCTTGAACCAACTGAAACTAGGGTTTCAACCTCACACCTCCATGCACGAGTAGAACTTACACCTCCCTGTTCTCCTTCCACATGCGATGAAATGCCACGCCATAAACACGAAACTTGATTAGAATCCCTCCCTCTATAATCCTAGGGCATCAATTCATCTTGAAACTCACCACAACACCAAATCCGATCGAAGCAACATCTGGCCACCAATGAAATGCACTGATACGAACCTTCACCATTCTTCCTCAAACTTACCCTAAACTAATCTACACATAATGGAGGTTAATTTGATCAATCACGCTACAATTATGATGCACTAATCTAAGAGATATAAACACCAACAGTTTGTTACACCTGTCACTAACCATCACCAAATCGTTCCAAATTCATCTAGCTTAATCTCCTAACCACCTATATCAAGTCTAAGCTAATAAAATCATGTGAAACCAACAGAATCAAGCTAATCGAATGAAAACTTACCTGATGAGAAACCTTGAAAACAGCTATGGAAATGGAAGATATGAAACTTTTGAGACTTGGATCTTGATTCACCAATTCAATACTCAATTCTGTATGCACAATTTTGGAGGTTCCTTGCTTGAATCATGCAATTCACTTGAACTTGTGATTTTGATGTTGATGAAAGAGGCACTCGAAAATGGATGAGAACTACCAAAACCTTGCTTCAATTATGATCTAATATGATGATGGAGTGAAATTGAATTGATCTTGATGAAGATTGATGAAGAATTTGAGAGATTTGGAATGAAACTTTTATGAAAAAGTGTGAGAAATTTGTGGAATTCTTGGTGCAAATGAGGCCAGCCCTTGCCAAATTCATCTTTCATGAATATATAGACCCCAATGGTACATTCTAGATCCATCTTGCACATTCCCTTGTTTTCAAACTTTGGCTCATTTTGATTATGTTTCTTAAAAGGTAAGCAACCATGGATAACTTCATTTTTTCCTTCTAAACTCAAAAAAGTGTGTGAACCATTGTTCTTAGAATTGTTTTTCCATTCAAAATCATATATTGGAAGTCTCCATTTGGACTTGTAAATCTCCCAAACCATTTTTCACTTTGAAATTATTCACTTTATAAGCCTTTTTAGTTCATATTTTGACCAATCATGTAACCCCATGCTATGAGCTTCTCCAATAACTTGTGACCTTCTTTCTAGACTTAAAATCCCATTTGGAGCAAGTTTGATGTTGTAAGTTTTTCCATTTGAGGCCTCCTTGTATGAGTTTTGGACATAGGTTAAAATGACCTGTAATTCACAAATGCCCAAAATACCCTTTGCTTGCCAAGACCCTAAGTTGAGTTCTCCACATCATATGAAGGCATGCCATACCATTCTAGAAAGCTAAGACAATGAGGAACAATTCTTATGTTGACCAAGAATCCATTTGAAATCTCCTTGAGGGGCAAAACTAGCTTGGAAGTCAAGTCACTTTCACAGACAAAAGTTCAGACACCCCAGATGACCTGTAACTTGTAAGGACCATAACTTGAGTTCCATAAATCTCCTTGAGGTCTTCCACCACTCAAATTAAAGGTCTTGAGATTCTCTACAAGTTTCATGTTGGCCAAGAAGCCATTTGAAGCTAGAATTTTGACTTATCTTGCTTGGAAATTTGACCTAAACTAGGGGATTTTACAGAGAAACCCTAATTTAGTAACTCCTCTTCTCCTTGATTTCTCTTGAATTCTCCTTGTCATATCTCCATATCCTTCTTCATATGTCAAATATTGATCCCCACATCTCTCCAATAGCCTTGAATTCTCTTTTAAACCAGTCAATTGACCTAGGGTTGACCTAGGGTTGACCCAGATGAAACCCTAGTTGACTGTCTTCCACTATAGCTCTTGTGCTTTCATCAATGACTTGCTTTCTTCTCCAAATGACTTTATAAGTCTCTCAAGATGTCTAGATGCTCTCCATGCTTTCATTTCACAGCTCATAACCCTCTTGTTGATCCTCAGATACCCTCAGCTAGGAGATAGACTCAAGGCTTGATCTGCTGAACTCTTTGCTTTCAAATTCTTTCCTGATGACTTGAATAGGATGGAATTAGGATAATAACCTCTTGCTAGGCCTCTAGAGATGAAAATAATGATTGGTCCCCTGTTGAATGACTTGCTATGCTTATGCTATGCAGATGGTTAGTCTATGTACATGACTCTATATGCAAATGCTAATGATAATGAAACATAAATCCAAGGAATAAGGTTGAGCAAATTTTAGGGTGCAACAGGGGGGTGTAATCCCAGAAATGCCAAAATGCCATTGGGCTCAGCCCAATCAACCAACAAAAAAAAACGGAGGGGCAGGTGGGAACAGGGGTGTGTACGGATGAACACAATTGGGCCCGGCCCAGTCCAACACAGTCTTCCTCTCTCTTCGTTCATCTTCAGACGAATAAACCCTAGTTCCTCTTCTTTGCACTGTTCACGGCGCCGCCCTTCAATCTCCTTCTCCGACTTCTCTCGTTCCACCCTCATCTCATTTCTCCATCAGAAATTCTCACCACCACATCTTCAATCATCGTTGCACCTTTTCGATCACCCCAAACATCTTCATTCAAAACGACGATATGAAGTTCTTCGTTGTCTGGAGCTCAATCGAAGCTGATTGACGAATGTTCTTGATGATGAACAAACCACGAAGATTCTGGGGAAAAAACGGTGATGAACTCGCGGAGGATCGTACAAATCTGGACGCATCCGAAGTTTGCAGATCTTGAGGACTTTGTTGAAGATCCTTGAAGAAATTTTTTGGAGATTTGAAGGTGATGTTCTCTTGATAGATCCCTGGAAGGAGTTTATCTGAAGTTGATAATGGATGTGAAGACCTTGATGAAGCGATGAAGAATCAGCAACACGAATCTGGAAAAATTTGTTGACGAAGTGATGAATATGAACGGATCTCATGAAGATTTGGATGTCTCGTAAATGTTCTTTCTGGAGATGCGAAACTTGCTGGAAACTTGCTGGATCTTGGATGTTCTTACTGAGGGAAATGAATCTTTGATGATTCGCTGAAAAAAATGATGAACATGCGATGATAATTTAAGCTTTCTGGCAAACTATGATGAAGAACGACGATTGTTGAAGATTTCTGGAAAACTTGTTTGTGGAGATTTGCAGATTGATGATGAAGAACATCACACGTTCTTCAATATTCTGGAAATGATGAATGTTGTTGATGAACGGTTGTTGCATGTTCTATGAAGATCGATGAAGATCTTCAAATTTCTGGGGAATCACCAGTGATGTTCACGAATTCTGCAGAACGATGATGATGATGATGTTTGACGAAGATCAAGGAGGATTATCGGAGTTTCCTGGGTGAAGTTGTAAGAACATTGATGTTGCTGGTGAATTAGATCGGAGAAGATGAATGTTAGAGGAGAAAGATGAAGATTCGATGGATTCTGGGGATTTTCCAGTTTTCCGGCGAGTTTGACGGCGGCCGGAAGAGGTTAGGAGTTTGTTAGGGCTGCCGGAGATTGGGGGTTACGGTGGGTTAGACGGTGGTTGCATGGCCGGCGGCCATGCAACCGGTGAAGCTCAAGGGAGGACACTTGGCTGGGGGAAAGCGTGCATGGATGCCACGCATGTAAGAGAGAGGGTTAGTGGGTGGACGCGTGGAAGGTTTCTGGTGAGTGGAGTGTGAGTGGAATTATGATGTGGCTCCTCCCTGATTTCACGCGTGGCTTGGTATATATATGACACCTGGCGCAGACAAAAACTGAGCTGGGCCCCCACAATGAAACTGGCCCAACGAATTGCACTAGACTGAAATAAACGACTAATCAAACTCAATTAAATGGATTAACTGCTGGATTAATTGAAAAAAGGGATTAGCGGACTAATTGGATGCAACTAAAACAGAAATTAAAATCAATTAAGAAACTACTAATTAAAATCTATCTTAATCATCCTAATTAAAACTAAACGCTTAATTCTAACTAAACAATACTAATTAAATCTAAACACCTAGGGATTAATATTCTAATAATAGAAAATCTGTTAAAACTATTTAAAAGAAATCTATAAATTTCTATTTAAAATCTATTAAAAGAAATCTAAAAATCTATATATTCTAAAATGATATTAAAACTATTAAAAGTATTAAAAAAAATCTATTTAAATTCTAAAAAATCTATAAAGCCTATTTAAAATCTACAAAAGGCTATTAAATTCTAAAAAATGCAGACAAAGGCAAATAACCAACATAAAAAAGAGAGCGAGACCAGATCGCAGCAAACACAGTAAACCCGGACACCAAGAATTTCAAAAATTACTGCATAAGCTGAAAACACCCAGGAAGCGCGCGACTTCCCAAAATAACCTCCGATTATCCGAACCGGTCTGAGATACCTGAAATGCGAGAAGAGGGCTGTGATCCCGGTAAAATCAAAACAACTGAAAAAATGCACTGTATGCGATATGCGGATGCGAATGCGGTCAGGCGTCGAAACATAGGGCCAGATACGGGACCCGGTTGGTCAAATTTTAGGGTGCAACACCCCGTAAACCTTATAAACCTCCTATAAAAGTGGTAATAAAATGTCAAACAAAGGTACACATTATTTAAATCCTAAAATATTCTTGTTTGCCTCATTCAATTACTGCATCAATAGAGAACTAGTTGTTGGAGCTCAACATCTTACCACGATAGTCAAATATGATATTGTTAAGGGCCAAATTGTACATACTTTTGACTATATTTTATGACCCTTTCAATTGGTTTCCTTGATAATTTAGTAGAATATCTAGTAGTTTTAGTACATTTATGCTTATTTCTAATTTTATTGTAAATATTGTGAATTATGATCATTTTTATGCTCTTTGACAGATCTTCTTGCTTATATTTGATGATAGGAACAATTGGTGAAAGAAAGAAGGCGTAAAAGTGTATTTTCGAGGAGTTCATGTCGGTAACTCGCGCTAAGCGAGCTTTTCAGCGCACACTTTCTATTTGAGGCAGCAGCTAAACTCTCTAACCGTGCTAAGCGGACTGCAATTATGCTTGCGCGCTTTATGGGAAATTGTCTCTATTTATGCTGACCGCGCTTAGCACGCTCCTGATGGCGGTTAGCGCAGTGCGTTTTACTACACTTTGCACACTTGCTATAAATATCTTCTTTTGGAGATATTTTCACCAACTCTTGTACTTTACACTTTTCAGCATTTTTAGAAGATAAAAAGGGTTTTCTAGGTCAAAAACCTTAGGAACTCAAGGAGAAGGGAAAATCAAATATTTGGAGCATCAATTCTCGATTCTTCGACTTTGATGCTAGCAAAGCTTCTTTTCTTACTTGTTAATCAAGCTACCATGGTGATGGGTAGCTAAACACTTTTGTGTAAAGATTAAAGGTAGTTAATCTTACTATTATGTATTTATTTTGATCTTTTGTATGTGAATAAGGTTTATGATCAATAGATGATGAAGATATTTGCTTTTAATGATGTATTTATAATATGAATGACTCTAAACGTAGATTTTCCAAGTCTTGATCTAATTTCTTCATCTATTAACCAACAAACACTAGACATAGATTTGAAAGTTAATATTTGCTTTGTATCGACCTTTATGTTTATTGTTTCGATTGTTATTTCGAGAAATCATCTAGCAATTAAAATAATAATATTCACGGACCCGCTTTAGAAATAAACGGATCCGCAAGGATACGCGATTGTATTGATCGAAACTAAGTTCACATGCTTGATTAATCAGATACGTTTGAAAAGGATTAACGAAATTTAATCTTGACATGCTTTTCTTAAAACAAAATATCTTCGCCCTAATTTACTCTTTGCAACAAACTTATGTTACAAAATAAGAAATCATTTGAAAACTCTTTACTTAAAACGTTAAATTATTGAACGAATAACATCTATATATCTTGCATACAATCCCTGTGGATACAATAAAACACCAACCTAAAATTGTTTCAACAAAATGGTGCAGTTGCCGGGTATTGTTGAGTAGGATACTGCAAGCATTGCAATAGTTTAGTGATTTAAAGATGTTTGTATTGTAAATCTCTTACCTCTGTAATTTTCTTGTGCTTTTTAATTTGTTTGGCTAGTGTGCAGAATCTGTTTATGCGAGGGAGTATACCTGTAGAAGAACTTCTTTTTGATCATGAGATTGAAATAACTGCTCGTAGACTTAATAGCAGAACATGACAGAGATGACAACTTGCTAGAGAAAGACAATAGCAAGGAGAATCTTCTTCATCTGCACCGATTGTTACACCAATCATGGCAGATCCACCTCTACCACTACCTCCTGCTTCAACACCATGTATCAACAATCCAAGGCATAATGCTCAGTTTACGTGCAACACCGACAATGGGAGGCATTCTGAGATGAAAACCGAAATTCTTGTGCTTCTATACCAAAATCATTTTATCGGTATGGATCATGAGGATCCTTTCACTCATCTCACAAAATTCTATGAAAATGCGGGTGCAACGGGAGCACCGAAAGCTGAAGAATCATCATTGTTCAAGAGACTATTTTTGCATTCCTTAATTGGGAAGGAAAAGGAATGGTTAAATTTCATTATGTGTTACATATCCAATTGCATGAGATGGTATGGGTTGTAGTAGCATCCTAATTGTTTGGTGATTTTTAAATTACTCTGATTTTTATTTAAAATTACATGGGAAAATTAAGGTGTTACACTCTGCTCCCTTGGTATATGCATGATCATATGTGACCTAAATTTGGACAACTTTTCTCTTGCCAAGGCGACATACTTTGCTAGTAAGGTCTCTTTGGTTTACGTTTCTCCCTTGACTTGGGATACAACTAGTTGTGATTCCTTTTGCAACTTGACTTCTTCTTCTCCCATCTCGGAAACCAACGTAAGACCGGTGATTAAGGCTTCATATTATCCATCACCGTTATAATAGTGAATTCAAAACATGAGGATACCTCAACTGTCAATGCGAATTCGCTTTCCAATATGAGGTTGCTCCACTTCCTCTACTAATGGACGACCCATTTATGAACTCGCTCCATGTTCCACTTAGATATAGTATGGCCCACATCATTTCTTTAAGGAAATATTTAAACAATTGACCCTTCAGAACCTTCCTTGGTTTGAAGAAGATGTCAAATTCAAATATCTCAATAGACCATTTCGTCATTCATCCTACGAGACCCAACCTATAAAGAATATGTTAAAGGGTTGGTTGGTCCAGACAATAACGATATGCACAATGAATTAACGTCGTAACTTTCTCGAGTCCATAACTAATGTTAATGCAATCTTTTCTATCTTTTGGTAACGCATTTGGGCCCTGCCAGCGCTTTAGATATGAAATATGCTATATTTTGAATGAAGCCTATTTCTCAGATGACGACAATGCTAATTGTTTGAGTGGATATGGTTAAGTAGAGGAATATGGTCTCGTTGAACGCTGGTATGGGCAAAATTGTCGAGGTAGATAAGGTTGTTTTAGTGATACAAACACATGTTTACACTATGGGGTTCACTCAAAGCATGCATATTTCTTCAGTAAGTCCTATAATGCCAAAAGTATGTTGATATGATCTCGAGATGAACCTATTTATGGTTATGATCATCTCGTTTAACTTTAGTATCCCTTTCTTTATAGTTGAAGTCTCCATATTGATAACTATTATGCACTTGTTTGAGTTTGCTTTTATGCCTCTCTCTATTAAGTATAAACCCACGAATTTTCTTTCACACCGTGTTCATGATGGCTTCGACTTTATTTTGGGAATGTCGTGTCCTTCTTTGGGCCACATATTTCATAAAGGGTCAATATTCAGCTGGTGGCATGCTATTCTAGGATCGATGCTAGGAATTTCATCGAGGGAGATCACAAAGAAATCGACTTTAGCTCTTAGACACTCGATAAGTCCTCTCATCACCAGAGTTGGTATGTTAACTCCAATATGAATAACCAAACTTGATTTTTCTCAATTTGCACTATATCAAAGTTTCCATCTAGAATTGGCCTTGGGTCTTGACTTTGGTTTCCACTAGCGAGCTTAGCTCTTCACCCAACATGGTCTCATCTTTTTGCATATTGAGATCAGCTGTGTCGATGGGAGAGTAGAAGTCTCATTTACCTTATTTCCATGAGAGAATATGGTTTCTTAGGGGTCCTTCAGGATTGTCTCATGTATTAGAGAGGATAAACGCAAGTTTTCCAGAATGGCAACTGGTTCACCAATGTAGTTGCGATATTTCATATTCAGGTGAACGGTGGAAGCTACATCATCTAGTTCTGCGATAAAATACCTTCCTAGAATGCAATTGTAAACACTTTCACAAGAGGTCACCAACAAGAACACATTCATTGTCCTTTTATCTCTTCCTTCTCCAAAGGAAACTAAAATTATATAGTATCACAAAGGCAAGTGACAAATTCATTGAACGCTTGGAGATTCCAACCTTAATATGGTGATAGATCCTCTTTGCCTATCTTTAATCCCATAAAGATGTTGGCATACATGATGTCAGACCAAGTTCCATCGTTGATAAGGATTCTTGAGATTGTATGGTTATCCACTATGTCAGTCACCACTATCAAAAATCTCACATTAGGAATCCCATCTAATTTTTCGTTGTCTCAGAATCCTAGGATGGGTCTTTATTTCTTCGATTTCCCTTCCAACATCATTGATCTTGAAGAGTCCATTCAATTACTTACTAGATGATCTCCCGTCTATCAGATAATTAATGAGGTTTGTTGATGATTTTAGGTTGACGTAGGGACAACACAACTGGTTATTGGATTAAAGATCTTTATTGCTAATCAGGAAGGAGCGTTGTTACGGATACATGACTTTCAGAATTAGATGAACTTAACATGGAATTTTGTGAGTATCAAATGTCAATTTGCAAAACGAGGCCATTTTCCTGTGGTGGAATGATAAAAATAGGTGTTGGGAGAATGAACTCTTCTGGTGCGATGGAAAGAGCTTTAGGTACGACAGAGTGGAGAATATCTACAAGGTTATCACTCTGACGCCTAAGATAATGAAGTCATAGAATTGTAGTTTGAGAGTGACATAATATTTGTACACAAAATGTGGCAAGATTTATATATAACATGCGATTAAAACCACATATGTCTTATCCAATATATGATATGGGGAGTCGTCTGGTCATATTTAGCGGTAATTGATACTTGGACAGTTAGGATTAGGTGCTCAATTTTTTGATGAGATTCTACCTAATTATGTGTTGTACTTGGGGGAACCGTAGATTGAACTTTTATAATTGGAGATGACTCTTTGGATATTTGATCGGCCCATGATAATATCTATAAAGAAAAACAAACAAAATTATTTTTTTGTTATAGATTATGGTATGTAATAGTCAAAGCCTTTTATATGTCATCCAACTAAAATGATCTTGTTGTGAATCGGATACCTTATAACAAAGTATAAACGATTTCTTTATGATCAAGAAACACACAAGGGTTAGGGTTAACAAAGATAACAAGTTAAAACAACAAGGAACAACAAAGATTGGTTATTAAACTGTTATTCTTTCCTTTCTCTTAGAACAAGATTACAAGTATACAAGAATAACAAAATAACCTCTCTCTCTTGAAATTAGGATTTTATCTTCCTATTTTTCCTTATACCAAGATTGAGAAACTAGCATCCTATTTATAAGAAAAATAGCACACTAACCTAATGAGATTTTTAACAATTATCCATTACAAGCTAACTCAAAGTACAAGCTAACTTAAACACTTGGGATTACAAGCAAGACCCAACCTAATATTCTAACAACCTAGAAATATTGACTAATGCATGTTAGAACAAACTTCGACTACAACACACATTATCTTCGACAGCACCATGCGAACAGACTTCGACCTCCTGCTTAATTCCTGTCGAACCACAAGCTACCCTTCGACCATACTAGAGTTTGATTCAACATATCACAAATCTCCACCTTGGATCTAACTCTATCACATCAAGAAACTAGCTTTCTTCATGCAACTTTATTAACTGCATACAGTGGAGAAACTTGCAATTGAGCAACGTCTTGGTGATCATATCAGCAGCATGTGAACAAACTTCGGTTGCTACTTTGCTATCTTCACCCAAAGCTCCACGATAAATTAGGACTCTATTCAGAGACCCATTTATGTACCTTAGAATCCACTTTAATGCTTTCCAGTAAGCCTTTCCATGATTTGCCATGTACTTTCTTACAAGACTTACTACATATGCAATGTTGGGTCTAGTACATACCATAACATACATCAAAGAACCCACTATATTAGCATATGGAATGCCATTCATATAAGTTCTTTCAACATTAGTGTTGGGACACTGATTTATACTCAACTTGAATTGAGGGTTTGTCAGAGTCACAACAGGCTTTGAATTCGACAAACCATACTTTTCGAGAATCTTCCGTAGGTATGCCTCTTGAGATAAGCATAATCTCGACTGCTTTCTATCTCTTCGGGTGTCAATCCCAAGAATCCTGGACGCAACTCCCAGATCCTTCATGTCAAACTCCTTATTGTGTTCATCCTTCACCCTCATTACATCTTTGATATTGTTGCTTGCTATTAGAATATCATCCATATAAAGCAACAAAATAACAAATGAATTACCCAGTCAAAATCTGAAGTAAACATAGTGGTCGAACTGACTTTTGATGAAACTTATCTGTGCCATGAACTTGTCGAATCTCCTATTCCACTGTCTAGGAGATTGTTTCAATCCATATAAGGATCTATTCAGCTTTCACACATAATCTTCCTCCCCTTTTTCGACATACCCTTCAGGTTGCCTCATCAGAATTGTTTCATATAAGTCACCATACAAGAACACAGTCTTCACATCCATCTTTTCTAGTTCAAGGTTGAACTATGCCACTGTGGCAAGTAACATTCGAATGGATTTTTGCTTCACAACAGGAGAGAACACATCATTGAAGTCGATACCTTCTTTCTGAGTGAACCCCCTAGCAACCAATCTTGCCTTGTATCTCTTCAACGCTACTCCTTCGATTCCTTCCTTAACTTTGAAAATCCATTTACAGTTGACTAACCTAGCTCCAACAGGTTTCTTGATCAGTTCACAGGTGTTGTTATCATGAAGAGATTTCATCTCATCATTCATGGCCTTCATCCATTCAGTCTTCTTTCGACTCCTCATAACATCCTTATAGTCTCTAGGTTCTTCATCTAGAACCTCACTTGCAAAGATTAAGGTATAAGCTATAAGATCTGCATACCCAAGTCTCTGAGGTGGCTTGATGACTCTCTTCGACCTATCTCTTGCTAGAAGGTAGTCATTATCAGTCTCCTCATCTTCGATAACATCTTCTGCGTCTTCTTTGACTTCATCTGGGGTATGCAATTCAGCGTCAACATGCTCCACCTCAACAGGAATCTCTCCCTATTCCAGCTCTTCGTCAACATCATCAGTTTTCTTGAAAGTCGTCTCTTCTTCATTGAAAACTACATCTCGATTGGTGATACACCTCCTGTGACCTGGCTCTAGTCACCATAGCCTATAAGCTTTGACTCCTTCAGGGTATCCCATAAACATGCATTTTATAGCTTTAGGTTCGACCTTGTCTTGCCTAATATGAGTATAGGCCACACAGTCAAATACTCGCAGTCTGTCGAGACTAGGTGGATGTCCCGACCAAACTTCTTCAGGTGTCTTCCTTCCCAAGACAGTCGAGGGACATCTATTTATCAGGTAAGCTGTTTTCGAAACAGCTTTCACCCAAAACACCTTCTTCAACCCAACACTAACCAACATGCATCTAACCCTTTCAAGGATTGTTCGATTGAATCTCTCAGCTAAGCCATTTTGTTGAGGAGTACCTGCTACAGTCTTATGCCTTACAATCTCGTACTTAATACAGTAACTGTCGAACGCTTCGTTGTAGAATTTAAGGCCATTGTCGATTCTCAAACTCTTGACCTTTCTGCCAGTTTGAGTTTCGATCAGAATCTTCCACATTTTGAAATTCTTAAAAGTTTTATCCTTCTTCTTCTTAATGAATACCCATAGCTTTCTAGAATAGTCATCAACGATGGATAGAAAATACCTTGCACCTGAGTGTGAAGGATTCCTTGCAGGCCCCCAAAGATCAACATGAATGTAATCCAGGGATCCATGTGTTCTTTGCTTACCTTTGTTAAACTTCACCTTATAGGATTTACCAAATACACAAGATTCACAAAACTCCAACTTTTCGACTTTGTCACCTCCTAGCAGGTTCTGCTTCCCCAATTCGACCAGGTCTCTTTCGTTGACATGGCCCAATCTCATGTGCCATAATTCTGTCTTCGACACAGGTTTCGTGGATGCAACATTTGTCGAACCACTTACAACCTCAACCTCAAGGGTATACAAGTCTTGTTTCTTCACGCCTCTCAAGACATCCTTCGACCCCTTCATGACTCTTAGGATACTTTTCTCTCATTGAAAAACATATCCCTTTCTGTTGAACTCACCAAGAGAAATAAAATTCTCTTCAAGTCAGGTACGTACCTGAATTCAGTCAATAACCTTATTGACTCATCATGGAGCTTGAATCTCACAGATCCAATACCTGCAATTTTGCAAGATTTGTTGTTTCCCAGCAGCACAAATCCACCATCTTGATCACATAGCTCTTCGAACAATTCTCTTTTTGGAGTCATGTGCCAAGTGAAACCTGAATCCATAATCCACTATTTTCTCGAGTTGCCACTTGAAACCACAAGAACATCAGATGAGTCGAAGTCATCTTGAACAATGGTTGCGTTGCCATTACCTCCATGATCTTTCAGGCGTTCAGGGCACATCTTTCTTGTGTGACCCTCCTTCTTATAGTGATAACATCGAATATCAGATGTTTCACCACTATAAGATTTCTGTTGACTTTTACCTTTCTTCTTATCGAACTTACCATCCCTTCGCAAGAATTTTCCCTTAACGGTCAAACCTTTGCCCACCGTCGAAGGTTTATTCTCCTTTCGTTCGTTCAAGTCCTTAGAATACAAGGCTGATTGAACTTCTTCAAAGGTTAGGGACTCCCTTCCATACAACAGAGTTTCTTTGAAGTGAACATGTGTTCTGGGCAAAGCACACAGCAACAACAGTGCTTGATCTTCATCATCGATCTTCACATCAATATTTTCAAGATCAAGAATCAGCTTGTTGAACATATCCAACTGCTCAGCCAACATTTTGTCTTCACTCATCTTGAATGAATACAAAGCTTGCTTCAGGTAGAGTCGATTCACCAGAGATTTGGTCATGTACAAACTTTCAAGTTTCACCCATAATTCCGATGTTGTAGTCTCCTTTGATACATGTCGAAGAATCTTATCACCAAAGCTCAACAATATTGCGATGTGGGCTTTCTCAATCATGCACATCTTTTCTTTTGTTGTTAATGCAGTGTCCATGGTTGCCTCTCCCTTCAACGTTTCCAAACAACCCTGTTGAACCAGTAGGGCTTTCATCTTCAAGCGCCACAGACCGAAGTCGTTCACTCCGGTGAACTTTTCAATCTCATACTTTGTTTAAGACATCTTTTCCACGCTCATCGCACCAATTTGTTGTGAATCAGATGTCTTTAAACAAAGTATAAACGATTTCTTTATGATCAAAAAACACACAAGAGTTAGGGTTAACAAAGATAACAAGGTAAAATAACAAAGAACAACAAAGATTGGTTATTAAACTGTTATTCTTTCCTTTCTCTTAGAACAAGATTACAAGTATACAAGAATAACAAAATAACCTCTCTCTTTCGAAATTAGGATTTTATCTTCCTATTTTTCCTTATACCAAGATTGAGAAACTAGCATCCTATTTATAATAAAAATAGCACACTATCCTAATGAGCTTTTTAACAATTATCCATTACAAGCTAACTTAGGGTACAAGTTAACTTAAATACTTGGGCTTACAAGGAAGGCCCAATCCAATATGCTAACAATCTAGCAATATTGACTAATGCATGTTAGAATAAACTTTGACTACAACACGCATTATCTTCGGTAGCAGCATGCGAACAGACTTCGACCTCATGCTTAATTCCTGTCGAACCAAAAACTACCTTTCGACCATACTAGAGTTCAATTCAACATCTCACAGATCTTTTACATGTTTTTTTAAAACATTTTACACATTTTTCCCACCTTTATATTTAACATTTCACAGGAGAAAAATTAAGAGTGAGAATAGTTTAGTTAAATTTGAAAAACTCTTTGATACAAAATTTATATAATTTTATTTTAAAATAAAATAAAACATAAAAATAATATAATATTAAATAATTGAATAATAAATACACAACCAACTAAACTTTAGAGTCCCATAATGAACACACTAATTTAAGCATGTTTCATGCAACCTTTTTTTTCACACATTGCCCTCACATCCTAAAATACATCAATTGGTCCAATGGCATGATGAAAGTAAAATCACAAAAACAGGGAGCAACGTCCTCCATATTGGTTACTTGAGGTAAGGGTCCCCTTATGTGGCCTTGAATGTGAGACGTGACTATTGAATGACAAATTGCCATATATGTAGATGCTTGAAACATGTGAACAAAAGCTTGTGGTCCTTCAAGGCTGAAAATGTGTACTCCTGTAATTGAATTCTGTGGCAGTTCATACTGACAAAAGATGTCTAATGTATTCGAGTCTTTTTTGCATGATGTTCTAAAATCTCACAAAATTTTTTATGGTGAATTGAAGATTAAAATATGAGAGGTAGAATAAAAGAAAGAAAATATCTTTCTATTCAAAATGATATTCTACGAGGAGGGAATGATTCTCTTATTCATTAATAATCAAATGTCTTTAATAAGATATTTCAGATTAGTTATAAAAAAATATCTCTCAAAATTTGTAAGAATATTTTTCTTTAGTTAATTTATGAATCAATCTCACATTCTCTTAATACATAAATCATACAATTTCAATGTATTTAGAAGTATTTTTTAACTCTCGGGTAATCTCAAAAAAATACTACGTTCTTAAAACAATAAATCCTAGATTGTTCTCTCTTTGTTTCTCTAAGGCATAATTAGAGACGAATTCCCTTAATTTAGTTTATTGTTTTACTTTAATTCCTCATCTAAAAAATATTATATATTAGTCTCTTTAAAACCCTTATATTAGTTAAATTAATTATTTTTATTAAATTTTGTGAAAAATCGTTAAGTTCTTTTAATGTGCATGATAGCAAGACTTAAGATATAAATTTGACTAAATATTTATATTAAAAAGCTGATAAACTATTTAAATTGTAGATGTTTTGTTTTTGAAGGTTAAAAATCTCCGTAAATAATTTGTAATGTATAAAAAATTATAACAACTCTTTCTTTCCATAACTATTTTTCTTTTATTGCATCAAATTGAAGCTCTTCCTTACCAATATCATTAAAGTTTGCAACTATAAGAGAAAAGTGTTTACTAAAATTACAATTGAATTTTTACCTTAACGAAACTGGATTTTACTAATTTAAACAAACTTACAATTGAATGTCCTAATAGACATGTTTAAAGAATAAGTGTAAAAGAAATGAAACCTATTATTATTAGTTTTTAAAACTTTTAACTTGAAATAAATTCTTTCTCTGTCTTAAATTATAAGTTACATTACTTTTTCAATATAATATTAATGTTATTTTTTTAATATACCTTCAAATATTTATTATTATTTATTCTTTCAACTCTTTTAATTTTTTTCTCTTATGTAATTATGAATGGATTTACTGTAAAGTCATACATTATTTATCTTTTCTATAAAATAATATTTAAATTTCTTAATTCGTGTGAAATACTCAAAAACGTCTTATAATTTAAGACGGAGATAGTATAAAACAAACAACTGAATAGGTGGTTAGAATTAACAAGATTCAATAAGCTTGCCAATAAGTAAGATAATGAAACTTACCATTTAACCTTTTTTTGATGATTTTGACCCTCTTTTGGGTTTCTAAGGAAGCAAAAATTTCGAGTTTTGACATTATTAAAATCCTCTCAAACCAATTAGAAACTGCATCATTATATTAATTCCACCGTTGAGCTTAGTTGAAATCTGGGGATCCTAAAGTCTAAAGGGTTGCTTCCAAATTTAAGATCTATGTTTTAAAAGAAAGATAATCCTTTACAACAACTTATCTGTAAAATAAAACCATAAAAAGGTCAGAACAAAGAGAAGATGAAGAGAACAACAAATCTATTAGCAATAGCAAAAATCAATCACAATGCAGAATGAGTAACAAATTTGAGCACCAAAACCACATGCAACAAATTACGAATTCAACTTGAATCATCACTATCATAGTGATGACTTCTCGACAAGTGTACCGATAATGTTGCAGTAATAAAAAATCGAACCCACAAGGACTGTGTTCGAACAAGACAAGAATTGTGCAATGTAACAGTAAACAGTAAATAAGGGGGTTTCAAGTTTCAATGCAAAAAGTAAGTAAATGAGTAAACAAAGTCACGAAAGCGGTTAGGTTGTGTTGTAGAATCTCCTATTCCTCTATTTTTGATGTTTGATTCCCTGTTGTTTATGTCAAAAATTGGTAAATAATCACTGGTCTCTTAATTAATGGTTACTTGCAGGATCAACCAATGAATCTTAGGATATAGTGCCAAATTATCTTTGATTTTGCTTTTCTTTTGTAAAAAGGACTACTTTCGACTTGGTTGAAATAAGGATTTAAGTGACTACAGATGTGTATAAAATGTCGACTTCGACTGTTTTAGGAATGTAAACAGAAAAAATGACAAAGACTGAACGTGTAAAATAAAGTGACTTGAAAAGGATTGACTATAAATCAATAAAGCAAAACAAAAGTAAAATTTAAGATTTTGCATTGAGAGTAGAGGATGGTGATTCATTGTTCATATATTTTCTCAGCCATAAATCGTTTCTCTGGATGCTGGTACTTTGAGTTTTATGTGAGATTTATGTAACCATATGAACACTCCGAATTCAACATAATGAACTCACACACACACACACAAGTGTTAAATAACTACTCCTAACATTTCTATCTTCAGAATTTGTCACGTGAAGCTCTGCATGTAGCCTGTCTCTGTGCTTTCTCCACGTTTCTTTCAGAAAATAAATCATAGGTAGTTATTGGTATTTAAGCATAGCATATTTGCGCTCAAATAACTGCCTTTTCAACCAGTCGCTGCTATCGCAGCTAAAGTGTGCTTGAGATGTTTCTATAACATCCAAAAAATCACTAAGTCCTGATTCCAGTCAAACCAAGATTCCTTGGTACACATTATCCATGCATATTTTCCTTTTTCCTTTAGCTGAGGTTTTTCCCTTGTCAAAAATCCCAGCTAACAAATTGCCCCCTAAGAAGGCCTCTTTCGACGATCTTAGGAGATAGGGCCATTTTTTATCTTTTCAAACACTATTCACTTAGTGGGCCAACGTCACCATCATCATGATGTTTCTTTAAACCGTCACCTTAAAAACGTGTGTTTTTCCACTCTCGCATACTTCTACTCATCATGGTGCCGATTTCATAGGGTAGTGTGGCTACGTGTAGTAGATTGCCTCAATTATCCCTCTGGGGGTGCCACGTGCCATCTTTTTCACGCCAACTGTTTAGTTGAGGATACTGAAGAGTCTTTGATCCTTCCACTATAAATAGTGTTTCTCTTCTCTTTTAACACTTTTCCAACATTTTCTTCTGAAACCTTGCTCCAAAACCATTTCTTCAAAATTTCTCAGAAAGCTCACAGTTTCTCGACAATGGCTCCTTCTAACAAAAATGCCAAAGCTTTCAAGGACCCTGTTCCTATGGCCTATATGCGAAAAAACACCACCGTGATAGGGAATCATGAGTATGTTCCAGAACTTCCCAATTTTAAAGAAAAACTTTGCATCTATAAGTCTCAAGTACTCATTCCCTATGCCATTTCTGGAACAGATCATGCTCTCATGGGTGCTACACTTGACCCTGCAGAGGGTCTTACTAAGTTTAAGGAATTTCTCCATGCCTATCATAGGACAAAACCCTTAGTTGGTGTTAAGGTATCCATGAACTTAGAATACCACAATAACACTTTGCGAGTATTTTGCTCAGCTCCCCCAACCAAAAGCCATGATGAATGTATCTCATGGTTAAATAAGATAGAAACTTAGATGAGAAAATTCTGGAAAGAAATGGGCATTTTCGACTTGATCCAACTATCGAGAGTTGGCCCGACATATTGCAAAACATGTTGGTCGACTCCCTTTACTATTAGGAGAACACAACTAACACCTTCCAACTTCTTTACAGAATTTTGACACCCACACTTTTCGATGTGGCGGCCATTACTGGCCTTTGCCTTGATGGCGGTAGCTTCGACCCCAACAAACAGGAAGAAGACAATATTAATTTTGACAGTAATTGTGTCGACTTCACAAGATACATTGAAGATTACCATGTCGCTGATACTCCTAAAGTTACTACTGAAGAACATGTTGCATTTTTGGCCCTATGGTTGTTTAAATGCATGTTTCTTTGTTGATCCCTTAAGGTAGCAAAGAGGTGTTTGACTCTTACCAACCAATTGCATAAAGGAAAAGATGTATACCTTAGCCAACTAATCCTAGGATCCTTGTGCGCATCTCTAGGAGAGGCCACTTAAACCCCGGGGAATATTAAACCCAAAGACGACCTATTGCTTGCTGAACCATTTTGGTTACTTCAATTATGGCTCAATGCCACCTTTGAAGCTTCATTCAAGGTTAAGCATCCCGATGACACTGACATTCTCATCCACGATCGAAACATTGAAGGTGTTCGATTGAACCTCCTGACTCCCGTTAACAAAAACAAATTGAACCGAGAAGATTTTTGCTCCAACCTCAAGATGTTCGCCAAACGCTATAGTTTTACTATAATTATGGTCCCTTTCTCCAAAAGGACCCGTAGACCAGAATGGTTCACTCGACCACTTCCACGCATTGCCGAAAAAGAAAAAGAATCCAAAAATATCTGAGCATCTTTCTTGACACCTAGTATAACACCCCCTTTCTATACCCCCAAATAAACAAATAAATCATTAAACACATATTAAAATTTCATCAGAGTAAAATTAAAACATGGTATAAAAGGAGCATGTCACACAATACGTGAAAATAAAACATACAACACCTGCTCAATAGAGATATGCAACAATGGGGTAGCTTCAACAGAGGAACTTAGTCCTTACACCCACATCTCAATATTTAGAATTAAAAGCGGAAAATCTAAACATTGAATCATTTTAAACATGTAATCACATAATACATATTATCCAGTTTGATTCACCACATCATTCATGTTTACATAATCACTTGTCAACAGATACATATATAAAATGTATCCCAAAAGAATACTATACAATCCTAACTACCCGGTGCTAAATATCAGAGCTAACCGACCAAAAGAATGAAGCTATAATTCACAAAAGACTTCCATCAAAGCTAATCTGCAATGTCTCATAGAGCATTATAAAACAGCAGAAGGGTGAGAAACATTATCATAATAATCAATGCATATAATTATATATATACAAGCATATAATACACATATTCCGCATTTCTCACTAAAATTCATTATCATCATCATATACATCACAATATATGTATAAACAAACATGGATAATAACCAAACATGCTTCATCATGTACATATCCATAATCCTCAATTCAACAATTCATACACAAGCATACTTTCATATAACAATGATATCTATGCCAAGTGACTCATATAAAACTCATCAATTCTCACCAATCCCTATTTGGGAATTTGGGTACATCGTTTATACCCCACCAGGAACAACATCTCAATTATTCTACCCCGGTGATTATTCCACTAGGAACGACATCTTAGTTATTCTACCCCAGTGTATACGACCATGTCACTCTACCTCACTAGGAACAACATTTGTCATTCTACCCCAGTGATTACTCCAATAGGAACAACATCTTATTATTCTACCCCAGTGATTACTCCACTAGGAACAACATCTTGTTATTCTACCCTAGTGGTTACTCCACTAGGAATAACATCTTGTTATTCTACCTGTCGCTACTGCGAAAATCGGCGCCGGCTGAACAGAAGAGTCGCCACCGTGCGTTATTTATCCCAACCGAGGGAAAGGAAACGCTCGAGGTAAACCTACCGCAAAACGGGGAAAGGAATGGTCATCGCAACCAAAACCTGGATTCGGGAGTCGGTTACGCAAGGGGAAGGTATTAGCACCCCTCACGTCCGTCGTACTCGACGGGATCCATGCTTGTTTTCGGGTATGGATTGTTACTCTATCTACTCTACAGGGCAGGGGTTAAAAGAAAAGAAAATGACTCGGCAAAGTATCGCACTTTATGCCTACGTATTTCCGTCTGGATCGAGAAATCAGAGTCAACGTAGTTCGCCTACCTACTGGAAAGGAGGGGAAGGTTGCTCGCTAGGATATCGCATCCTATGCCTACGTACTTTCATACAACATGAAAGATCAGAGCAAACGTAGTTCAGGCCACGTACGACACAAGTCTGTCTGGATTGTTTTTATTCCTTCTGAAAAAGGTTTTTCTGATTAGCAGTCCAAGCGGACAAAAATGACGTTTTGATGAGTTCACATTCTTTTACGGAAGAAGTGTCTTTTATTATGTTTGAAATCTTATTGTGTTTTTCTGTTTGTTTGAGAAAGAAGAGACAGAACTCTAACCTACGGTTGCAAAGGGAATCACACTAACCTAATGTTATCATGCATGGGTTAAGACCTAATGTCTATCATGCTCCTCTCTTGCACAGAGAGAAACAGAGATCCTAAGGGAATAGACGGAAACAGAAACAATAGCATATATACAATAAAGCAGTAAAATGCATGGATGCAGCAATACAAGTGAGGCAAGGGAGTCCCACTCAACCTCGAACCTAGAAAACAATAGGCAAAAGTGAACAGAATTCACTTTCAACCCAACAGGTTAAACAACAAACAATACAGTCAGGGAAAACCAATCAATACATCAAAAATTAAAAACAGCAAAAATAAACAGCCACAACAGCTCTGCATCAGCATCTGTCTTCAAGTCATCTCCAAACAGCTACTAGCTTCAAGCAAGCATCAATCTCCATCTCCACAGCCTTCAAGCAAGGTCTTTGTCATCAGTCTTCCATCTGCAATGGCTTTTCTTCAAGTCTCAAGCTCCCAGAGGAATATTAGTCAACAAGATGGAATGAATGTTAAACAGTAAACTGCCTACCAAGGGTGGCTCATTAACTGTTAACATTATACAGACAATTTTCTCTCAAAAGTTCTATCTTTCAAATACATTCACTGATCCTTCCAAATGAAGGAGGTGGATATTTGAAAGAGACTTTGAATCATAGAGAAAGGATGGAGGCACACAAGACCTTCCATGTTTGTGAATCAAGTTTTCTATCCTAGAGCTCTGCCTAGCTCCTAAACCCTATACTCCTCAACAGCTGCCAGCAAAGGACTCTCCTCATCAACTCTGGAAGTTGGTCTTCAACCTCTGATCTCCAATGGTCTTCATCATCAAAGTCTTCAGCTCTCCCATTCCCCAAGCAAAACCCAATACCCCACACAGACAAATGAAATAACCCTAGAGAGGGCACACCACACAGTCAAACAAATATAAGCAGTATACTGATAGCAGTAGGGGAATCCTAATATTTTCTAAGGGATCTATTAGCTACCCATAATCCCTATAGTCCCATACCCCAAAGATTCAATCTACAATTCCTAAGGGAAATGATTTAATTCTCCTATGTTATCTCCTAAACCCTAGTTTTGATCATGCTATTCACACCTAAACAAAACACCTAAAAATTAATCCTAAAATTGTGAACTAAATTGTATATACAAGATAAAGGTCTAAGCTAATCAACCTAAAAAGAATGGATTAAAAACGTTAAAGCATCTAATCAAACCAAAATTAACAAATTCATGCATCAAACTAAACATTATTTAAACCTATTTAATAGAAAAATATGCTAAAAATATAAAAGTAAAATGAAATTGGAAATTTTTTATGTGATATTTTTCTTAACAAAATTATGAACAATATGCAAAAAGAACCAATTAAAATCATGCGTTTTCCAATTTTTTATGGATTTTCAAAGAATTAAAATAAAATGAAAGAAATAAAATGGAATTAATTTGGCTGAGGGGTGCATCAAGTAATAAAACCAATTGAAATAAGAGAATGGGCCCAGACTGGGGGGGCGCGCATAGCAAGCGCGTCTGGGCCCAACACATGCTCAGAAAAAATAAAAAAAGAAAAAAACATGCAAACGGTGCAAATAGCGAAAAACTTAGTTCAAGTGGCCTTGGGCTTGCATTTGGGGGGTGGCATTAGCATTGGAATTCAGGCCCACTCTGAGAGTTTTAGTGAAACGGTGCGTTTCACCTTTTGAATCTCCCTCCGTTTTCAGTTTTAAACCACAACCATACGATTAAGAACTGAGTCCAAGTCAACAGATGGATCCAACGGTTGTCCATCATCTTCAACCTCAAGAAACCCTAGATTCAGAAAGAAACCTCACCATGCACGAGTTTTATACCTCTCTGTTCTCCCTTGATCTTCCATGAAATCACACGATATAAAAACCAAAAGCACTCCATTCTCTTCCCTCTACACAACCATGCCATTATCTTCTTCTAAAACTCACTCAAGAAACAAACCCGATAGGTTGAACATGCTAACTCCACCATTTTCACCTATGATCAATCCTGCCAAACCTTGCTAATCTTTACCCTAGCATGACCTACATCTTATGCTGATTACTCCAAGCTATTTATCTAAGATTGTAGTGCAATAACCTATGAGTTACAAACCCTAACAGCTTGTGCACTCCAATGGCAAACCTCATGGATCCTTCTCAAACTCACCAAAATTAATCATCTAACCTATCCTAACAGTTCTAACCTAACAAAACTCTAACATGTTGACTAAATCAAGCCATTCAAATGGATTACCAACCTGGTGTAAATGGTGAAAACAGTTATGGAATTCTCTTGATCCAATGCTTTCAATGCTCTGAACTTGATCCACACACTCAAATCTTGATTCTGTATGCAAAGATTCTTGTTCAATCCTCTTGAATTTAGCAATCCCAAAGTTCTTGCACCTTGGATGATGAAGTTGTATGGCACGATTCCTCTCCAATTCAACCAAACTTTTATGTGAATTCTGATCTATGAAAGATGTTGATGATGATCAAATCAAGAAAAATGGAAATTGATAGAGATTTTATGGAGTTTGAGATGCTTTTGCAAATTGGAAGAATGATGTGAAACTTGGTATCATGCAAAAAATGAATCACCAACCATGGCATGAAGCTCTTCAATTCAATATATAGATGGAAATAGAAAGTCCTAGAACCTTGGAGAAACTTCCCATGCACACTTTCCCTTGGATTTGGATTATGTAACTTCTTTTGTAAGTAACCATGCATAACTTCTAAATCTTGAACCAAACTCAAAAATCCACTTTTGCCAATGTTCTTAAAACATTTTTTCCAATCAAAATGACCTGTAATTTCACCTCTTTTGGCCAAGTTGTGAAAAATCTCAATTTTAGGTCATTTTTCATTCATTAAATTCACCAATTTTGAAACCTTGTGCTATGAGCCTTTCCAATCTTTCATGGTCACTTTTCTAGACTCAAAATGTCATTTGGAGCAAGTTTGATGTTGTGAAGTTTTCCATTTGAAGCTTCCTTGTATGAGTTTTGGGCATAGGCTTGAAATGACCTGTAATTCTCAGATGACCAAAATACCCTTTGCTTGCCAAGACCATAAGTAGAGTTCCACAAATCATATGAAGGCATTCCATACCATTCTAGAAAGATAAGACAATTAGGAACAACGCTTATGTTGACCATAAATTCATTTGAAATCTCCTTGATAGGTAAAAGTTGCTTGGAAGACAAGTAACTTTCACAGACAAAATTTCAGATACCTCAGATGACCTGTAACTTGCAAGGACCATAACTTGAGTTCTATAAATCTCCTTGATGTCTCCCACCACTCAAATTAAAGGTCTTGAGATCCTCTACAAGTTTAATGTTGACCAAGGATCCATTTGAAGCTTTCATTTTGACTTATCTTGCTTGGAAGTTTGACCTAAATCAGGGGATTTTACACAGAAACCCTAATTTAGAAACTCCTCTTCTCCTTGATTTCTCTTGATTTCTTATTAGCACAACACCATATCCTTCTATACATGTCAAATGATGAACCCCACATCTCTCCAATAGACCTTAATGCCTTTCAATCAAACATTTGACCTAGAGTTCACCCAGGGTTGACCCAGATGAAACCCTAGTAGACTGTCTTCAACTGCAACTCTTGTGATCATATCAATGACTTGCCTCCTTCTCCAAATGACTTTCTAAGTCTTCCATGATGTCTACATACTCTCCATGCTCAATTCACAGCTCACAACTTCTTTGATGATCTTCAGATACACTCAAGATAAGAGATAGATTCACTGCTTGATCCATTGACTTCTCAGCTTTCAAATTCTTTTCTAGCCTAGTAACCTCTTGATAGGCTCATAGAGATGAGAATAATGCTTGGTCCCTTGTTGGATGACTTGCTATGCTATGCTATGCAGATGATTATACTATGTACATGACTCTATATGCAAATGCTAATGCAATTGAAACATAAACCAAGTAAATTAGGTTGAGCAAATTTTAGGGTGCAACAGCTGCCCCTATTCAAGCGAATTGGACCCGATTGGGTGAAGAGCGAACGGCCTTCAAACATTAGAGGTACGAGACGGTTGAATACTAAGAACCCGGAAATTTGCCAACCGCAGAAATGAACTGCACCACTGCTTGGGGAACGACATTCATCAACTGAATCTGACTGTTACGACAACCCACTGATCCTTTAGCGACCGTGCTGGGGATTATTTTTTATCGACCTGAAAAAGATTCTATCATTGCAGGGATAGAACTCTGTCCACGTTAGGACGCCTGTTTCGTCAACACAAAGAAACATCAACTACAGCTTGTCCATGTCAGGACTCCATCTTTCGTCAACCCGGAAAAACTTCGGCAACTTCGCTGGGGATGACTCGTCTGCATTTTATCAGAAATAAATCGTCCACATTAGGAATAAACTCTTCCACGTTAGGAATAACACCGTCCACGTTAGGACTAAGACTTTGTCTGGATCTATCCACGTCAGGACTAAACCTCGTCCACGTCAGGACCTACCTTTCCACGTAAGGAATACATCTTCTTTCCACGTAAGGAATCACCTCTTCTTTTCCACGTAAGGAATACATCTTTCCACGTAAGGACTACAACTCATATTGATCTGTCCGCGTAAGGACCCCAATCTTTCCACGTAAGGAATATAATCTTTCCACGTAAGGAATACAACTTTCCACGTAAGGAATAAAACTTTTTTCCACGTAAGGAATGCATCTTCTTTCCACGTAAGGAATCCATCTTCTTTTGATCTGTCCACGTCAGGACTCCCATCTCGTCTTGATTTGTCCACGTCAGGACTCACCTCTTGACTCGCTGAGGAAATAAAATTTTGTCCACGTCAGTACTCATGCTGCGTCAACACGAAGGAAGATAAATCTGTCCACGTCAGGACTTGCGCATCTTCGACTTGCTGGGGAAACGAAACTTGTCCACGTCAGGACTCACACCTCGACCCGCTGAAGGAATAAAACTTGTCCACGTCAGGATTCACGCTTCACTAATATGAAGAGAGATAACCTTGTCCACGTCAGGACTTGCGCCTCTTATCATCACGAAAAACTATAAACTTGTCCACGTCAGGACGCACATTTCACCATTACGAATAAAGATATCTGCTGGAAATAAATGGTCCACGTCAGGACACCACCACGAAGAATAATCCACTTTGTCCACGTCAGGACTTCACATTCAATCACTACCGAGAAATCAAATCTGTCCACGTTAGGACTAACACATATCGTCAACCTGAGGAAATCAATTTGTCCACGTCAGAACTCCACATCTCTAACACGAAGAAAACCTGTCGATAAAATCGTCCACGTCAGGACTCATTCCTCCATTGGTCCCGACCCACAAACTTCTTAGCACTGACATGACAACAACTTTGAGGCGGACTCTACTGGGGAATATTTGGAAACCAAACTACCGGACGTCTGTTCTGATAACCGGCGGCAGCCTCTGAAATTCTGATTCACGAAACCCTTTGATGACAAATAACTCTGCTTGGGGACAAGGAGAGATTTTGCCTACTAACTCTGGCGAGGAAAATAAGAGAAATTTACACAAATAACTCTGCTCGGAGACAAAGAGAACTTCATCCTGAAAACTCTGTGGGGAATAATGCCAAAGCTGATATTATCATTGAATGTCTCACTTCGAGATCTTGAATGTTTGGTAATTCATTTGAGCAAGAGCTCCTTCCACCTGCAAGAGAGCAATACTTGAAACAAACGGTTAGCCAACCTAGTTTATGTTTCAAAATGCATGTGGAAATGCCACGCTTTTTTTATTTGGTGGATGCAAGTATGACACTATATGCCAATGCAAATGCAGACTCGAACTGCTGGGATACAGGAAACCGCTTCAGCCAAATAAATGCTGAAGACAATGCCGACTCCGCTAGGGATAGCCAGGTGCTACAGAATTATTCCAGCAAAATAAATGCTGGTAGAATGAAGTCAACCCTGCTGGGGAATATAACTCTACTGGAGAATAGCAGATGAGCCTGGTATGGTGGAACTTCTGTTGGAGAGTGAACAGATATCCCACGATATCCACAACCAACCCTGCCGGGGAGAGTCTTAGCCCTCGAGTTCCACTGGGAGGAAAGAAACACTTGCTGAAAAGAGAACTCCGCTGGGGATGGGATGATTCTCTTGGGAAAAATCAACTGACTCCGCTGGGGGAGAGTAAATGACCCTGCGGGGAAAGGTAAACTGCCTGAATACAGCTCACCAATATTAATCTGCGGCTAAACCACTCTGCTTGAGATAAGGAATCCTTCTGGGGGGACACCACACTGTCTGAATACAGCCTACAATCTTGGAACCGCCGAACTCTGCTGAAGATAAATGACTTGGCTGGAGAATGCTCTTTGAATAAGCTGTGACTAGCTGGGAAACTCGATCCTTCTTCAGTAAGGAACATTGCTGTTCTGGAATCGCGACCTGCGTAGGGATCGAGTCTTTCGTTACGAGCTTCTGGTCCATATTGCACTCTTTTGATCGTCCTCTTCATGCGGCTATGAACCCTGCAACACCACAAACAAGACAAGACAAGTCTACACAACCAAATCTATTCAGGTTAGTGTTAGTGACCTCATTTTCAGTTAATTCAAAGTTTCATCAATTATTGGCAAGGGCCAGTGACGTTATGCACATGCTAGTTTCATCAAACCTAGGCGTTTATCATGCACAAAACAGTAAAGAACCAGCATCAAGTACTGAATAACATATTTTATTGATTGGGCCCCTGAATGGGCAGAGTTTTTGTACACGGGATGTAACTCCTGAAAAGAGGAAGCTACGCACAACAAATATACAAGTATGCACAAGAAGCATAAATATATTGACAAATTAAATTTGTACACATGTCGGCAACGGGATGCAGACGAACATCACGAACTGATCCTCCTATGACTCGCCCGACTCCAATGCTTTTCCCGGTATCCACACTTCCGAAGAGATTGTATCTGATAATCGCCCCCTCGAATATATTCTCCCGCACCAATGCTCAATGCAGTATCAAATTCGGATCGCAGTCATTTGCTTTTCGAATCCCTAACTTTTGCGTGAACCGCCCTTTACGGGTTTTCAGTTCACCGGGATACCCTTTTTTGCCGAAGCCGCCCAGTGTAGGTTTTCAACTTCGCGGGTGTACATTTTTTTCAATTTTATCCCTAACTTTTTCCCGAACCTTTCATTCTGTTTTTGGTTCGCCAGGATGCCCCATTTTTGCCTGGACTCTCTTTTTTCTGTCCAGCGGGTCAATTTTAAGCAAAGTATTTTTTAACTGCGTCCGAATTCACAGGTGACGCAAAGTCTTCACCGTCCATGGTGGACAACAATAAAGCTCCTCCCGAAAAGACTTTTTTGACAACGTATGGCCCTTCGTAGTTGGGGGTCCACTTGCCTCTGTGATCTGCCTGCGGCGGGAGAATCCTTTTCAGCACAAGGTCGCCCGTCTGAAAGCTCCGAGGATGTATCTTCTTATCATATGCTTTCTTCATTCAGCTCTGGTACAAACGACCGTATGCTAGAGAAGCTAGCCTCTTCTCATCCATCAAACTCAGCTGGTTCAACCTGCCTTTCACCCATTCTGCCTCGTCTAGTTGGACATCTCGTAGTACTCTTAAAGAAGGAATCTCGACTTCCAGTGGTAGCACCGCTTCCATTCCGTATACCAGCGAGAACGGGGTTTCCCCGGTTGATGTGCGTACCGTCGTACGATAACCGTGCAAAGCGAAAGGTAGCATCTCATGCCAATCCTTATAGGTCACCACCATCTTTTGAACGATCTTCTTTATATTCTTGTTGGCTGCTTCGACAGCGCCATTCATCTTGGGTCGGTAAGGGGAGGAGTTGTGATGTTCGATCTTGAAATTCTGACAGAGCTCCTTCATCATTTTGTTGTTCAGGTTTGAACCGTTGTCAGTGATTATCCGCTCGGGGATTCCATATCTGCAAATGATATCTCTCTTGATGAACCTGACCACCACCTGCTTAGTTACATTTGCGTAAGACGCCGCTTCCACCCACTTGGTGAAATAATCGATTGCTACGAGAATGAACCGGTGTCCATTAGAAGCTGTCGGCTCGATCTTTCCAATCATATCGATTCCCCACATCGAGAATGGCCATGGTGATGACATCACATTCAGAGGACTCGGAGGCACATGGATCTTATCAGCATAGATTTGGCACTTGTGGCACTTCCTCGCAAACTTGAAACAATCAGTTTCCATAGTCAGCCAAAAATAACCTGCCCGCAGCAGCTTCCTCGTCATAGCATGCCCACCAGCATGCGTACCAAAGGTACCCTCATGTATTTCATCCATGAGCAGCTTTGCCTCTTTTTCATCTACACAACGCAGCAGCACCAAGTCGTGATTTCTTCTGTATAAGACACCGTCCGGATTCAAGTAGAAATTACCCGCCAATCTCCTGAGCGTCTTCTGATCTTGACTGGATGCCCCAGCCGGATACTCTTTGTTCTTCAGGAAATTAAGGATATCAGAATACCATGGTTTATCGTCAGATGCTTCGTCAATAGCAAATACGAAGGCAGGTCTGTCAAGCCGAGAGATAATAATGCTGGGAGCTTCGTTCCAGAAGTTGACTTTGTACATAGAAGACAATGTGGCCAAGGCGTCAGCCATTTGATTTTCTGCTCTCGGTACATGATGCAATTCAACCTTGTCAAAGAAAGGCAACAATCTCCTTGCATAGTTCATGTACGGTATTAAATTGGGCTGACGTGTCTCCCATTCTCCTTTTATCTGATTCACCACCAGAGCTGAGTCTCCGTATACGTCCAGATTCTTGATTCGCAAATCAATGGCTTCTTCAAGCCCCATGATACAAGCTTCGTATTCGGCTTCATTATTGGTAACTGCAAAGGTCAATCGAGCAGTAAACGGGATGTGCGACCCGTGTGGAGTAGTGATGATTGCCCCTATTCCGCTACCGTAAGCATTTACAGCTCCGTCAAATATCAACTTCCATTTGGAACCCAATTCTGGCCCTTCGTCTGGCAAAGGCTCTTCGCAATCTTTCATCTTTAGGTACATGATATCCTCGTCAGGAAAATCAAACCTCATCGATTGGTAATCTTCAATAGGCTGCTCAGCCAAGTACTCAGATAGTACACTCCCCTTTATAGCCTTTTGCGAGACATACTGGATGTCATATTCAGTCAAGACCATCTGCCAACGGGCAATTCTCCCTGACAATGCCTGCTTTTCGAATACATATTTGATAGGATCCATATTCGAGATGAGCATGGTTGTATGATTCAGCATGTATTGCCTCAAACGCTTGGCGGCCCAGGCTAGCGCGCAACAAGTTTTTTCAAGCATTGAATATCGAGATTCACATTCTGTAAATTTCTTACTCAAGTAATAGATCGCATGCTCTTTTCTTCCTGTCTCGTCGTGTTGACCGAGAACACAACCCATGCTTCCCTCAAGAACTGTCAAATACATAATCAAGGGTCTCCCTGCCACTGGGGGTATCAAAATAGGAGGCTCCTACAAATACTGCTTTATTTTATCGAACGCCTTTTGATAATTTTCGTTCCACGTTACAGCTTGATCTTTCTTCAACAGCTTGAACAATGGTTCACACGTAGCCGTTAGGTGAGATATGAACCGGGCGATGTAGTTCAACCTCCCTAAAAACCCGCGCACCTCTTTCTCTGTTTTAGGCGTCGGCATCTCTTGTATTGCTTTTATTTTAGCAGGATCAACCTCTATTCCTTTTTCACTGACGATAAACCCCAGCAGTTTACCCGATCTCACCCCGAAGGTGCACTTGTTAGGGTTCAGCCTCAGCCTGAACTTCCTAAGCCTTTTGAATAACTTCAGCAGATTCACCAAATGCTCTTCCTCCGTCTGGGATTTGGCAATCATATCGTCAACATAAACTTCGATCTCTTTATGCATCATATCATGGAAAAGAGTCGTCATTGCACGCTGATACGTTGCTCCAGCATTCTTCAATCCGAAGGGCATCACTTTGTAACAAAATGTTCCCCAAGGCGTTATGAAAGTAGTCTTCTCCATGTCCTCTGGCGCCATTTTAATCTGATTATAGCCTGAGAAGCCATCCATGAAGGAGAATACGGAGAATTGAGCAGTGTTGTCGACTAGCACATCGATGTGAGGAAGTGGAAAATCGTCTTTTGGGCTCGCTTTATTTAAATCACGGTAGTCTACGCACATTCTCACTTTACCGTCTTTCTTTGGCACTGGTACAATGTTAGCGACCCATGAGGGATATTTTGTCATAGCTAGGAAACCAGCATCCCACTGTTTTTGAACCTCTTCTTTAATCTTCGCTGCCATATCTGGTCTAGTTCTGCGAAGTTTTTGCTTGACCGGCGGGCATTCTTCTTTCAACGGCAGACGGTGCACAACCATATCTGTATCAAGCCCAGGCATGTCTTCATACGACCAAGCGAACACATCATTATACTCTCTGAGCATTTCAACCAGTCTTCGCTTGATGTCGCTCTGCAGCACGAATCCTATTCGGATATTCTTTTCAACCCCTTCCAACCCCAGATTAATAATTTCGATGACCTCCTCATGAGGAAGAATGACTCTTTCTTCTTGCTTCACCAACCAAGACAATTCTTCGGGAACGTCACCATCTTCAACAACCTCTTCTTCGGCCTGAAATACCGGGTGTTCAAAGTCGGGACGAGTCATAGGTGGTTCAAGGATGTCATCTGAAAATGTTATCCTGCAAAAGGAATGGTTAAATGCTTCAAAATGCGTATAAAGCGAATAACCACGTTGCCATTTTATTGAAAAATACAAAACAAGACAAACAGAGATCGCAATATTTGCACATGAAAAAACGCCTTTTATTTAATGATTAACACACAATGTTCATAACAGCACAGCCCTAAGCAAATCATGATGCCCCGGGCAAGACACCAGATTGTTCAACAATTAATAAAACAAAGCATTACTGTTTAAGAGTCACAGGAACAATCTCCTGAATAGACCAATTGCACAATCCTTGTCCTGGCACGCTCGGCTGAATCCAGGCGTCCATATCGCAATCGCTGTCTCCTTCGTCAGACTCTGAAGCAGCGTTGATGGTCTCATGACATACTCCACTAGCAGTGATAGTTACTGGCCCTCTGAAACGGGGCGCCCCCACAACAGGTGTTGATGACGACGGTTGATATCCCAGCCCAAACCGGTCCATCTTCACAGGAATATCCAGCACTTTGCCCCAACCCTTTGTCTCACCAGTCTCTACTAGAGCTTGAGCTTCTTTATACGACGAGACAGCTACCTCTGACACTTTACTCGGCCCGGGACCTTTGTCCTTGATGCGCAACCCTTCAAATGCCTGACAGGATGTTTCGTGAATCTCTCCATCGACCTCCACATACTTAAATGATGACAGATGGCTGACCATGATGTCTTCTTCTCCGCATACAGTGACCACGCTGTCTCCTACCATATATTTCAATTTTTGATGCAGGGTAGACGTGACTGCCCTAGCCCCATGGATCCAAGGTCTTCCGAGGAGGCAGCTATACACAGGCTGGATGTCCATGATATAAAATTCAGTTGCGAACACCTCCGGCCCCACCTGTAGAGGCAATGTTATAGACCCAAAAACTGTTCTTCGCGTGCCATCGAATGCCCTGACCACCAAGTCACTGGGCGTGCACAGGATTCCTCTGACATCTAGCTTCATCATTGCTTTCTTGGGTAGCACATTTAAGGACGATCCGGTGTCTACCAGTACATGCGACATGACTGATCCTCTACACTCAACAGAGATGTGCAGCGCCATATTATGCTCTCTCCCCTTCGGGGTCAAATCGAAGTCTGTAAAGCCCAAGCTATGGCCTGCATTTACATGTGCCAACACTCCTTCCAGCTGATTTACGGAAACATCTTGGGGTACGAAGGAAGTATCATGGACTTTCAACAAAGCATTTCTGTGAGCTTCAGAGCACAGTAGCAACGACAGTATAGATATCTTTGAAGGCGTCTGTTGCAGATGCTCAACAATCTTATAATCGCTTTTACGAATCAAACGCATGAACTCTTCCACATCTTTCGATGCTGCTTCTTTTTCATTCCCCTGCACTGGGACATTCTCAATCATCTTTCCTTTCCCCTTTGCCAGTCTTTCGACCTCTACCTCAGGCGAGATGAAGATTCTCCCACTCCTTGTCATGCCTCCGGCACCGACAACATTGTCTACAGTCTCGGCTGGCTGCTTATTAACATCAATTTTTACTCCGTCACAATACACTTCCAAACCATATGACCAAGGGACTGCTTTTGTGCTCTCGTAGGGGATTGGTCCGGCCTTAGTAATAGTGATCGGTGGTCGCTGGGCCGGTGCCGTTATGGTGATTGTCTTTCGAGGAATCGTCACAGTAGCCACATCACTCTGCTTATCTGTTAATGCCCCTGCAGGTTCCTCAATTGCTGCTCGGTCAAACTGCAATGTACCGCCATCTATTAAAGCCTGAATACCTTTCTTTAAATCATCACACCCCCAGCTAGGGTCCAGCACTCTAAACAATACTCGTCACATCATGGATAGACACCCCCTTGCAACAATCGGCTCTTTATCTCGCACAACGGTGTCTTTAAATCATCGGAATTCATAATCAAATTCAAACCCTCCTCAGTCATAATGGCGTTTGCCCCATGATTAGGCATGGGCTTCTGCACTATATTCGGACCCGCTGTTCCAAAATTGATAGCGTTACTATCCAATAGATCCTGCACTACATGCTTAAACGCATGGCAACCCTCTACATCGTGGCCCGGAGCCCCTGGGTGGAATTCACAGTGCCTGCTTGCATCATAACCATACGGAGGAGTGCCTGTTATTGGTGCCAGAGTTCTCTTCTCTACCAAGTTCAGCCCTAGTAACGTCTGTAGCAAATCTGCATACGTTGAAGGAGGCTTCTCAAACACTCTCCTTGGCTTACCCCCCTGGAATCTGCGTTGGGCAGGCTGTGCCCCCTGCTGTGGCTGCTGTTGCTGTTGTTGTTGCATTGGTTGTTGCTGGAATGGAATAGTAACACTCGCCACCTGCTGCAGCTGATTATACTGGTTTCGACCCCTGCCCCGGCCTCGGCCTCGGCCCCCAAACACTGCGCTTGCATCGCCCTGATGGCGCCCACCAAAAGCCTTTCTATTACTGCCAGATGCAGTAGATTCCTCCGCTTGGAATCTTCCCTGCTTAATGTTACTTTCAATATTTTCTCCCATCAGAATTAAGTCTGAGAAACTGCCCAAAGATGTGTGAAACAACTTGTCATAAAACATGCCGGTGAATGTTCCTATGAACATGTCATTCATTTCCTTGTCCTCTAGAGGAGGATGGACCCTGGCAGCCATGTCGCGCCATCTTTGCGCATACTCTTTAAAGCTCTCACCCTTTTTCTGAGACAACCCTTGCAATTGGACCCGGTTGGGTGCCAAGTCGCTGTTATACTTATAGTGAGCTACAAATGCCTCTGCCAGTTGCTTCCATGTCTTTATATGAGTTGGTTCCAGTCCCATATACCACTCGAGGGAAGGACCTGACAAGCTATCTTGAAATAAATGCATTAGCATTCTCTCATCAGTTGAATACGCAGACATCCTTCGGTAATATGACCTCACGTGCACTTTTGGACAAGTGTCCCCTTTATACTTGTCAAATGTAGGAGCTTTGAATTTGATTGGCACCCTCAACCCAGGTACCAGACCCATTGTTGACATATCCAATCCCACAACACTCTGATTTACGACCCCCCTCATCTGCTCTTCTAGCATTCTGATCCTCTGGGAGTCATCCATAGGCCCCTCGAAACCTCCACCGGAGAAAGCGTCCTCTTGCTGGTCTTCCTGCCAGTTACCATTTCCAGCTCCATACCCATCGTATCCGTTGTTACGGCCAGCTCTGATCTGATTCATTATCGGGCCTCGCCCTCTGTTACCGTATCCCGGCGCAAGTCCAGCAGTTCCAAAAGCCATTAACCCAGCGCCATTTCCATTTCTGAATCCACCGTAACCCTGATTAGTCACGCCAAAACCGTCCTGCCCGAAGCCTTGAGTATTGAAACCGTATTTCCCAGCATTATCGAATCCCTGGTCATTGAAGCCGAATCCGGCATTACCGAAGCCATTGCCTCCCATATTATCACCCAGGTTAACATCTCCAAGCCCAACGTTATGGACAGCAGTCTCATTCCCAATTCCAACGTTACCGTTCCTAGCAGCAGTACCGTTGTTGACATTAACAGCAGGTATGTTGACTACAGGCGGAGCCACTGGTGTGGGAGTACCATCCCCATGAACAGTGTCAACTCGCACAGACTGATGATCCTCATTTCCATGCCCAGCGTTCCTCGCCAACAGAGGCTGCACCATAGCTTGCAAATTCTCCTGACGTTTTGCAATAGTCTCCATTGTCTGCATAAAGAGTGCTAGCTTCTCGCGCATGTCTTGCATCTCGTTCTGCATTTGATCCATGATTCTTCGACAGTTGGTGCGAGTGGAGTATCGGTGCGGGCGCTGATCTGCAATCCTGAAAAGACCTGGTACAGAGCAGGAAATAAGATACCATCCAATAATCACCTGTAATACAATATGAATGTGAATGCAATGCAATGTGTCTGTGCTTTAGGGAATATCATTCCCCGATTCTAGTGTGAATGTGCCAGTGCAGTGACAGTGCTAGCGATGCGAAGATCGGAGCCGAATCATAGAAAGCCTCATATATTGCAGAGAAAACCAATAAGCCAAGAATACAATATCACTAAGTACAACAAGAAGGCATGACCTCTACCAACAATCCTGGTGATGGTCAGCACTATGCAAATAAAGCATCAATACAGAAAATGGTCAAGTACACTCATAAGCCTGATACTCTTCTAGTAACTTCTTGGTCTCTGGATGACTTGGTCGGGTAAGCAGACCCTCGACAAGTTGGTTTCTTCTCTTGAGAACACGTCGCACGTCACCAGCGGTTTCCTCCCATGCCCCTTCTCCGAAGCGATCCTCTAGCTTCCACTTCTGAGACACAGCTTCGTTCCTGCCTTCGATGGCCTTGTTCAATGCATTCTGGAGACTATACCTGGTCATCACCTCTTCTTCGTACTTCTTAATGCTAGCCTTCAACTGCCCTTCGAGGTCAGAGATTTGCTGCTTCAACTTGTCCTCCCTCTTTTTATTGTTGGTTAGCGTAGCATTCCAAGTCTTGTTACAAGAAGAGATTTCTCGGTGTGCGGCGTCGAGTGCTTTCTTTTTGGATTCCAACATGTCATGGGAGATTCTGAACTCTTGCCCCAGACGTTCGCGCTTCTTTTTCTCCTCAGTCAACTCAGCCCCTAGCCTGTTTACTAGTTCGATCTGCTGTTGGAAAGCATGCACAACCTTGTTTTTCTCACTGCATATCTGAGCCAGCTCTTGCTCTAACCCTTCATTGATCTTCATCAAGGCTTCTTTTTCTCTAACAACTTGCTCGTAGGCCTCCCTAGAAAAAGTAGTTGACTCTTCCACCGGACTATGAACAGGGATTGGTGCAGCTGGAAATGGCATCAGTAATTGTCTTGCTCTCTCCTGGATCCAAACTCTGTAGGGTGCATAAGCCTGACAATCATTCTTCCCTAACAGCGGCTTCCCTCTTCTGTTAATACGCGTCCAGGCATGCTGCAGCTTGGCAAGTAACTCTCCCTTCAAATCACCGGTGAAGTACAGAGATTCCTGTACTTCTTCCTCCTTTGGTGGGCTCTTCAACGCATATCCAAACTGGCGGACAAACAGAGATGGGTTGTAGTTGATACACCCTTTTCTTCCTATCAAAGGAACATTAGGATACCCAGAACAACCGAAAATAAGCTCAGACCCCAGCAAGTCTCGGTCAAACCACTCAATGTCTTCGGAAGATAATCTCATCATGTGCTCTGGCCAGCTAGCTGTAGTTGCACTATCCACAAAGGGTCCCTTCACGGGAATATGGCTCTTAAACCATATGTTCAACAGCGGCGCACAACAGTAGACAGTATTTCCTCTTCTATTTTCATTTTTGTAGTGCAATGAATGATAGAAGTCTCCAATCAAAGTGGGCACCGGGTTGCCAGCAGCAAACAGATGGAAAGCGTCCAAGTCCACAAAATTGGGTAAGTTGGGAAAGAGCACTATTCCATAGATACATAGAGCCAAGATAGCATTAAAGACCACCCAACATCCGTTCTTGGCATACTCTTGAGCTTTGCCAACCAGGAAATCAAGGGAGAAACCTGGAACCCCAAGCCAAGAAGTCACTAGTAGTTCAGCAGCGTTCAGGTGCAAGGCCTTAGCTAAGTCCTCCAACTTGGGCTCAGCAGCAGAGTGAATAAAGGGAACTTTGTTCTGTACTGGTAGCTCAGTAAACTCCACATACTCTTCAATAGTAGGCCCCAGAATAAAGTCAGCAAATGTGAAACATCTCAATGCAGGATCATAGAATTGCATCAAGGTGTACAACCCATTCATCTCATCAGCAGTTGGCTTGCAGACTAATCTCAGTAATCTTCCGTGACTCATCCTGAAACTTCTCCTAACCTCCTCATCAGCAAGAGACATCAGACCAAGTAAAGGAGTAATGTCAGGTGTAGGCAGCTTATACGCAACTGTTTTCCTCAAACCAGCCATGATCAATATTCAGAAGTCCGGGCACTAGAACCAAGGAATATGCAAATGCACCTGCAGCACAGACACACGTTAATGGGATGCAATGATAATAGGTATGCAAACAATGCAATGCAAGTAACATGCAACAGGGACCAAATGCCATGGCTGAGAAGCCTGAACCATATCAAGAAGTCTCAGATAGACCCTCCAGAAGTCCTCAAACCCTGGTCTCAGATAGACCTGAAACAAAGCTCCAACACTGGTCTCTAATAGACCCCACAACATAGCTCTGACTGGTCTCTGGCAGACCTCATATCATATCTCCAACTGGTCTCTGACAGACCTCAGAACTTTCCAACCGGTCTCTGACAGACCTCAGCACTCTCCATAAATACCCAGGATCTCAGATCAAGAAATAACCGATATCTGAAAGTCTAGTTACCTGCATAACCCCAAACCCTCTCACAGGTAGGTGTCCTAGTAACTGACAAAGGTACGACATCCTATGCGGTCGTCGGTGTCACAGACTTTCAGGGTTGATGATACGATTCCCAGAAGGAGTGACATCATCAAATCCTGAAGAGGCCTCACTTAGCCAACTTCCAAATGATCAGTTCCCGGAGTCGACAATTCAGCTGACCAACAACCCCTTCGACCCAAAGGGTAGAAAAAGAAGCCAACCAGAAGAACCTCGTCCGAGTGTAGATTTCTTGAGACACTAATGCAAGCAAAGCGGGCACGCGCCCACTACTTTCTACTCTAATTCTAGGTGCACTCAAGCCCAGGTCCGGCTTCTCACTCAATCATAGAACCACCCGTCATACCCCAAATACAGCAATAATAATCAATAAGATAATGCTGAAAATAAATGACAGAAATATAAATCCATACAAAATCCTCGATGGGAAAACAAGCGCTAGGATTGACTCGCCTAAGGGACGTTGGATCCCAAATGCAAAAGGAACTATCGCAGTCCTTAGCAGCCAGGGGACGTTGGATCCCCAACAGAGTCGCCAGCTGTCGCTACTGCGAAAATCGGCGCCGGCTGAACAGAAGAGTCGCCAGCGTGCATTATTTATCCCAACGGAGGGAAAGGAAACGCTCGAGGTAAACCTACCGCAAAACGGGGAAAGGAATGGTCATCGCAACCAAAACCTGGATTCGGGAGTCGGTTACGCAAGGGGAAGGTATTAGCACCCCTCACGTCCGTCGTACTCGACGGGATCCACGCTTGTTTTCGGGTATGGATTGTTACTCTATCTACTCTACAGGGCAGGGGTTAAAAGAAAAGAAAATGACTCGGCAAAGTATCGCACTTTATGCCTACGTATTTCCGTCTGGAACGAGAAATCAGAGTCAACGTAGTTCGCCTACCTACTGGAAAGGAGGGGAAGGTTGCTCGCTAGGATATCGCATCTTATGCCTACGTACTTTCATACAGCATGAAAGATCAGAGCAAACGTAGTTTGGGCCACGTACGACACAAGTCTGTCTGGATTGTTTTTATTCCTTCTGAAAAAGGTTTTTCTGATTAGCAGTCCAAGCGGACAAAAATGACGTTTTGATGAGTTCACATTCTTTTACGGAAGAAGTGTCTTTTATTATGTTTAAAATCTTATTGTGTTTTTCTGTTTGTTTGAGAAAGAAGAGACAGAACTCTAACCTACGGTTGCAAAGGGAATCACACTAACCTAATGTTATCATGCATGGGTTAAGACCTAATGTCTATCATGCTCCTCTCTTGCACAGAGAGAAACAGAGATCCTAAGGGAATAGACGGAAACAGAAACAATAGCATATATACAATAAAGCAGTAAAATGCATGGATGCAGCAATACAAGCGAGGCAAGGGAGTCCCACTCAACCTCGAACCTAGAAAACAATAGGCAAAAGTGAACAGAATTCACTTTCAACCCAACAGGTTAAACAACAAACAATACAGTCAGGGAAAACCAATCAATACATCAAAAATTAAAAACAGCAAAAATAAACAGCCACAACAGCTCTGCATCAGCATCTGTCTTCAAGTCATCTCCAAACAGCTACTAGCTTCAAGCAAGCATCAATCTCCATCTCCACAGCCTTCAAGCAAGGTCTTTGTCATCAGTCTTCCATCTGCAATGGCTTTTCTTCAAGTCTCAAGCTCCCAGAGGAATATCAGTCAACAAGATGGAATGAATGTTAAACAGTAAACTGCCTACCAAGGGTGGCTCATTAACTGTTAACATTATACAGACAATTTTCTCTCAAAAGTTCTATCTTTCAAATACATTCACTGATCCTTCCAAAGGAAGGAGGTGGATATTTTAAAGAGACTTTGAATCATAGAGAAAGGATGGAGGCACACAAGACCTTCCATGTTTGTGAATCATGTTTTCTATCCTAGAGCTCTGCCTAGCTCCTAAACCCTATACTCCTCAACAGCTGCCAGCAAAGGACTCTCCTCATCAACTCTGGAAGTTGGTCTTCAACCTCTGATCTCCAATGGTCTTCATCATCACAAGTCTTCAGCTCTCCCATTCCCCAAGCAAAACCCAATACCCCACACAGACAAATGAAATAACCCTAGAGAGGGCACACCACACAGTCAAACAAATATAAGCAGTATACTGATAGCAGTAGGGGAATCCTAATATTTTCTAAGGGATCTATTAGCTACCCATAATGCCTATAGTCCCATACCCCAAAGATTCAATCTACAATTCCTAAGGGAAATGATTTAATTCTCCTATGTTATCTCCTAAACCCTAGTTTTGATCATGCTATTCACACCTAAACAAAACACCTAAAAATTAATCCTAAAATTGTGAACTAAATTGTATATACAAGATAAAGGTCTAAGCTAATCAACCTAAAAAGAATGGATTAAAAACGTTAAAGCATCTAATCAAACCAAAATTAACAAATTCATGCATCAAACTAAACATTATTTAAACCTATTTAATAGAAAAATATGCTAAAAATATAAAAGTAAAATGAAATTGGAAATTTTTTATGTGATATTTTTCTTAACAAAATTATGAACAATATGCAAAAAGAACCAATTAAAATCATGCGTTTTCCAATTTTTTTATGGATTTTCAAAGAATTAAAATAAAATGAAAGAAATAAAATGGAATTAGTTTGGCTGAGGGGTGCATCAAGTAATAAAACCAATTGAAATAAGAGAATGGGCCCAGACTGGGGGGGGGGGGGGGGGGCGCATAACAAGCGCGTCTGGGCCCAGCACATGCTCAGAAAAAATAAAAAAAGAAAAAAACATGCAAACGGTGCAAATAGCGAAAAACTTAGTTCAAATGGCCTTGGGCTTGCATTTGGGGGGTGGCATTAGCATTGGAATTCAGGCCCACTCTGAGAGTTTTAGTGAAACGGTGCGTTTCACCTTTTGAATCTCCCTCCGTTTTCAGTTTTAAACCACAACCATACGATTAAGAACTGAGTCCAAGTCAACAGATGGATCCAACGGTTGTCCATCATCTTCAACCTCAAGAAACCCTAGATTCAGAAAGAAACCTCACCATGCACGAGTTTTATACCTCTCTGTTCTCCCTTGATCTTCCATGAAATCACACGATATAAAAACCAAAAGCACTCCATTCTCTTCCCTCTACACAACCATGCCATTATCTTCTTCTAAAACTCACTCAAGAAACAAACCCGATAGGTTGAACATGTTAACTCCACCATTTTCACCTGTGATCAATCCTGCCAAACCTTGCTAATCTTTACCCTAGCATGACCTACATCTTATGCTGATTACTCCAAGCTATTTATCCAAGATTGTAGTGCAATAACCTATGAGTTACAAACCCTAACAGCTTGTGCACTCCAATGGCAAACCTCATGGATCCTTCTCAAACTCACCAAAATTAATCATCTAACCTATCCTAACAGTTCTAACCTAACAAAAATCTAACATGCTGACTAAATCAAGCCATTCGAATGGATTACCAACCTGGTGTAAATGGTGAAAACAGTTATGGAATTCTCTTGATCCAATGCTTTCAATGCTCTGAACTTGATCCACACACTCAAATCTTGATTCTGTATGCAAAGATTCTTGTTCAATCCTCTTGAATTTAGCAATCCCAAAGTTCTTGCACCTTGGATGATGAAGTTGTATGGCACGATTCCTCTCCAATTCAACCAAACTTTTATGTGAATTCTGATCTATGAAAGATGTTGATGATGATCAAATCAAGAAAAATGGAAATTGATAGAGATTTTATGGAGTTTGAGATGCTTTTGCAAATTGGAAGAATGATGTGAAACTTGGTATCATGCACAAAATGAATCACCAACCATGGCATGAAGCTCTTCAATTCAATATATAGATGGAAATAGAAAGTCCTAGAACCTTGGAGAAACTTCCCATGCACACTTTCCCTTGGATTTGGATTATGTAACTTCTTTTGCAAGTAACCATGCATAACTTCTAAATCTTGAACCAAACTCAAAAATTCACTTTTGCCAATGTTCTTAAAACATTTTTTCCAATCAAAATGACCTATAATTTCACCTCATTTGGCCAAGTTGTGAAAAATCTCAATTTTAGGTCATTTTTCATTCATTAAATTCACCAATTTTGAAACCTTGTGCTATGAGCCTTTCCAATCTTTCATGGTCACTTTTATAGACTCAAAATGTCATTTGGAGCAAGTTTGATGTTGTGAAGTTTTCCATTTGAAGCTTCCTTGTATGAGTTTTGGGCATAGGCTTGAAATGACTTGTAATTCTCAGATGACCAAAACACCCTTTGCTTTCCAAGACCATAGGTAGAGTTCCACAAATCATATGAAGGCATGCCATACCATTCTAGAAAGCTAAGACAATTAGGAACAACTCTTATGTTGACCAGAAATTCATTTGAAATCTCCTTGATAGGTAAAAGTTGCTTGGAAGACAAGTAACTTTCACAGACAAAATTTCAGATACCTCAGATGACCTGTAACTTGCAAGGACCATAACTTGAGTTATATAAATCTCCTTGATGTCTCCAACCACTCAAATTAAAGGTCTTGAGATCCTCTAAAAGTTTCATGTTGACCAAGGATCCATTTGAAGCTTTCATTTTGACTTATCTTGCTTGGAAGTTTGACCTAAATCAGGGGATTTTACACAGAAACCCTAATTTAGAAACTCCTCTTCTCCTTGATTTCTCTTGATTTCTTCTTAGCACAACACTATATCCTTCTCTACATGTCAAATTATGAACCCCACATCTCTCCAATAGACCTTAATGCCTTTCAATCAAACATTTGACCTAGAGTTGACCCAGATGAAACCCTAGTAGACTGTCTTCAACTGCAACTCTTGTGATCATATCAATGACTTGCCTCCTTCTCCAAATGACTTTCTAAGTCTTCCATGATGTCTACATACTCTCCATGCTCAATTCACAGCTCACAACTTCTTTGATGATCTTCAGATACACTCAAGATAAGAGATAGATCCACTGCTTGATCCATTGACTTCTCAGCTTTCAAATTCTTTTCTGATGACTTGGATGAGATTGAATTAGCCTAGTAACCTCTTGATAGGCTCATAGAGATGAGAATAATGCTTGGTCCCTTGTTGTATGACTTGCTATGCTATGCTATGCAGATGATTATACTATGTACATGACTCTATATGCAAATGCTAATGCAATTGAAACATAAACCAAGTAAATTAGGTTGAGCAAATTTTAGGGTGCAACACTACCCCAGTGATTACTCCACTAGTAACAACATCTTATTATTCTACCCCAGTGGGTACGAGCCTTACACATATACATATTTTCATATACTCACACAACATTTATCAAGCAATGCACACATATTCACTAATATGTTCCCATGCATTCACAATATCGTGCCAACGGCAACAACTCAATCACATTCATCATGCACTTTTAATTAATTTAAACAATGCATATATTGGTCAAAAGACCTTATTCCACAATCGATTCCACAATCTAGGATTCACGCCATACGGCTACCCACAACATATTACACAACAACACATAAACTATTCATTTCCGATAAGGATTGAACACAATCGAACCAAATAATCAACATTGGATCGGAACACAAGGAAATCAAATTGCTGTCACACTCGCTAGCTTGCTCGCCTAGTGAGTTCCTAGCGAACACTCGCTACCTGTTGCCTAGCGAACAAGCTCGCGAAGGCAAACATAAGCTACTGTAAGGCTTCGTTATCTACTCGCTGGGGCTTCGCCTTGCGAATCCCTCGCTACCTCGCTCGCTACCAGCGTAGAGGTTCAATTACAATTTTGTCCAAGTCTGGGACCATTCGCTACTAGCTCGCTACAACAAACACTCGCGAGCTGCTCGCCTAGCGAAGGTGCTAGCGAACGTCTGCGATGTTCAAAACTCCAATTGTCCAAAACTCTCCGAAACTCCCAAAATCACCCGATTTAATTCCAACGAATTCCAGTAGTCTTAGCCTAACATTTCTCGACTAATCTACACCATTTGTTCTAGATTTTAATCGGTTAAACATCGATTCTATCGATTAAATCCATTTCTGCCCTAGAATGGAAAAAGATGGAAAGACATCCAAACAATCCAACAAAAGCATACATAATCATACACATTGAGAAGATAATAAGATTTCACACCCTTACCTTGATTAAATCGAAGCTAGAAGTTGTTCTTGAGCTTTCCAAGCTTTTTCCTCTTTTCCTTCTCTTTTCTCCTCTTCCTCTTTCTTTCTCTTCTCTTTCTCTTGTGTTTTCTATTCTTTCCTCTTTCTTCCACTTTCCTTATATGTCTTTCTATTCTATTTCCTTCCATTATATTTCTTCTCTCAATTATCTACCAATAATTCCAATAATTAAAACCATCCAAATAAATCAATTAATTAATACGAATAATTAATTATTGAAAATTGGGTTGTTACAACCCTCCCCTACTTTAGGAATTTTCGTCCTCGAAAATGTTACCTGATTCAAACAACTCGGGATAGAACTCCCTCATTTGACTCTCAAGTTCCTAAGTCACATTTCCACCAGCCGGTCCTCCCCAAGCGACCTTCACCAAAGAAATCTCTTTGCCTCGAAGTTGCTTCAACTCCCGATCCTCTATCCGCATAGGTGATGTCTCCACAGTCAGGTTATCTCTCACCTGCACATCATCTACTTGGACTACATGAGACGGATCCACAATGTATTTCCTCAACTGGGATACATGGAACACGTCATGGAGGTTAGCAAGCGATGGCGGTAAAGCAACTCGATAGGCTACCTCTCCTATCCTCTGCAAAATTTGATAAGGACCAATAAAACTCGACGTAAAATTATGCGACTTCAATGCCCTACCCGCACCAGTCATAGGAGTAACCCGAAGAAACACATGATCTCCCTCCTAAAATTCAATTGTTTTCCTCCTCTTGTCATGATAACTCTTTTGACGATCCTGAGAAATCTTCATCTTCTCTTGAATCATCTTAATCTTATCGGTAGTCTGCAGGACTATCTCGGGTCCAACCACAAAACTCTCTCCAGACTCATACCAACACAATGACATCCTACACCGTCTACCATACAATGCCTCAAATGGTGCCATACCAATACTCGAATGAAAACTGTTATTATAAGTAAATTCAATCAAAGGTAAGTAGCTATCCCAAGCTCCTCCCTTCTCCAATACACAAGCTCTAAAAAGATCCTCAAGTGATTGAATCGTTCTCTCAGTCTGACCATCGGTCTGCGGATGATAAGCTGAACTCAAACGCAACTTCGTACCCAAAGCACTTTGCAAACTCTCCTAAAATCTGGAAGTAAACCTCGAATCTCTATCTGACACAATGCTAGACGGAATACCATGCAAACTGACAATCTTATCAATGTACAGCTTTGCCAATCTCTCCAACGGGTAATCCATTCGCATAGGAATAAAGTGAGCAGATTTGGTCAATCTATCCATAATAACCCAAATAGCTTCAAAGTTACTCGGCGTTCTAGGTAAACCAGACACAAAATCCATAGAAATGTTATCCCATTTCCACTCAGGAATAAACAACGGTTTCATCAAGCCCGACGATTTATGATGCTCAATCTTTGACTTCTGACAAGTCAAATAAGAATACACAAACTCGGCAATATCCTTCTTCATGTGAGGCCACCAAAATACTTTCCTCAAATCTTGATACATCTTAGTAGCACCCAGATGAATACTCAATCCACTACGATGCCCTTCCTCAAGAATACTCTTTTTCAGCTCAATAACATCAGGGACACAAACTCTATCACGACACCTCATGATACCATTTTCATCAATCCGAAAATCACCACCTTGACTTTGATTGATCAAAGTCAACCGATCAACTAAACCCAAGTCAGATTTCTGTCCTTCTTGAATCTCGTCAAGGATACCACTAGTAAGCTTTAACATACCAAGCTTAACTCCGTAGGAAGTCTTCTCACATACCAAGCTCAAATCACGAAATTGTTCAATCAATTCCAACTCTTTCACCATCATCATCGACATGTGCAACGATCTCCTACTCAATGCATCAACTACCACATTTGCTTTACCCGGATGGTAATTCAAACCAAAATCATAGTCCTTTAGAAGTTCTAACCATCTCCTCTGCCTTGCATTCAATTCTTTCTGATCAAAGAGATATTTCAAACTCTTATGATCATTAAATACCTCAAATCTCGAACCAAAAAAATAATGCCTCCAAAGTTTCAACACAAATACAACAACGACCAACTCTAAATCGTGCGTCGGATAATTCTTCTCATGCACTTTGAGTTGCCTTGAAGCATAAGCTACAAATTGTTTATCTTGCATCAACACACCTCCTAAACCCATCAAAGAAGCATCACAATACACAAAAACCGGTTCTGTTGGATTTGGCAAAATCAAAACAGGAGCTATCGTCAATCTCCTCTTAAGCTCTTGAAAACTTTCTTCACACTTTACATCCCAAACAAAAGCTTGACCTTTCCTAGTCAATTGCGTCAATGGTAAAGATAACTTGGCAAATCCTTCAATGAATTTCCGATAATATCCCGCCAAACCAAGAAAACTTCTAATCTCAAAAACTGATTTTGGAGTCTCCCATTGCGATACCGCTTCAACCTTCGACGGATCAACTGCAATACCTTTACTCAAAATCACATGACCAAGGAAACTCACTTCCTTCAACTAAAATTCACACTTAGAAAGTTTAGCATATAACTGCTTCTCTTTCAGCACGGATAACACAATCCTCAGATGCTTGACATGTTCCCCTTCACTCTTCGAATAAATCAAAATATCATCAATGAAAAACACCACCACAAACTTGTCCAATTAAGGATGGAAAATCCTGTTCATGTACTCCATAAATACACCTGGTGCATTAGTCACACCAAATGGCATCACTGAATACTCATAATGTCCATGCCTCATTCTAAAAGCAGTCTTCTGAACATCCTTAGCTTTCACACGAATCTGATGATACCCAGATCTCAAATCTATCTTACTGAACACACTTGCACCAACCAACTGATCCATCAAATCATCAATCCTCGGAAGTGGGTACTTATTATTGATAGTCACCTTGTTCAATTGTCTGTAGTCCATACAGAGTCTCACAGAACCTTCTTTCTTCTTAACCAACAACACTGGTGCACCCCACGGTGACACACTCAGACGAATAAACCTCTTCTCAAGTAGATCTTCAAGTTGACTCTTCAACTCTTTCAATTCCGACGCGAACATACGATATGGAGCCATCGATATCGGACTAGTTCTAGGAATTAAGTCGATGGTAAACTTCACTTCTCGTTCCGGCGGTAAATCTCTTATCTCATCAGGAAAAAGTTCCGGAAAATCACGAACAATTGGTAAAGCATCAATTACTCCATTTTCACCAATGTTCAAAGTTGCAATCAACATAAATACCTTCGCACCATCTTGCACTGATTCCTTCACTTGCTTAGCAGTCATAAACAAATCTCTTTCATCATCAGGTTCAGGAAAAATAGCCGTTTTGTCAAAACAGTTAATATAGACAGGATTGAATTCCAACCAATTCATCCCAAGAATATCATTAAGTTGATCTAAGTGAAGACACACTAAATCAACTCCAAAGTCTTTACCTAAAATACTCAACGGACAATTCAGACACACATACGGGGTAGTTACCGAACCCATAGTAGGAGTATCAATAACCATACCACCACTCATAACAGACAACTCAAGATTCAATCTCTTAACACAATCCAAAGACATAAAAGAATGTGTAGCTCCAATATCAATTATAGCGATCAAAGATATACCATTAATGAAGCACGTACATCGGATCAACCGATCTTCATTAGCAGTCTCCGATCCTGATAGAGCAAACACTTTCCCATTCCCTTGAGTCTTCTTTGGCTTGTCACACTTGGTACTAATGTGTCCTTGCTCACCACAGTTGTAGCAAGTCACATTCGCACCGCTTCTGCACTCGAAAGCCTTATGGTCTGGCTTGCCACACTTGAAACACTTCTGCTCAACACTCGTGCACTCAGGAGCACGATGTCCTTCAACACCACATTTAAAGCACTTCACTGGAGTGGGAGCTCCTCCCTTACTCGGCTTCTTGTCGTAACCAACTTTCTGTTTCCCCTTATCAGCAAGAGTCACATACGACTTCCCTCTAAATTGACCTTTTCCCTTCTTATCATTTAAACTCTTGTAGTGACTAGACCGAGCCCTACTATCTTCATCATAAATTCTACTTTTGTTCACCAACTCAGAAAATCGCCTAAATTCCTGATAACCAACTGCTTGCTTGATTTCAAGTCTCAAACCATTCACAAACTTAAGGCACTTGGATCTCTCATCATTGGCAGTGTTGTAATGAGGGAAAAACTTAATCAATTCCTCAAATCTTGCGGCATATTCGGCCATAGTTGAGTTACCCTGCTTCAGCTCAAGGAATTCAATTTCCTTCTTACCACGCACATCTTCTGGAAAATACTTCTCCAGAAATGTCTCTCTAAAAACATCCCAAGTAACCACAATCTCATCTTCTTCAAACCTTTGGTGAGTATTACCCACCAGTCCTCAGCTTCCTCTTCAAGCATATGAGTGACAAACTGCACCCTTTGCGCATCTGAACAGTTCATGACTCGAAAGATCTTCTCAATTGCTTTCAGCCATACTTGTGCTCTGTCAGGTTCATGGGTTCCCTTGAAAATTGGCGGATTGTTCCGTTGAAACCTTCCCAAAGCATGCAACTCATCATCAACGTTGTTTCCAGCATTCACATTGGCTTGAGGATTCTGCCCAATTGCTCTAGCCAACATCGCCAAAGCTTCGACAATCGCTTCATCATTCCTGCCTGCAACCATTGTTCTTAATTCCCACAACAAATCCTCGTTAGAACAGCCATATGGATAATGCTACACACACATACCAAATGCATAAGGGAATGAACACATTAACAACTTGGTCAACTGACCAACCTGCTCTGATACCACTAATGTAACACCCCCTTTCTATACCCCTAAATAAACAAATAAATCATTAAACACATATTAAAATTTCATCAGAGTAAAATTAAAACATGGTATAAAAGGAGCATGTCACACAATACGTGAAAATAAAACATACAACACCTGCTCAATAGAGATATGCAACAGTGGGGTAGCTTCAACAGAGGAACTTAGTCCTTACACCCACATCTCAATATTTAGAATTAAAAGCGGAAAATCTAAACATTGAATCATTTTAAACATGTAATCACATAATACATATTATCCAGTTTGATTCACCACATCATTCATGTTTACATAATCACTTGTCAACAGATACATATACAAAATGTATCCCAAGAGAACACTATACAATCCTAACTATCCGGTGCTACATATCAGAGCTAACCGACCAAAAGAATGAAGTTATACTTCACAAAAGACTTCCATCAAAGCTAATCTGCAATGCCTCATAGAGCATTATAAAACAGTAGAAGGGTGAGAAACATTATCATAATAATCAATGCATATAATTATATATATGCATATAGTTATACTTCACATATAATTCTATATATATATATATATATATATATATATATATATATATATATATATATATATATATATATATATATATATATATATATATATATATATATATATATATATATATATATATATATATATATATATATATATATATATACAAGCATAGAATACACATATTCCGCATTTCTCACCATAATTCATTATCATCATCATATACATCACAATATATGTATAAACAAACATGGATAATCACCAAACATGCTTCATCATGTACACATCCATAATCCTCAATTCAACAATTCATACACAAGCATACTTTCATATAACAATGATATCTATGCCATGTGACTCATATAAAACTCATCAATTCTCACCAATCCCTATTTTGGATTTTGGGTACATCGTTTATACCCCACAAGGAACAACATCTCAGTTATTCTACCCCGGTGATTATTCCACTAGGAACAACATCTTAGTCTTTCTACCCCAGTGTATACGACCATGTCACTCTACCTCACTAGGAACAACATTTGTCATTCTACCCCAGTGATTACTCCACTAGGAACAACATCTTGTTATTCTACCCCAGTGATTACTCCACTAGGAACAACATCTTGTTATTTTACCCCAGTGATTACTTCACTAGGAACTCCAATAGGAACAACACCTTGTTATTCTACCCCAGTGATTACTCCACTAGGAACAACATCTTGTTATTCTACCCCAGTAGGTACGAGCCTTACACATATACATATTTTCATATATTCACACAACATTTATCAAGCAACGCACACATATTCACTAATATGTTCCCATGCATTCACAATATCGTGCCAACGGCAACAACTCAATCACATTCATCATGCACTTTTAATTAATTTAAACAATGCATATATTGGTCAAAAGACCTTATTCCACAATCGATTCCACAATCTAAGATTCACGCCATACGGCTACCCACAACATATCACACAACAACACATAAACTATTCATTTCCGATAAGGATTGGACACAATCGAACCAAACAATCAACATTGGATGGGAACACAAGGAAATGAAAATGCTGTCACACTCGCTAGCTTGCTCGCCTAGCGAACAAGCTCGCGAAGGCAAACAGAAGCTACTGTAAGCCTTCGCTACCTACTCGTTGGGGCTTCGCCTAGCGAATCCCTCGCTACCTTGCTCGCTACCAGCGAAGAGGGTCAATTACATTCTGTCCAAGTCTGGGACCATTCGCTACTAGCTCGCTACATCTCGCTACAGCGAACACTCGCGACCTGCTCGCCTAGCGAAGGTGCTAGCGAACGTCTACGATGTTCAAAACCCCAACTGTCCAAAACTCTCCGAAACTCCCAAAATCACCCGATTTAATTCCAACGAATTCCAGTAGTCTTAGCCTAACATTTCTCGACTAATCTACACCATTTGTTCCAGATTTTAACCGTTCAAACATCGATTCTATCGATTAAATCCATTTCTGCCCTAGAATGGAAAAAAATGGAAAGACATCCAAACAATCCAACAAAAGCATACATAATCACACACATTGAGAAGATAATAAGATTTCACACCCTTACCTTGATTAAATCGAAGCTAGAAGTTGTTCTTGAGCTTTCCAAGCTTTTTCCCCTTTTCCTTCTCTTTTCTCCTCTTCCTCTTTCTTTCTCTTCTCTTTCTCTTGTGTTTTCTATTCTTTCCTCTTTCTTCCACTTTCCTTATATGTCTTTCTATTCTATTTCCTTCCATTATATTTCTTCTCTTAATTATCTACCAATAATTAAAATCATCCAAATAAATCAATTAATTAATACAAATAATTAATTATTGAAAATTGGGCTGTTACACCTAGACTCCATTCTATTAGACTCGGATCCTCTAAGGACCATGTGAGAATCCTTAGTTATCAACCCAACTTGGTGTCTTGCCAGTTTGGGATCAGCCAAACTATTCCCCAACCATTCTTCAAAAAGAAAAGCGAGTTATGCCTCAGTATCGTTGATTACTCAGAGGACGATTATCTCCAAAAGCTCGCTCAACATGCTGATGGTCGACCCATTCTTAGCCTAATTGGTTTTGACCCCACTTATTATTGTACCCAAGATTTTTACATTTTGTGGAGAGCTCATTATGCCCAAGAATTTATGGATGTTGCGACGATAAGCCAACTTCTTACTGATTCTTTTTCTTCTTTGCAGCAAAAATTCAAAAAGGTAGATCTAAACACATAAAGGAAATTCAAGCTTTCCAAAAATACTTTGAGAATGTATACAACCCAAATGAGCTTAACCAGACGATTCGTAAGGAAACTATGACTCTGAAGGAAAAAATGCAGGTGAAACTTCCCAATTTAAGAATTCCTTAATATGTGAAAGACAAATATGATTTCTCCCTCAAGTATTTTCCTCATAGATTTTCCCTTACAAACCAGTGACATGGATTTTCCTTCGCTCTTCCATTTCCACGGTGGTTCGTTTGCGAGGAATTTCTAAATATACATAAAAACGAATGTCTGAAGTCTGTGCAACGAGTGAATCCTGCTAAGCTAGATCTATACAGTTTCAAAGGACACCTTCATGTCGACATCAATCATGTCAGGGTCGAAACTCCCATACATGTAGGTGAGGAAAGCAGGGAGATCTCTTCACCAAATCTTCTTCTTATTCCCTTCTCCAGCCTTTACTTTAAGTTTGCTTTTATTTGATCTCAGTTGTCGATCATAGAAAAATGACTAGGGATGTTGCCAGTGCATAAGCGGCACTCAACCAAGCCAAAGTCGAGGGGAACTCTTCCCAACCTGCCCAGAGAACTGACAAGTTCCATCGCTGAGAAACAAACTTGATAAAGATAAAGATAAACAAGTAGGATTAATTAACAAATTGAAACACAAAAGGCATGGTTAAACAAAGGTTTAGATGATTTAACATTACAATGTTCAAATATTATGAAGGTAACAACCAACAAGGGCAAGCATGAAACATGTGTAACAACAAAATTTTTATCAATGGTATTCAAACAAAACTCATGCAAACAAATTACAACTTGAATAAAACATGGTATATGAATCAATTAAGCATACTCAAGACATTTTGATGACAATCAATCATGGATATGCAAGAAAAGTAACTATGAGGGCAAACCTCATAGTTAGCTATACTTGTTTTAATGATGTCAAAACTTAGATAGGTAGATAAATGTACTTTGGACAGTATCATTGTGTCACATATGCATACCTTATTCCTCTTGAGTGAAACATAGGTCAAAAACATTGTTTGATACATAGAGAAATTGTTCAATATATGCTCCATATAGGTTTGGTCAGGTTTGTCTAGCTTACTATATGGTGGAGTATCTCAAAAGTAGCATTATACATGAAAATATGCATTTTTGCATATTTTGTGTCTTTGAGTCGACTCAAACTTGTTTCGGTCGACTCATACAAAAAGTATTTTGCATGGTCTACTCTCAGGAGTGCTCACGTCGACCCTCCAGTTGACTCATACTATGTCCATTTCTGTCTGTCTAATTGTGTATGCTTTGCGTTGAAGCATGACCTGTTCTGGTCGATGCAAGGTGTTGTTTTCTGCATAATCTGAAATTCGGGTGAGCTCGGGTCGACCCTTCTCTATGTATAGGTCGACCGCTCGCGTGCTTTTGGTTAAATTTTTGTTATGTGAAACTGTCTTTGTGGTTGTTATGTTGGTTAATAATTTTTTACTTGCATATATCGTGAGTTAGCTTATTCTTCAAAAACAACAAGAAAAGTGAAAATAGACACTGATTTTGTTCTCATCATCTTCATCCTCTTTCTTGCATTTTCTCAACAACTACACATAATCATTTTTGTTGTACATTCTGCATTTTAGAGGTGATAACGTCCAAACATAAGATTGGTGTAATTGGGTTTGGGTTGAGAAATCAGTGGGTTTTTCTTGAATAAAACCGTTAGCGTTTTGTTCTCCAAGAATCTTGGATTTTGGGGTTTTTTGCACGAATCGATCCATCACAGATTCAGTTGAGCGAAGGTAATCGAAGAATGAGTTGTTCTATCGGTTTAGTAGCGGTAACTGGAGGATTGTGAGAAGAAGATTCGGGTTCGAAGAGTTGGTGATTAAAATCAACCGGGAAAGATTTAAAGATAGTGGGGTTTCAAAAGGTGTTCCGTAATCGGAGGTTTATTCATCGCGTTCGAAGGACTTAATTCAGCTTGAATCAAGGGAAGAGAAGGAATAAGCTTTGCATCAACAACTGGGTTTGATCGTTTGAATTATATTTCTTCTCTTGTAAACATTTACCAACAAGTTATATATATACAAGTCTCAATTCAATTTTTATAATTGAGGACAGACGTACCCCAAGCGAGGACGATGGGGGGACTGCCTCAACAAATTGGTGCTCTCTCTTTATTTTTCAATTGCTTAATTTCTGAGTTTGTGTGCTAACAATTTAGTTAATCAAAATTCTGATGTGAGTAGTGTTGAACCATTTTTAAAAGCCTATTATAATCCTTGATTGTAATTGAACACTTAAGCACTTCACTCACATATTGGAATTTGCTTGTGGTGCCTTGCACACCAAGTGTTTGACTAATTGTGTGAACAACAAAGGCTTGTGTTGTCTTTTCAATTTGGTTATATTTTTCAAGCATTGGAAATAGTCCAACCTCATAGTGAATAAATTCTGGTTGATGTGTGTTCAAGTTAGTGATTCTTAATCTCGTTTTTATCAGATTCTATAGGCTTTGCATATATCCGATTTTTTCAGTAAAGGTTAATTTTAGACGAATATAGTTCCTCGGCCGCTTCCACCTATGATCACACTAAAATTCACCGTATTTCTGACTCCGATTTCGCATGCATTCTTAGCTTTTATTGTTGTTTTGCTTTGTTATTGCTTTGTTTCCTTATGTTTTCAGGTTTTTATAATAATCGGAGCTTGAATCGGGAAAAGGAGCGAAAAAGGAGTGAAAACGGACGAAAACCTAGAAATTCAGCATTTTGCACTTACGGCACCCACTGTGGCGGGCGCCATGGGGTTAGCCATGACGTGGCCACGTCTCAAGACCACTCCTCAACCTCCAAGACCCACGATCCCCACTACATCATCCCCTGTAGGGACCGTGGCGGGCGCCATAGGCCTGTGGCGGGCGCCACAAGGCAAAAATCCACAACCTCCACTTTTTAGTGGAGGGGCGTCCCGGTCATTTCGCGCTTTCAGTTTCTCCTATAAATAGGACCTTAGATTTTCGTTTTTCTTCATCCAGAATTAGAATTCTCTAGGCATATATCAGTTATAAAGCAGTTGTCATTCCACATCGGGGTGCCTCTGCAATCGAGTGATCGAGTCTGTAATCTGTCTGTGGTTCGAGTTTTGGAGCACTCTGGAGGAAGTTAATCCTGCCGCCATTTTAATTCCAGTTAGTATTTTATTTTTCCGCATTGCTTTACTTTTATTTATTTTCTCGCACTTTACTTTGTTTATTTCCCGCACTCGCACATTTACGTTGTTTATTTCCCGCACTCGCACATTTACGTTGTTTATTTCCCGCACTCGCACATTTACTTTGTTTACTTCCCGCACTCGCTTTAAATTACTCATATGAAAAACTATAAAAAGAATATTTACTTTATCATGTCTAACTAATCCCATAAAGGTTAGAATGTAAGGATCGTAATTAAACCAGTAATCAGTATAATTGTTCGTGGAAACACCTAAGGGCTATTTTATCTTTCAATTCAAGTAATTGTTTTTAACTATTTCAAAAACAGCCAAAAGCGCTTTGTATAGTTCATTAGGAGTTTTTAGATTAAAAAGAAAAGAGATTTTAAAACGATTTTCGGACGCGTTATGAGATTTAGAGTCTGGTTCATAAGAACCTCTTTTTGCTAAGAAGTCCAGGTTAAAATACTTTTCAACTTTGTTAAGAAACTATATTTCTTAAAAATAGGTTTACTACTCTAACGCAGTACGCACCTTTTTATCCGTGACAATAGGAGGGGTTGATTAGAGAGTACAACTCGGTTCTGAATACGCGAAAGCGACAGTTCCTGTTAAATTAGTTCTTTTCAAAGGAGAAAACATTGCCCATAAGTAGTTCCATTAACAAGTACTGGATTATCATTGATTACGTGAATTACATTCGAGCCTGTCTTTTATTTATTATTTAAAATTATAATTTTATTTACCATTGCACCCTTACTAAAACCCTTAAAAATAGTTGCCTTAGATAAACACCATAACAACAGGTACGATAGATTGACACTTGGTCTCTGTGGATTCGATAATCTTTTATATTACTTTGACGTGATTCGTACACTTGCGAAAAACACGCATCAAGTTTTTGGCGCCGTTGCCGGGGACCAATATCGTCAAATTTCATTACCCTGTAGTTATACCGTTTAGACTAAGGTTGTTACCCACCGGTCAATGCGAAAGACTCGCAGTGCCGGAAGTTTAGTAGACCCTCTAGCTGAACCTGAACGTTACGCTCGCGCACATTTATTTTTCCATAGGAATAGGAGAGCTATGGCCGAAGATCAAAATCGAAGACCTCTTAAGGACTTCGCCCAACCATCAAACGAGGAACCTAATTCCAGTATAGTAAACCCCGCTATCCCAGCCAATAATTTTGAACTTAAGCCATCCCTGCTGCAATTAGTGCAACAGAGACAATTCGCAGGTCTCGCTACTGATAACCCGAACCAACATTTAAAAAACTTTCTTCAATTAGCAGACACCTTTAAAACCAATGGAGCTTCTCCTGAGGCAATACGCTTAAGATTATTTCCCTTTTCCCTCAGAGATAAAGCTCTATCATGGTTAGATTCCCTTCCACCCAATTCAATAACAACTTGGGATGACCTTAGAAAATTTTTCCTTGCTAGATATTTTCCCCCAAGTAAGACCGCTCTTCTTCGAAACCTAATAACTAGATTTACCCAACACCAAGGAGAGTCGTTGTTCGAAGCCTGGGAGAGATATAAAGAACTATTAAGAGCATGCCCACACCATGGCCTAGAGAATTGGCTAATCATCCAAACCTTCTATAATGGACTTCTTTATAACACTAAAATGACCATCGACGCTGCCGCTGGTGGCGCACTGATGAACAAACCTTACCCTGAAGCTAGTGCCCTTATCGAGGATATGGCCCAAAACCATCAATCATGGGGAGTAGAACGAGCGACAGTGGAAAAGAAGGAAGCCCAAGGAGGAATACATGAGCTAAGCTCTATAGACATGATGCAGGCTAAAATGGACGCGTTGGCCCTTAGAGTCGAACATATGTGTACAACTCCGAATACTGTTGCCGCAGTTTCGCCGAATTGTGAGATATGTGGAACGCAAGGACACCAATCCGCCGAATGCAATCTGTTGAATGAAACCAACACTGAGCAAGTGAACTATACCCAAGGGAACCCATTTTCAAACACATATAACCCTGGATGGAGGAATCACCCAAACTTCTCCTACAAAAATAATAACCCTATCCAAAATACCGCACCTCCGAGACAACAAGGTTACCAAGCCCCTAGAACAAATCAACCTATGCAACCTGTACCACCTAGCCCGAGCTTTGAGGAAGTTGTAAAAGATTTTATCATTGCTCAAAAACAACAAAACAAAGAGTTCATGAACCATAACGTCCATGTTAACGAACTAATTACCAAGTTAGGAACCAAGGTTGATCAAATTATTACTCATAATAAGATGCTTGAAACCCAGATCTCTCAGGTAGCGTTAAACCAAGCCCCACAGACTACACCTGGAGGACAGTTCCCTGGACAACCTCAACAAAACCCGAAAGGGCAAGCTAATGCCATTACTCTACGAAGTGGAACCGCTTATAAGGAACCTTTAAACCCTAGATTAAGTGAGCCCGAAACTTCTGAGAGGAATGAGGAAAAGGAACCAGAGAAGCCTGAAACCCCGGAAAGTCAAGAAAAAGGAGAAGAACCTAAAAATAAAACCTATGTACCGCCACCGCCATACAAACCACCAATACCTTACCCTCAAAGATTAAAGAAAACCCAAATCGATAATCAATATCAAAAATTCGTTAAGGTTATAGAAAAACTTCACGTAGAAATCCCCTTTACAGAAGCCATCACCCAAATACCTTCTTATGCTAAGTTTCTCAAAGACATACTTACAAATAAACGTAGATTCGAAGATCCGAAACCCGTGGAATGTAATTCTATTTCCGAAAATAGGTTAGCAAAGAAAGATAAAGATCCCGGAAATTTTTCCATTCCTTGTGTTTTGGGGAATCATGTCATCGAAAAAGCTTTTCTAGACTTAGGAGCTAGTGTGAGCTTAATGCCTTTAGCAGTTTGTGAGAGATTAAACTTAGGAGAATTACAACCTACTAAGATGTCACTTCAATTAGCCGATAGATCCGTTAAATACCCTATAGGCATACTTGAAGACGTCCCTGTTAGGATAGGTCAGCTGTTTATACCTACTGATTTTGTTGTCATGGACATTAAAGAAGATGACGACATACCAATCCTCCTAGGTAGACCGTTCTTATCGACTGCTGGAGCCGTAATAGATGTTAAAAAGGGAAAACTAACTTTTGAGGTAGGTGGCCAGAAGATAGAATTTATATTATCAAAATTTCTTATGGCACCTGTGATAGGAGATTCTTGTTATGCCTTAGATATCATCGAAGAATGTATTAGGGAATTAGAACAAGAAGAAGAAACTGAATCTATAAAATTGCCATCAACCCTTATTTTGGAAGATGACAATTATAAAACACCCTACATTGATGATAACCTTCACGAATGTTTATCTCTTACCCCAGATCCTATGCCTTGCCCTATAAAACCGACCGTAAAACTTAAGGAACTGCCTAAAAACCTGAGATATGAATTTCTTGATGAAGATATGAACCGTCCAGTTATAGTCAGTGCTACCTTAAACCAAGAAGAAACCGATCAATTATTAGAAGTTTTACGTAGGTACCCCTCAGCCTTAGGATATAAGATCTCTGATCTAAAAGGAATAAGCCCATCCGTATGCATGCATCGGATTTTGCTTGAAGAAGATTCAAAACCTTCTAGAGAACACCAACGTAGAATAAATCCTATAATGAGTACTGTAGTTAAGACTGAAGTTCTTAAGTTACTAGAGGCAGGTATAATATATCAGATCTCGGACAGTAAATGGGTGAGTCCTGTGCATGTAGTACCTAAAAAGGGAGGCATCACAGTCGTGCAAAACGAGAAGGGCGAACCTGTAGCAAAAAGAACTGATGGAGGTTGGCGTATGTGCATAGATTATAGAAAATTAAATAAAGCAACTAGGAAGGACCATTTCCCATTACCATTCATAGACCAAATGTTGGAGCGCCTAGCCAGACACTCTTACTTTTGTTATTTAGATGGATATTCAGGATTCTTCCAAATACCTAATCACCCCGAAGATCAAGAAAAAACTACCTTTACATGCCCAGTTGGAACCTTTGCCTATAGAAGAATGCCTTTTGGACTTTGTAATGCTCCTGCAACTTTCCAACGCTGCATGATGTCTATCTTTGCTGATTATTTGGATGGAATCATGGAAGTATTTATGGACGATTTCTCAGTTTGTGGGTCAGATTTCAAAAATTGTCTTGTCAACCTTGAGAAAATCCTGGAGAGATGTGTGGAGGTAAACCTTGTGCTAAATTGGGAAAAATGTCATTTCATGGTCACCGAAGGGATTGTTTTAGGACATATAGTTTCCGAAAAAGGTATAGAGGTAGATAAAGCAAAAATAGAAGTCATAGAGAATCTAAAACCGCCGAAGACTATCAGGGAGATAAGAAGTTTTCTTGGACATGCCGGATTTTACCGACGTTTTATCAAGGATTTCTCCAAAATAACAAAGCCCTTAACTGGTCTTTTAATGAAAGATGCTGAGTTCATCTTCGATGAAAAATGTACTGAAGCATTTAATCTTCTGAAGCAAGCTCTGATTTCAGCACCTATAATGAAACCCCCTGATTGGTCGGAACCGTTTGAGATAATGTGTGACGCCAGTGATTATGCTGTTGGAGCCGTTCTAGGTCAGAGAAAAGATAAGAAGTTACATGTGATTTATTATGCCAGTAGAACCCTAGACGCTGCACAGCTCAACTACGCAACAACCGAAAAAGAGCTCCTAGCTGTAGTTTTTGCAATAGACAAATTTAGATCTTATCTAGTAGGAGCCAAGATTATAGTTTACACCGACCATGCTGCCATTCGTTACTTACTAAGCAAAAAGGATGCCAAGCCTAGGTTACTTCGATGGATTCTATTATTACAAGAGTTTGATTTGGATATCCGTGACAAGAAAGGCACTGATAATGTGGTAGCTGATCACCTATCTAGGCTGGAATACCTGAAACCTGATCCAGTACCCATAAATGACGATTTTGCCTACGATAGACTGATAGCCCAACTAGAAACCATTGAAGATGATAACCCAGACCCTCATGAGCAATTTCATAAATCCTTAGCTATAAGCAATGTACCTTGGTATGCAGATTTTGTTAATTACCTAGCCGCTGACATCATACCCCCTGATCTAAACTACCACCAGAAGAAGAAGTTCTATAGTGATGTGAGAAACTTCTATTGGGACGATCCATTTCTTTTCAAGAGAGGTAAAGATGGCATTTTCCGCCGTTGTGTTCCAGAAGAAGAGGTAAATAATATAATTGAGCATTGTCACTCTGCACCCTATGGTGGACATGCAAGCACATCTAAGACCTACGCCAAGATTCTTCAAGCTGGCCTATTCTGGCCTACTATGTGGCGTGATGTCCATGCTTTCATTGTCAAGTGTGACAGATGCCAACGCACAGGAAATATTTCAAGACGTAATGAAATGCCGTTAAGAAATATCCAAGAAGTAGAACTCTTCGACGTATGGGGTATAGACTTTATGGGACCGTTCCCACCATCTTTTGGAAATCAGTACATATTAGTAGCTGTTGACTACGTGTCTAAATGGATTGAAGCTATCGCCGCACCCACAAACGACACCAGAGTAGTCATCAAATTATTCAAGAATTATATATTTCCCAGGTTTGGAACACCCCGTTTAGTCATAAGTGATGGAGGATCACACTTCATATCGAGAATATTTGATAAACTTTTAAGCAAGTATGGAGTTAAGCATAGAGTAGCAACACCATACCACCCACAGACCAATGGACAAGTGGAAGTATCTAATAGGGAGATAAAACAAATCCTCGAGAAGACTGTCTCTATATCTAGAAAAGATTGGTCGCAGAAACTTCAAGAAGCATTATGGGCCTATAGAACCGCTTTCAAAACTCCTATAGGAACAACCCCTTATCAACTGGTCTATGGAGAATCATGTCACTTACCATTTGAGTTGGAGCATAAGGCCTATTGGGCCATCAAAACTTTGAATTTGGATTACTTGACAGCTGGTGAGAAACGTATCCTTGATATCCACAAATTAGAAGAGCTCAGACAATCTGCCTACGAAAATGCCATCATATACAAAGAAAGAACAAAAGCTTGGCATGACAAAAGAATCATAAGAAGAAACTTCAAAATAGGCGATCCTGTTCTCCTGTTCGATTCTAGGTTACGACTATTTCCAGGTAAACTCTGTTCGAGATGGACTGGCCCTTTCGAAGTATCTAAGATCCTGAGATCCGGCGCTATTGAAATCAAGAACCAAACATGTAAACCGTTCATAGTCAATGGACAGAGGTTGAAGCCCTACGAAGGAGGTGACATTCCAACAACATACACCTGCCATACTCTGAGTGATCCACCATATCCTTCCAATGATGTTTAAATATCGGTCGTCGAGCTAATGACGTTAAACAAGCGCTGCATGGGAGGCAACCCATGGTTTTTCTTATTTTTGTACTTTTTATTTTTACTTTATTTTAATTTGTTTATTTTATTATTATGTCAGGACTCACGATTGAATGTTTTATGTGCTTTCAGGACTTGTTTGCTAACCTTGTACAGAATGCAGAACCCTGATGACATGCACGTGGCCTTTAGAGATGATGCACAGAGAGAGCGTTACTATGTTCACATGAGACGCCCTATGGCTCCTACCAGGTACCCTGACCATGACTGCATGGATGCCTTGGGGATAGAGCCAAGCGTCAGATTTTTATGCCATCAACTCCAGTGGGACCAGTTTGACGACAGGAACGACACTTATAGGAACCTGACTCTTGAGTTCCTCAGCTCGTTTCATCATGACCCTTGGGCTGGACCCGATGGACTCGCTGTTTTCAGGTTGTTCGGGATTGACTACTCATTCTCTCACAAAGAGTTTGGTGATTTACTAGGTTTCCAGACTACTCCTGATGCTATTCCAGAGACTCCGATGGGGTATTTTATGAGCAGAGAAGTGGAAAAGTTTTGGACTAAAATATCAGGCGGAGGGAGCCAAGATCCTTCTACCCAGTTTTCTCAGGTAATCCACAACCCTGCATTGAGGTACTTCCAGATGATTCTAGCACATTCTTTCCTAGGTTTTCCAGATACAGAGACACCGCTAAGTGAAGAGGAGATTTTCCTACTGTTTTGTGCGACTCAGTCTCGCCCTGTTGCTTGTGGCAACTTTCTACTGAAGGGCCTTGCTAGTGTTGCCAGATCATCAGTAGGAATCATCCATGTCGGTGGGATTGTTACACAGATTGCTACTGCATTGGGTTTGTCTCGCAAGCTATTGCACCTCAGGACCTTCTGCTGCTACACCACCCTGGATATTGATTTTTGTCTTGATAGAGGACTGATGAGGAGGGCTTCTTTTGAGCCCAACATGTTTAGATTGCTGATCGACGGTGAAGCGATACACTACTTTACATTACCAGATCCGCTGATGACCAGTGTCCATGATCCTGCCAATTGGAGTTATGCTCTAAAGGGTTATGGAGAGACTGTCGAAGATCCGAAATCGCCTCCCGCCGCTGAGTACACTCCTACACCTCTTACTCCCCGAATCACTGTTATGTCTAACAATATGTCTCTGCAGCCACCTGACCTACAAACACAGATTTATGAGCTCCGCAAGGAGACTGCCCTGCTCAAGCAGGAAGTGGCAGACTTAGAGTTACAGATGCAGGTTTCTGATCTCACTCATGCCTCAGAGACCGATGCTCTACATCAGGCGATCGACGAGCTTCGGAGGGAGATAGCTGAGATTCGTGGATCAAGCCAGGATAAGAAACCTACCACATGACTCATTCCACCCTGACAGCACTACCCTAGTATTTAACTTCCTTTTATTTATCGCATTTCCAGACATATTTTACTTTATTGCAGCTTTTATATTTTCATGCACTTTGAATTCCTTATATATATACATATTATGCACTAATTTTTATTTTTCTTTTTCTTTTTTGATTTTTAATTATTTTATTTTTGTCGTGCAAAGAAAAAAATATATAAGACAAAAATATGCAAGCCAATGCCTTGAAAAGAAGAAGAAAATGCTATTCGGACCCCCCGAAGACCAAGGTGCAAGGAAGGCCCAAAAGGAGGATCCAAAACCACAAGGCCCAGGAATTGGCCTTGTGGCGGGCGCCATAGGCCCTGTGGCGGGCGCCACACCGTATCATCACCAAATACGGGATTCAATCCCCATTTCCACCATTTTCATCCCTTTCTTCACCAAAAACCCATTTTTCCAACCTTCCAAATCCTCCTTGAACCCCATTAAAGCTCCCCCATTTCCAAAATACCCTCCATCCATAAAACATATCCAACATCCATTTCCATTTTCATCCATCAAAAACCAAAAAAAATCAAAACTTTATCATTCCCCTCATAAACCACTTTTCTACTATTTTCTCTACCTAAGGAGCTTTTCAACAATGGAGTTCAACGGATTTATTCTTCGTGATGGAAGACCGGGCGAAAGGCAACGGAAAATTATTCAGAGGCTTCAAAGTCGAGAAATCCTCTCGACTAGGTACGTCGACAATAACTGTCTGTATGCTTTGGGTATTTATCATAGTGTTTTTAATTTATTAGAATTTCTAGGCTTGCATAATATTTTCATTAATCAGGAACCTACCTATGAGAGGCTGACAATTGAGTTTTTGAGTTCTTTGATATACACTGTCAGTCCTGACACTGCTAGCACTGTCGGTACTGTTATTTTTAGATTATTTGGAATTGAATATGAATTCAGTACCAATGAGCTAGCAGATTTGTTAGGAATCCCTCATAGGGAAGGTTCGATTTGTGAGGCACCTTTGGATGCTGAATGGTCGGCCGAGGTATTTACCTTCTGGCTAAGGCTTTCAAGTACTTCAATTAATTCTTTTGAAGGGATACTTGCGTCGACCATTCACAACCCGGCCATAAGAGTTTTTAGACTTCTTTTGGCATGTACTATTTTTGGCCGGGAAAGTCCAAACAAGGTTAATGCTCGTGAACTCCTATTTTTGCAAGGATGCCTCACTAGAACCCACATCAATCCGGTCCCGTTTATGCTTGCCCACATGACTTTATTTACTAATAAAACAGGACCGATTGTTTTTGGAGGGCTTGTTACGTCTATTGCTCGGGCTCTTGGCCTGAATGATGAGATAGCTACACTTGAACCACTACCTCCTCGCACAATTAATTTAAAATTTCTGAAAGACATGAAATTGTGCCGAACAAGGAGAGAAGGTGGTTATGAGTTGATGGTTCATGGGGTAGCTATCCCATCTGTTGCTTTACCATGCAGTAGACGTACTGATGTACGTGATGAAAGGAACTGGACCTATGATCTTAATGCTCCACGTGTTTTGGGTCCACTTCCTCCTAATATTCCCGATGGGGAGGCACATGACACTGATGATGAGTATGATCGGAGAGAGCAGTCTCCCATCCCTCACATGTCCCCCCATCGTCCTTCACAGTCACACACTGCACCATCTTCCTCTAACCCTGTTGCAGGTACTGCTCCTGGATTCTTTGTCACCGAGGAGATGTGGCGTGATATGACAGCTAGAGAAGAAAGGCGTGATGGCCTTCTCTCTACTATTTCACAACAGCTGACGGACAATATGAGCTTCATGCAACAATCGCGATTGGTTTCGGATCGTTCCTATAACAACGTTTGCCGTACCTTGAACGCTATTTCATTAGAGCAGAACCGTCAGAGAGAGTTCAACAGCCGACACTACCAGCTTGTAGAGGCTACTCAGGGTTCCATCTTGGGTAACCTTCGAGAGGTCCGGAGTGCTCAGGCTGCTTTATCAGCACGACTCGACCAGAGGGACCAGCATCGTAGTAGATCCCGTCGTTCCAAACCATCACATCAGGACGGCGAAGGCACCAGTGCCCCTCCTCAGTAGTCCTTTTCCAGGTTACCCCCCTTATCTTATTTCGAAACATTGGGGACAATGTTCGATTTAAGTGTGGGAGGGGATTTTATTGCTTTCCGTTATTTCCCTTTTTAGTTAATTTCCTTTCAGTTATTTCCCTTTTCAGTAATTTATTTTTCTTAGATAATGCATGAGTCTGACGAGTCACCAGTATAGTGTCTTTTTAGTTCATTTTCATTTTTTCCCATTTCCTTAGCCTTACCAGAAAATTTTTAAAAAAGAAAACAATGTTGTTTCACATGTCTTTTGGGCTTTGAGACAGGTTTAGATTAGGATGTGGTGACTTAGGTCAACTTTTTGAAACATCAGAACCATTTTAGCACCATAGACCTCTTGAATATAGGAATCACTCCTAAACCCCACCACCATGGCCTTTACTATCATTCAAAAAACTGTCCTAAGTAGTTTATTTTAGCAGTCAGCTCCGGCCTAAGCATACTCTACGTAGGGGGCCGATGAATATAAGTGAATGATCCAGTGCTAATAAAAAAAGAAAAAAAGGCAAACTCTGGTATAGGTGACCCTCAGAAAGTCATTTAAACCGAAAAAAAGAGAAGAAAAAAAAAAAAATTTTTGCCACAAAAAAAAAAAAAAAAAAAAAAATTGCAAGTCACCTATTGTTAGTTGGTTCAGAGGTATCTGGCACTGAACTTGGTAGGGCGGATTACGATCCGATCCCCCGCAGCTACATTTAGGCGAAATAAAAACAGGTTTACACATGCTTATGTGCCAGAAACCTTATGTTATGGATCAGAATCACTAACCGGTCACTCTACTATGAAGCATGTACGGATAACGGGCTTAATGTGATTGCGCCTGAATGAAAAGGACACAAAAAGATGAGAAGATAGGCCTAGGTATCGTGGGATGACATGGAGTGGTTAATATAGGATTGAAGTTTGTGTTTGTGTTACTATGGTACCCTTGGTTCACTTAGTTAGTATCTGTCACTGCATCCTGACTTGAACTTAGAATCCCTTTAGCCCAAAGACAAGTGTTGACACCATATTTTCTTAAGCTTTAATGTTTGCTTGAGGACAAGCAAAGGTTTAAGTGTGGGAGAATTTGATCACACTAAAATTCACCGTATTTCTGACTCCGATTTCGCATGCATTCTTAGCTTTTATTGTTGTTTTGCTTTGTTATTGCTTTGTTTCCTTATGTTTTCAGGTTTTTATAATAATCGGAGCTTGAATCGGGAAAAGGAGCGAAAAAGGAGTGAAAACGGACGAAAACCTAGAAATTCAGCATTTTGCACTTACGGCACCCACTGTGGCGGGCGCCATGGGGTTAGCCATGACGTGGCCACGTCTCAAGACCACTCCTCAACCTCCAAGACCCACGATCCCCACTACATCATCCCCTGTAGGGACCGTGGCGGGCGCCATAGGCCTGTGGCGGGCGCCACAAGGCAAAATTCCACAACCTCCACTTTTTAGTGGAGGGGCGTCCCGGTCATTTCGCGCTTTCAGTTTCTCCTATAAATAGGACCTTAGATTTTCGTTTTTCTTCATCCAGAATTAGAATTCTCTAGGCATATATCAGTTATAAAGCAGTTGTCATTCCACATCGGGGTGCCTCTGCAATCGAGTGATCGAGTCTGTAATCTGTCTGTGGTTCGAGTTTTGGAGCACTCTGGAGGAAGTTAATCCTGCCGCCATTTTAATTCCAGTTAGTATTTTATTTTTCCGCATTGCTTTACTTTTATTTATTTTCTCGCACTTTACTTTGTTTATTTCCCGCACTCGCACATTTACGTTGTTTATTTCCCGCACTCGCACATTTACGTTGTTTATTTCCCGCACTCGCACATTTACTTTATTTACTTCCCGCACTCGCACATTTACTTTGTTTACTTCCCGCACTCGCTTTAAATTACTCATATGAAAAACTATAAAAAGAATATTTACTTTATCATGTCTAACTAATCCCATAAAGGTTAGAATGTAAGGATCGTAATTAAACCAGTAATCAGTATAATTGTTCGTGGAAACACCTAAGGGCTATTTGATCTTTAAATTCAAGTAATTGTTTTTAACTATTTCAAAAACAGCCAAAAGCGCTTTGTATAGTTCATTAGGAGTTTTTAGATTAAAAAGAAAAGAGATTTTAAAACGATTTTCGGACGCGTTATGAGATTTAGAGTCTGGTTCATAAGAACCTCTTTTTGCTAAGAAGTCCAGGTTAAAATACTTTTCAACTTTATTAAGAAACTATATTTCTTAAAAATAGGTTTACTACTCTAACGCAGTACGCACCTTTTTATCCGTGACAATAGGAGGGGTTGATTAGAGAGTACAACTCGGTTCTGAATACGCGAAAGCGACAGTTCCTGTTAAATTAGTTCTTTTCAAAGGAGAAAACATTGCCCATAAGTAGTTCCATTAACAAGTACTGGATTATCATTGATTACGTGAATTACATTCGAGCCTGTCTTTTATTTATTATTTAAAATTATAATTTTATTTACCATTGCACCCTTACTAAAACCCTTAAAAATAGTTGCCTTAGATAAACACCATAACAACAGGTACGATAGATTGACACTTGGTCTCTGTGGATTCGATAATCTTTTATATTACTTTGACGTGATTCGTACACTTGCGAAAAACACGCATCAACCTACAAACTTTATAAAACCAAATATTGGTAGCGCCGACTCTGTTTTTAACAAGTGATCTATTCAACCCCCCCTTCTAGATCTGTGCCATCATTTAACAAGTGGTATCAAGAGCACAGGTTCGTTTCGTGCTTCACATATAACTTCTTAGAAAATGGCTAACGAACCAAAATGGGCTTATAATAGAGCACCTGTTTTTAACGGTGAAAACTATAGTTACTGGAAATACTGTATGCACGTGCATATAAGTTCCATTGACAAGAAGGTATGGAATGTCATATTGAACGGTCCTATGGAAATAACCATGACCGATGAAAATAACATGATCTTGCCTAAGCCTGAAGCACAATGGAATGATGAAGACGAGAAAAAGTACTATTACGATTGGAAGGCTACAAATATTCTGATCTCCTCATTGGGAGTTGATGAATACTATAGAGTTTCCCATTGTTTGACTGCTAAAGCTCTGTGGGACTCATTACAAGTTGCCCATGAGGGAGCAAATGATGTCAAACTAGCTAGAATCAATACTTTGACACAAAAGTTTGATCTCTTTCACATGGAGCAAGGGAAAACCATTGTTGACATGCAAAATAGATTTTATCACCTAATCAATAGACTAAATTCACTTGGTAGACTAGTTTCCAATGATGTTGCTACTAACAAAGTCTTAAGATGTTTTACCAGGGAATGGCAACCAAAAGTCATCGCCATAAAGGAAGCAAATGATCTTATGACTTTGGACCTTACAACACTCTTTGGAAAGCTTCAAGCACACGAGCAAGTGCTTCTTAGTCTCAAGAAATTTGAGAAAAGGGAAAAGAAGGAGAAGACCAAAACTGCGGAAAAGAAGTCTATAGCTCTAAAGGCTTCTTGTTCAAATTCCTATGCAAAAGAGCTGAGTGACTGCGACTCGAGTGATGACGAAAAGAATGAGGATATGAGGCTATTTATGAAGTGATACAATCACTATGTAAAGAAAAATGGTATCCAACATTCTGAAAAGAATCTAGTCAATTTCAGAAAACAATCAAGGTCTTCTAAGAATGAAGAACACAAAGGAAGTAGAGTTAGAGGGTCGTGCTTCAATTACGGAAAAGTCAGACATTACAAGTCGGATTTTCCTTTGATGAAAAAGGACAAAGGAAAGGATGGTAATCGGTCACATAAGAAGCAAGTTAAGCCTAGAAGAGCTTATATCGCATGGAAAGTGATAGCGAGTCATCCGAGGATGGCAGTTCAAGTGAAGAAGAAGAGTCCGTCAACCTTTGTCTCTCTGCTCATTAAAAGAAGAAAAACAAAAAGGTACGACATGAAAAATACAAAAACTCTACTAGATTGTCTCATTCCGAATTACAAACTGCCTTTGATACCTTACACCATGAAGCCGAGGAAGCCTTTAAACGACTGGCCTCAAACAAACAAATTTTTACTCATTTGGAGCAAAAGATCCTTGATTCCGAAAGGAAATTGGAGGCTCTAAAGGCATCCATGGTGGAAGGAACAAAGGTTGATTGTGAGGAAGAAAAAAATAGACGGGTTAACTTCGGGTGTGATACTTGTTATATTTGGCAAAATGAGTTTAGAACTCTCAAGGCCAAACTTAACAAGGCTCTAGAACCTAAAATCACGTTTGCTATTGATAGAGCACATTTTAGAAAAATTATGGTTAGTCCTTATCAAAAATATACATATGTGGTCAGAAATCAAGATAGAAAAAGTGATACAAGACTTAACCTTACTTGCTTGTATTGTTGTAAGAGGGGTAACACCATTGCTAAATGTCGCTTTAGGAGGTTTTTAGTTCCTAAAGGGGTTTATCAATGGTTGCCTAAATGAAACCAAGATTTCACTCACAACCAAGGACCCAATAAACAATTGGGTACCTATTTTCGTTGATTATTTTTATAGGTACAAAGTCTTGAGACTACTGAGAGAAGATGGGTTCTCGATAGTGGATGCTTAAGACATATGACTGGAGACATATCTCTCTTCATTGACTTTATGGTAAAGAAGAAGGGATTTGTAACCTATGGAGACAACAACAAGGGAGCAATACTTGAGGGTAAATAATGTATATATGCTAGATTTGAGTGAAGTATCATTGAGCAGCGACAAATGTCTCATGACTATGAGTGAGGACTCATGGTTGTGGCATAGATGTTTAGCGCATGTCAATTTTGACTTGCTAAACAAGATAGTTTCTAAAGACATAGTTATTGGCTTACCCAAAATCAAGTTTACCAAGGATCATTTCTGTGATGCATGCCAAATGGGGAAGCAAACAAGGATCTCGTTTAAATCTAAAAACATTGTGTCAACTACGAGACCTCTTGAACTTTTTCATATGGACCTCTTTAGGCCATCTAGAATTAAGATTCTAGGTGGTAACTACTATGGTTTTGTTATAGTCGATGATTTTTCTAGGTTTTGCTGGACTATCTTCTTGGCTAGCAAGAGCGATACATTCTTCGCCTTTGAAAAAGTTGATAAACTTTCTCAAAATAAGTTAAACACAAACATTATATCAATTAGAAGTGATCATGGAGGTGAGTTTGAAAATCATCTTTTTGAAGAATATTGTGGTAGACACGGAATTGATCATAATTTTTCCGCTCCATGTACCCCTCAACAAAACGGGGTCGTGGAACGTAAAAATTTAATTTTGGAAGAGTTAGGAAGAATTATGATCAATGAAAGTGGGCTTCCTAAATATTTTTGGGTTGACGCCACCAATACGACTTGTTATGTTTTGAATAGGGTGCTCATCTTCCTTATTCTCAACAAGACTCCGTATGAACTTTTAAAAGGGCGGAAGCCAAATGTGTCTCACCTTCATGTCTTCGATTTTAAGTGTTTCGTGTTAAATAATGGAAAACAGAGTCTAGGCAAATTTGACTCCAAGGCAGATGAAGGTATCTTTTTCGGATACTCTCAGTCAAGTAAAGCTTATAGAATATACAATAAGAGATTACTTACCGCTGAAGAGTCTGTTCATGTAAAATTTGATGAGTCTTATCCGAAAAGTGTCGGAAAAGGTAGTTCATTTCATGGTGCAGGTGTAGCTTCTGAAGACATACTCAAAGATGCTAAGACATGAATTGATCAACCTAAACCAGTCAAAGTTGAGGAGGAAAAAGATCTCCATCGTGAGGGGATTGAGGATGTTCATCCGTCCAACATCGTTGGTCTACCTCCAGCATGGAAGTCTTCTAAAGACCATCCCATCGACAATATTCTCGGTGATATCTCAAAGGGAGTGACAACTCGATCAAAGCTAAGTAATTTTTGTTATCACTTCGCTTTCGTTTCTCAAGTAGAACCTAAAAACCCAAAAGAGGCATTACTTGATGAACATTGGTTCCTATCAATGCAAGAGGAACTTACTCAGTTTAAAAGAAATGAGGTTTGGGATCTTGTCCTTCCTCCGCGAGACCATCGAGTAATTGTTATCTCATGGGTGTTTAGGAATAAACTAGACGAAAACAGAGTTATAACTCATAATAAGGCGCATTTGGTTGGGCAAGGGTATAACCAAGAGGAAGGAACCGACAATGAGGAAACTTATGCGCCAGTTGCCCGACTTGAGACTATACACCTTCTTCTTTCCTTCGCTTGTGCGAAAGATTTCAAACTATTTCAAATGGATGAAAAAGTGCGTTCCTCAATGGATATATAAATGAAGAGGTTTATGTTGCCCAACCTCCCGGGTTTGAATCGCATGAGTATCCTGATCATGTATACAAATTAAAACGTGCTTTGTATGGACTCAAACAAGCTCCTAGGGCTTAGTATGACCGCCTCATCAAATTTCTTCTTGACCAAGGGTACTCAAGAGGAAAGGTTGGCACAACCCTTTTCATTAAACATCAAGGAAAACACTTAATCTTGGTACAAATATATGTTGATGATATTATTTTTGGATCAACTAACATGAATCTGGTAAGGGAGTTTTCTAGATTAATGCAGGGAGAATTCGAGATGAGGATAATAGGGAGCTCAACTGTTTCCTCGGATTGCAAATCAAACAACTGAAAGAGGGTACATTTGTGAGCCATACAAAATATTGCCTTGAGCTTCTCAAGCGTTTTGACATGGAAAACTCTAAGGCTATTAACACTCCAATGCCTACGTGTGTGAATCTTAACCGAGACGAAAATGGTAAGGATGTAGAGGTGAAAAAGTATCAAGGTATGATTAGATCTTTCATCTATCTTACTACTTCTAGACCCGACATTATATTTAGTGTTTGTATGTGTGAGAGGTATCAATCATGTCTCAAAGAATCTCACTTAAAAGCGGTAAAGCGCATTCTTAGATACCTCTCTGGTACTCCAAAGTATGGGATTTGGTATTCTAAGGGTAATGATTTCTCCTTGGTTGGCTTTGCTGATTCCGATTTTTCTTTTTGAAAATCGGATAGGAAAAGCACGAGTGGCACGTGTCATCTGTTTTCAAATTCTTTGGTGAGTTGGCATAGTAAAAAGCAGGTTTTTGTTGCTTTGTCAACAGCCAAAGCAGAATATGTTGCGCCGGTAGTTGTTGCACTTGATTCTTATGGCTTAAGCAACAATTGCTCAACTTTAAACTAAAACTTGATCGTGTTCTGATCTTTTATGATAAAACTGTTAGAACACATATTGGTTCTTAATAATATCTCTATGTTTTGATGATAACTATTATGAAATTTTGTATTTAAGAATTATATACTCTAAAATTTGCTTGAGAATTTTTACTGCAGAAAGTAAAGGAATTAACACTCCATAAGCAAATCTGATTTGAACACAAGAAATTAGCTAAGACTCTGAAGCGCCAGATGTACTCATTAGAAGATTCTGATTACTGCCAACAGAAGATTCTGAGCGTAGCCTCCAGAAGATTCTGAAGCAGAAGCTCCAGAAGGATCTGAAGCAGAAGCTCCAGAAGATTCTGAAGAAAGTCAGAAGCATCTGAAGCAAAGAAGAATTTAGTATGAAGAGCTTTTCAAAGCATAGTTTCTACAGAAGATTACGAAAGTACTAAAGCTGCCAGTACTGAAGTTCTGTCTCAAATATGCTCTGATATTTAACACGCTGAAAGCACACCTGCTGCAGAAGTCTCTGATTCAGCAAAGCTCTGATCATCATCAGAAGACTCTAACCCAATTAGACTCTGATGAATTTGCTGAAAACTGAAGAAGAAATATTCAAAGATTATATCCGTTGGAGTAAATCAAACGTCTCTTTCCTTATTTATGCTAGACACAAGAACACAGACAAAAAAGATTTTTCTGTGCTTTCTTCTTCTTCTAGGAAAGGTCACTTGATGTGAAGACAAAAAGGCTCAGACCTTTTGGACACTCTTCTCAACGTGAAGCTCACCTTGGATCAGTTGCCTATCAAAGCAAGACTCCATCAAATTCTTCAGTTGACGTTTTGCATTGAAAATAATTTAAAACATTCAAGCTCTCATACTTTCATATTCATTCTAAGAATTTATTTCATTGTTCTTAAACTTAAGAGAAATATCACAGTTGTGATAATAGCATTTTAGAAGCATTCTTACTCTTGTAATAGTTTTACATTGATTGTAAAAGATTTCCTTAAGAGGATCCAGTTGGGATCAGTAGCTCTTGAGAAGACTAAGAACAGTTGTTCTTAGGTGTTACTATTGTAATCTGTTTGATTAAATAGTGGATTAAGTCCTTGATTGAGAAAGGAAAATCACTCTAGGAAGGGTGGACTGGAGTAGTTGAGTTCAATGAACCAGGATAAAAATACTTGTGTTTTAATTCTAAGTTTTAATCTTTCATACTTATTCAACCCCCCTTCTAAGTATTATCTCACCTTCAGTTGGTATCAAAGCTCCGGTTCTGTGTGTGCTACCACTTAACAGTGACAGTAAAGATCCAAAGAGAAATACTTTGATATATATTTAGTTGTTACTATGGCTGATAATACAATATCTAACATTAACAATAAATATGAAGAAAGGGACAGAATCAGCACCAAACCCCCTATGTTTGATGGGGAGAAATTTGATTATTGGAAAGACAGAATTGAAAGTTTTTTCCTTGGATATGATGCTGATTTATGGGATCTGGTCATAGATGGATATGTTCATCCCACAGATGGGAATGGCAAGAAGATAGACAGAAAATCTATGACAGATGCTCAGAAGAAAGATTTTAGAAATCATCACAAGGCCAGAACAATATTGTTGAATGCAATATCTCATGCTGAGTATGAAAAAATTACAAACAGGGAAACTGCATTTGACATGTTTGAATCCTTAAAGATGACTCATGAGGAAACTCTCAAGTCAAGGAAACAAAGGCTCTGGCTCTGATCCAGAAGTATGAAGCCTTCAAGATGGAAGACTCTGAATCTGTTGAAGCTATGTTCTCCAGATTTCAAATACTTACAGCTGGACTAAAGGTTCTGGACAAAGGATACTCTACTGCTGATCATGTGAAAAAGATCATCAGAAGTTTACCCACCAGATGAAGACCTATGGTGACAGCGCTGAAGATGGCTAAAGATCTGAACAAGATCTCTTTAGAAGAACTCATCAGCTCACTGAGGAGCCATGAAATTGAGCTTGAGGAAGATGAACCTCAGAAGAAAGAAAAAGGTAAATCTATTGCTTTAAAATCATAATAAATCTGCTAAAGCTTTGCAGGTTATTGAAGAAAGCTCTGAAGGATCTCCTTCTTCTGAAGAAGATGAATTATCCATGTTGTCCAGAAGGATCAACAGACTCTGGAAGCACAAGGGAAAGAAGTTCAACAACTTCATAAAATCTGATCATAGAAAGGAATCTTTTGGGCACAGAAGATCTGGCAAGAAAGAAGTTGTATGCTATGAGTGCAAAGAACCTGGGCATTACAAGAATGATTTCCCCAAACTTCAAAGAGAAAAACCCAAGAAGAAGTTTAACAAAAAGAAGAAGGTTCTAATGGCAACATGGGATGACTCAGATGAATCTGAATCATCTTCTGAATCAGAAGAAGAATGTGCTAATGTTGCACTGATGGCCAGCACAGAAGATCAGGAGGAAGGAACTTCAGGATATGAATCTGATTCTGAATCTGACTCTGACACTGAAGAGGTAATGGCTAAACTTACTAAAGAAGAACTTATCAAAGTTCTATCAGAAGTTCTGAAAAGTTATAACAATATTAAACTCAAATACAAGAAGCTGAAAAGCAGTCTTGAATCTGAGATTAATCTTCTGAAGACAGAACTTGTTGAGCAAAAAGAAATTAATCTGAAAATCAAAAATAACTTTGAAATAACTCAACAAGAATTTGAATCTGAGACTAAGTCATGTGAAAACATTTTAGAAAAATATGACTCTAGCTTTCAGAGATTCCTTACTAAGAGCATAGACAGAAGCAAGATGGCTTCTATGATCTATGGTGTTAGTGGGAACAACAGAAGAGGTATTGGATATGAATCTTCCTTTGGAAGTAATCCAAAATCTGTTGACAAACTTTTCATCAAGAAGACACCTCTGTACTTTCAATTTAAGTTTGGTCACTTAAATGACATTAAACACACAAGCTCTGAGAAGAATACTTATGTGTTTAAACCCAAGGCAAGTCAGAATAAACCTTATGTTGAAAAACAGAAGTTTAGACAAACCTTCAGAACCACTAACCCTAAAGGACCCAAGAAGATCTGGGTACCTAAAAGTAAAATAATTCCTGTTGCAGATGTTCTTAGCATCAAGGTCAGGACGCCAATCATGGTACCTGGACTCTGGATGCTCACGACACATGACAGGAGAAAAGTCTATGTTCCAAAGCCTGGAACTTAGATCTGGAGGTGATGTGAAGTTTGGAGGGAACCAGAAAGGCAAGATCATTGGATCTGGAACTATTGGAAATGGTAAACTTCCCTCTATTACTAATGTTTTACTTGTTGAAGGGTTAAAGCACAACTTATTGTCCATAAGTCAATTAAGTGACAATGGTTATGATATTACCTTTAATAAAAAATGTTGTAAAGCTATTAGTCAAAAGGATGGCTCTATCCTATTTAGTGGTAAGAGGAAAAACAACATTTATAAAATAAATCTTTTAGAACTTAAAGTTCAGAATGTTAAATGCCTCTTGTCTGTTAATGAAGAGCAATGGGTCTGGCACTGAAGATTGGGCCATATTAATATGAGACGTATATCTCAGATTAATAAACTTAATCTTGTCAGAGGACTTCCTAATCTGAAGTTCACCTCAGATGCTCTTTGTGAAGCATGCCAAAAAGGGAAGTTTTCAAAATCATCTTTTAAATCAAAAAATGTTGTTTCTACTTCCAGACCACTAGAATTACTTCATATTGATCTGTTTGGACCAGTTAAAACTGCATCCATCAGAGGTAAGAAGTATGGATTAGTCATTGTTGATGACTATAGTAGATGGACATGGGTAATGTTCTTAAAACACAAGGATGAGTCACATTCTGTGTTCTTTGACTTCTGCAAGCAAGTCCAGAATGAAAAGGATTTCAAAATTATAAAAGTCAGAAGTGATCATGGTGGTGAATTTGAAAATAAATATTTTGAAAAATATTTTAATGAAAATGGCATTGGTCATGATTTTTCCTGTCCTAGAACTCCACAACAAAATGGGGTTGTAGAAAGGAAAAATAGAACTCTGCAAGAAATGGCCAGAACCATAATCAATGAGACAAATCTGGCAAAACACTTTTGGGCAGAAGCAATCAACACAGCCTGTTACATTCAGAATAGAGTGTCTGTAAGACCTCTTTTGGAGAAGACTCCATATGAACTGTGGAAGAACAGAAAGCCCAACATTTCATATTTTCATCCTTTTGGATGTATTTGCTATATGTTAAATACTAAAGTAAATCTGAACAAGTTTGATTCCAAAGCACAGAAGTGTTTCATGCTTGGATATTCTGAACGCTCTAAAGGCTACGGAGTATACAACACTGAGACACAGATTGTGGAAGAATCTATTCATGTCAGATTTGATGATAAGCTTGGCAATAAAAAGCCAAAGCAGTCTGAAAACTCTGCAGATAGAGAAGTAGTCTTCACTGACTCTGAAGTCCCAGAAGCAGACAAAGCTCAAGTGAAGGAACCAGATGCAACGCCAGATGCTATTCCTTTAACTTCTTAGATGAACAATCTAAACATTTCTGAAGAATAAACTGTTAGAGGATCATCATCCAGAATTAAAGCTTCTCATCCAGAGGATGTCATTATTGGAAAGAAGGATGATCCCATCAGAACAAGATCCTTTCTAAGATCATCTGAAGCATCACTATTTGGACTGGTGTCAGAAATTGAACCATCTTCTGTAGAAGAAGCTCTGCAAGAAAATGATTGGATTATTGCTATGCAAGAAGAGCTAAATCAATTCACCAGAAATGATGTATGGGATCTAGTTCAAAGACCACAAGGATTCAATATAATTGGAACAAAATGGGTCTTCAAAAATAAGCTGAATGAGAAAGGAGAAGTTGAAAGAAATAAGGCAAGGCTTGTTGCTCAAGGGTACAGTCAACAAGAAGGTATTGATTACACTGAAACTTATGCTCCAGTGGCAAGGTTAGAATCTATACGCCTTCTTATTTCATTTGCTGCACAAAATAACATCACTCTGTATCAGATGGATGTTAAAAGTGCCTTTCTAAATGGTATTATAGAAGAAGAAGTTTATGTCCACCAACCTCCTGGTTTTGAAAATGAAAAATTTCCATATCATGTTTTCAAATTAAAGAAATCTCTGTATGGTTTAAAACAAGCTCCTAGAGCTTGGTATGAGAGATTGAGCAATTTTCTTCTGGAGAAAAATTTCATCAGAGGCAAAGTGGACACAACACTCTTTTGTAAATCAATTAAGAAAGATCTTCTAATTTGTCAAATTTATGTGGATGATATAATATTTGGATCTACCAATACTATGCTGGGAAAGGAGCTCGCTACATGTATGCAGGCATAATTTGAAATGAGCATGATGGGAGAACTCAGATTCTTTCTAGGAATCCAAGTCAATCAAACTCCAGAGTGCACTTACATACATCAGACCAAATATGTTAAAGAACTTCTGAAGAAATTTAACATGACTGATAGTAAGCTGGAAAAGACTCCCATGCATCCAACTAGCTCACTTGGCAAGGAAGAGGTAAGTAAGAAAGTAGACCAGAAGCTCTACAGAGGTATGATTGGTTCTCTTCTTTATTTAACTGCTTCTAGACCTGACATATTGTTCAGTGTATGCTTGTGTGCTAGATTCCAATCAGATCCTAGAGAATCACACTTGACAACTGTCAAGAGGATTCTAAGGTATCTGAAAGGTACTTCTAATGTGGGTTTGTGTTACAGAAAATCTGATGATTTCAAATTAGTTGGATTCTGTTATGCTGACTATGCTGGAGACAGAGTGGAAAGGAAAAGTACTTCTGGAAGTTGTCAGTTTCTAGGAAGAAATCTAATCTCTTGGTACAGCAAGAAGCAACCCACAATTGCACTTTCAACCACAGAGGCTGAATATATTGCTGCTGCTGGATGCAGCACGCAGATGCTCTGGATGAAAAGTCAGCTAGAAGATTATCAAATATTTGAAAGTAACATTTCTATCTTTTGTGATAATACTTCTGCTATATGTTTGTCTAAAAACCCCATTTTACACTCTAAGGCAAAATATATAGAAATTAAGCATCATTTCATCAGAGACTATGTTCAGAAGGGAATCATAAATTTGGCCTTTGTTGATACAGATCATCAATGGGCAGATATTTTTACAAAACCCCTTGTTGAAGATAGATTCAAATTTATTCTGAAAAATATTGGTATGGATTTTTGTCCAGAATGATATTTGTCAGAAGCAAATTTTTCCAGATGCAAAAAAAAATGCCTAATGCTCTGAAGTATTTCTTCTGATTGATTATTTATTCTCTTTAATTAATTTTTGTGAAACTCTGAACTAACAATCCTTAGAGGATCTGAATGTTGGTTAACGTTTCATTTCTCAAGAGAATTCAGAACACATGAAGCAAACACGTGTCACACCAAATCTGCAAAGGTGGCGTGTACATTACTGAAGAGACGTTTGAGGTGAAGTTTGAATAGTGAAAATCTTGATTTTCTGCCCAATTTGTCAGAAGCAATAAATGCTTGAAATGATTTTTATTCTTTTCATTTAATGCTTTGTTCAAACGTGCAAAATCTGACTGTTTGTATGCCTACTTGTTTTAGTATAAATACATGACCTCTCTTCACTTTCACACTTTTCACATCTCAGAAATTTTATGCATTTTCATCTTCTCTTCTCTCTGCATAAAAACCCTAAGCGTGTGACAAAACCATCTTCAATGGAAACTTCATCATCAACAGCTGCATAATTCCAATTTACAATGGCTGCAATTACATCTGCCAACATGGGTGTTGCTCCTTATTCTCCACCAAAAAGAACTTTACTCACCCCTGTTGAAAAACTGGAAGTTCTGTGTGAATCAATGGTGGAATTTGATTCACTTGCAGAAAATGGTTTTGAGTTTCGTTCAATCATAGGTGCTCAAGGATGGGTGAAGTATTTTGATAGACTCTTTGGACCAGTTTACCCCCTTCTTGTGAAAGAGTTCTGGATTCATGCTTCAGTTTACCCTAAGTTTATCCTGTCTTCTGTTCTGGGCAAAGAAATAATAATAACAGAAGATCTGATCAGAAAACTTATTGGCTATGAGGAAACAGATGGAGTTTCACACTTGCCAGCTGGGCGTGTGGATATGGATGAAGTGTATGAAGAAGTGATGACTGCTAGTCAAGCTTCTAACAAGTTCAAGGATTTGAAGCCTGACTACAAGATCTGGGCTAAGATCTTCATGGGATGCATTCATCATAGGAAGTCAACAAACTCTCCAGACTATGTCAATAATGAACAACTTTATTTTATGTACTGCCTCAGTCAGAGCACCAAGGTAGATCTTCCATATATTTTCTTTATGCATCTTTGGAATCATATAAATGCCTCTAGAGAGTATGTGAAAGAAAAAGGACAGAAGATCAGAACCTGGATTCCTTTTGGAAGGTTAATCTCAGATCTTCTAACTGAGAATGGACTGGTTACTGCTCTGTACGCTGCTGGAGTTACAGAGGAATTGGAATTCATCTTGGGAAAGCCTCTGAATGCCAAAAGTCTTCAGAGACTTAAAATAGTGGATGAACTCACAACAGCTCCCAAGAAGCTGAATACTTCTGAACTGAGTAAGAAGAGAACTCCTATAGATGATTACCCTCTGTTCTATGCTGAAGAACCAAGGCACATTTTTGTAATGTATATTGATGAGTGTAAGAAAGAAGGAAAGCGTGTTCCTGCAAACATTATACAGCTAGCAAGACAACCACTACCTGTTGTAGAAGAAGAAGAAGAAGAACCACAAAGAAAGAGGACTCAGCCAGAAGCAGTATCTGCACCTGTTCAGAAGAAGATCAAGATTGTTGAGAAGCCACAGAAGCTCCTAAAGAGGAAAGAATCTGGAGCCACTCCTTCTGTACCAGCTAAAAGAATCAAAATCAAAGGTACTAAATCTTCTGTATCTTCTGCAAATCCTGTTGTTTTAAATGATTCTAATATTAAGTCTATTCCAAAACCACCCTCTACACAAAATACATCTGTTATTGCTCCATCTCATGTTTCACCACAAAAATCTTTTACTCCAATTTCCATTTCACCACAACAACAATCATCTGTTCCAACACCAATAACAACAAAAACAAATCAAACTCCAAAAGTCTCTGTACCACAAACAACTCAACCAAAAATTCAAATCAAACAATCTGTACCATAGAAACAACCATAAAAAAAACAACCTACAGAACAACAACAAACAACAAAACCATCTGCTCAACAGAAACCCTCTGAACCTCTTAAACAAAAGCCATCTGAACAACAAAAGCACCCACAAGAAACACAACCAGAAAAATCATCTAAAACTCTACCAGAAAAAGCCTCTGAACATCAACCACCATCAGATAATCCACCATCCAAATCATCTGAACCCACTGCATCTGTACCTGTTATTTCTGAACCTACAAAAATACCATCTGTTCCAGTTTCATCTGAACCAATAACAATTCCATCTGATTCACCTACCTCAGAACAACCTTCAAAACCCTCTGAAATTCCTTCAGAACCAACCAATACTTCTGAACCCAATATTCCTGAGACAGAAGTTCTTGATGTCACACCACTAAAACCCGTGTTTAAAGTATCTTCTACCTCATGCACACCAACCACCTCGTCAAACTCTTCAGAATCTGACATTCACCCAGATTTTCTAATCTCTCCTTCTCACAGAGATTCTGAAGTAAACCAACCAGAACCTCCTGTATCATTAAAAGTTCCTATTTCAGATCCTATTCCCACACCTGCACCATCATCTGAAATCCTGATTCCCAATTCTAACCCAACATCTAACCCAAGAACATCCATTTCCTGTGCACAAGTCTCATCACTGTTTCATAATCTTGCTTATGGTTTCAAACTCAAAGATTTTTATGACAGAGTTGAACCATCTGACCCTATCACCCCTCTGAAACCCAAACTCACAATGACCCTTCCATCTGTCCTTCTCACCTATATTTAATCCATGTCAGATGTAGGTTCATTAGCAACTATATCTTATTCTGCAAAATCTGACAAAGCTGTTGCTTCAGCTATACCAATTTCATCTGATAAAACTGTTGCTTCTGATGAACCCCCAAAATCTGCATTTCAAACTTACTCAAATAAACCCTTTGATGTGGTTCCCTTTCACACCAGAGCATAAACCAAATCTGTTAAATGCTTTAAACAGATCCAAACCTGATAAATCTGAAATTCCTTTCATTCCATACTACCCTCCTCCTTTGATCTCCATTTAGAAATCTATTTTTCCACCAACTCCCCAACCAAAACCAATAACCCTGGAAACTCTGTTACATTCTAAGCCTAGACTTAATGTTAATCATTTATTTCAATCATTTTTGCAAGAAATACAGTTGTATTTAGGTACTGTACAGAAGAAGTGTTCAGCAACAATGGATGCCCAAGAATCTGATGTCATCTGGAATGGATTCATCAACAGATTCAACTCTGTGGCCTCAAATCTGAAGAACATATGTTCTGATGATGCGAAGCTCAGATTTGCTGAAGCTGCAAGAACTCTGTTCTGGACCGTGAAGAGATCTGAACCACTGCTCCTTACAGATGCTCCTCCACCTTCAGAAGAAACTACTGAACCTGCATCTGAAGATAATCCGTTGGCCATGACTCTGGTAGATCTTCCTTCTGGCTCTAATGCTCCAGACTCTACAGATCCCATGGACATTGACTCTGTTCAAGCTCCAGAAAATGTTCAACCTTCATCATCTGAGATTAAGAAAGAACATCCAGATTTTGAGGACAAAATTGCTGCTTTGGAAGGTGGTCAATCAGAGATCAAGTCTTGGATGGCAAAACAGGATAAGAAATCTGAGGACATGACAGAATGGATGTCAAAGCAGGATCAGAAGAATGAAACAATGGCTAAATGGATGTCCAAGCAAGAGCAGTCCTCCTCTGAGATTACAGATCTATTGAAGATGCTTTTGTCAAAACACTCTTAGATTTTCATTTTTTCATTCTGATGTTTTTTGCATCTGATGTTTGCTTATGTATTTTTTGATATATCTTCTGATGCATGTACTCTTGATCTGAACTTATTGAATGAATCAAAGTTTTTTTTCTCCACTGAATTATCTCATTTACTGTTTCCTTTTATTTGTCTTTTTAAAGTTTTTACTTTTTGCTTATGACAAAAAAGGGGGAGAAAATATAGATCTGAACTGTTTAATTTAACTTCACCAGAATGAAACTTCAGACATATTTATTCTATCTAACATTTAATCTAAGTATTTCAGAACATTTGATAAGTACACTCTATAAAAGAAACTCTGAGTCTCTCAGATCATTTGACTATTATCAAACTCTGAATCTTAAATCTACAAGACATTCTGACTTTCAAATGTTAAAAGAACAATCAAGATCTAACTCTGAAGATTATTCAAGACAAAAGAGAAGTTTCTATTCCTTATCTGTATTTAACTCAGGGGGAGATTCATCATCTCAGGGGGAGTTATAATTTTAAATATTTTCGATTAAACAAAATTTCTGATGTTTTTGTCATCATCAAAAAGGGGGAGATTGTTAGAACACAGATTGGTTCTTAATAATATCTCTATGTTTTGATGATAACTATTATGAAATTTTGTATTTAAGAATTATATACTTTAAAATTTGCTTGAGAATTTTTACTGCAGAAAGTAAAGGAATTAACACTCCAGAAGCAAATATGATTTGAACACAAGAAATTAGCTAAGACTCTGAAGCGCCAGATGCACTCATTAGAAGATTCTGATTGTTGCCAACAGAAGATTCTGAGCGTAGCCTCCAGAAGATTTTGAAGCAGAAGCTCCAGAAGGATCTGAAGCAGAAGCTCCAGAAGGATCTGAAGCAGAAGCTCCAGAAGATTCTGAAGCAAGTCAGAAGCATCTGAAGCAAAGAAGAATTTAGTATGAAGAGCTTTTCAAAGCATAGTTTCTACAGAAGATTCTGAAAGTACTAAAGCTGCCAGTACTGAAGTTCTGTCTCAAATATGCTCTGATATTTAACACGCTGAAAGCACACCTGCTGCAGAAGACTCTGATTCAGCAAAGCTCTGATCATCATCAGAAGACTCTAACCCAATTAGACTCTGATGAATTTGCTGAAAACTGAAGAAGAAATATTCAAAGATTATATCCGTTAGAGTAAATCAAACGTCTCTTTCCTTATTTATGCTAGACACAAGAACATAGACAAAAAGGATTTTTCTGTGCTTTCTTCTTCTAGGAAAGGTCACTTGATGTGAAGACAAAAAGGCTCAGACCTTTTGGACACTCTTCTCAACGTGAAGCTCACCTTGGATTAGCTGCCTATAAAAGCAAGACTCCACCAAATTCTTCAGTTGACGTTTTGCATTGAAAAGAATTTAAAACATTCAAGCTCTCATACTTTCATATTCATTCTAAGAATTTATTTCATTGTTCTTAAACTTAAGAGAAATATCACAGTTGTGATAATAGCTTTTTAGAAGCATTCTTACTCTTGTAATAGTTTTACATTGATTGTAAAAGATTTCCTTAAGAGGATCCAGTTGGGATCAGTAGCTCTTGAGAAGACTAAGAACATTTGTTCTTAGGTGTTACTATTGTAATCTGTTTGATTAAATAGTGGATTAAGTCCTTGATTGAGAAAGGCAAATCACTCTAGGAAGGGTGGACTGGAGTAGTTGAGTTCAACGAACCAGGATAAAAATACTTGTGTTTTAATTCTAAGTTTTAATCTTTCATACTTATTCAACCCCCCCTTCTAAGTATTATCTCACCTTATAAAACTAGTGCCATTAACCTAACCAAGAATTTTGTTCTACACTCACGCACCAAGCATATCGAAATATGCCACCACTTCCTTAGGGATCATGTGGAGGAAGGCAATGTGGTATTTGAGCACATTGATACTAAAAATCAACTTGCGGATATCTTTACAAAACTACTCGCTAACAAATTTCTGGGTTCTTTTGTATTCAATCACCTTTCACCTTGAATGTTTGAAAGCGGTTTCTTTTCATCCCTTCAGGTCCAAGTTGATTGAATAGGGGAAGCTGTTGCACCCTAAAATTTGCTCAACCTTTTCTTTTAGCTTGGCTTATGTTTCATAGCATTTTAGCATTTGCATTGGCATAACATTGGTTCTTGACAAGGGATCAAGATGTTGTTTTTTCCAATCAAGAGAGTTTCATGTTTAAGCTCAAGCAAAATCAAATTGGCAAGTCATCAAGAGTTGTATCATCATTAAAGTTGGGTTTCAAAGCTCCTTGAGGGAAGAAAGTTTGTGTAGGGGTGTCACCTCCTATCTTGAGGATCATCAGAGGTTCACGAGGTTACCTATTTGGATGAGAAATGATTCAAAGGTTCAATAGACATTTTTAGTCTTATTTATGGAGATTGAATGGTCATACAATTCATTTGCAAGAGCCTCAGGCAGTGGATAAGATGTTAGGGTTTCATCTAGTCAACCAAAAGTCAACTATGGACTTGAGAGGGCTCAAGACTTGGTTCTTGATCATTGAAGCCATGATAAGTTATCCTAAGTTGTCTCTAATATCATGTTGAGATTAAGTCAAGAAGATTTAAGAGTTCAAGAAGTTACTAAATTAGGGTTTCAGATGAGTTCAAGTGTAAAATCCCCTATTTTAGTCTCTAACATCAAGGATAATTCCCACCATGATACAAGTCTTGTCTCATTTTCTATCAAACATTAGACTTGTTCATCATCTTCCAAGCTTTCTTTTGAGTACAAGAACTCATCCATGGGGTTTGTACATCTCAAGTTATGGTGTCAAGAAGTTGGTGTCATTAGATGAAGAGATTTTTGAGGCATTTGAGGATAGCTCACTTCTAAGACATTTTTCACAAGGAACCAAGCTACTCCTCACTTTTTATCAAACATGAAAGTAGTTCCTCATTTTCGTAGCTTTCCAAAAAGTCTTAGAACTCATCATTCTCATGTGTGTAGCTCAAGTTATGGTCTTCACAAGGCAAGGGTATTTTTGGAAACCTAATTTTAGGTCTTTCATTTCAATGATCAATTCCATGAACTTCATTACCTCTAATCCAAATTTGTGCCACATGTAAGTTGTGTCACATTGCCTCAATATCCTCTTGAACTCAAAATCCATAATGTTTGATAATTTTTGTGATCATTTGAACCATGATGAGCTTGAAATGTTGATTTTTGAACATGATTTGAATTCCTTCCATTACAAGTCATCAAATAAAGTTGGTTTTGAAATTTTGAGGACATAACGTCATCATATAATGGTCTTGCTAGAGATTACCCATATTGAACCAACATGAGTCCATGTTTCATGCCATTTTTCAAACTTTCATGCCATAAAGGGGTAGTTGTCCAAAATCACATTTCCGCCCATTTTCCATAATCAAAACCACCAACATTCTTTTTCTCACCCCTCATTTGTACCATTTGCTGAACCAAGAGGAGTGAATATCATGCCAAGCCGTGTGTGCTCCATTTTTTTTATACTTTTGGCCAAGTTTTGAAATCAAAAGAATAAGGCAAAATGGGCCTGCATGGGACTCATTAACCCATCATATATAAGCAAGGAAATGAACCCTAATGATCAGAGTTGGAGATAGCTGCATGAGAGAGGAGTTCCATCAAAAAATTGCACACCATTATCTCTCTTCGAATATGAGTTTCCATTGATATTTTCTTCAAGCCATTGCTCATTTCAGCATCACGCAGACACAAGGAAGAGATTCTGAGCATCATATTGAAGCTTGCATCAAGTTTGAAGGGCCAACGAAGCAGCTCTGTTAGGTAATTTTTCACACTTTAAATATCCCATTCTAGGCACTTAATTAGGCTCATAATTGGTGCATTTGAAGCCCTACTTCATATAGGCCATGTTTGGATTATTTCCATGTCTGTTTGATTGAGTTTCAGAATGTGCACAAAACTTTCATGGCCTGATTTCTCATAGTTGCGAGGACCTTTTTCAAAAACCAAGTTCAAATTCTTAACCTACATGAAAAATACCTTAAAATGGTGCAAGGTGTTTTTATTTTTATAAAGGTCGGAGGTCTGAGCTCCGGCGATCCTCCCGGAGAAGACTATCGGAGCCCTAGCTCCGGCGTCTGAGGTGAGGGGCTGATGTAGTTGGGAGGACTTTTGACCAGGTGATGTGTCCCCCGTGTGTGTGGTTGACTTTACTTGCGTGTGTGTTTGAATCTGAGGTGGATAAGTGAAACGGTGAGTTTCACTCTGACTGAAGCTCATTTGTGTATTGGGCTTAGTATTTTTTCTAATCACGCCCCCCAATTTTGAGGCCCAAGCGAGCTAAAGCATGGAATCAGTTCAAACCCATTTTACTAATTCACCTCCCTTCTCTTGTTTATTTCTTTTTATTTCTTTTTATTGCTATTTCAATTTTAATCATTTTAAAATAGTTTTGCCTATTACAAAAATCCCAAAAAATGCTTTTCTGATATTTTAGTATGTTGAGAAATATTTCAACATTTTTATTTTATTTTTCATTTATTTTTAATATTTTCAATTGAATTAATGATTTAAAGTATTCTATGGTTTATACCTTGTTTTGAACTTGATTATTGACCCTCATTTGAAAACCCCCAAGGACCAAATTACCTCTCACACTTAGGTGATTGATTGAGGTATATTTGAGGGTTGATTTGAAGTCTTAATGATAATTTTTCAATTATTTCTCATTGGCTTTTTGTGGACCCTTGATGCATACTCGACAAGTTGAACATGTTACCTTCTTTGATTTAATTGGTGGTGCTTTGAATTGACTCTTGCCTTGAGATTTTGCACACTGATTTTAGATTTTTTCAACTTGGTTTGGGTATTTTATTTGGAGTTTATTTGGGATTTCTTCTATTTTTGGTGAGTACTTCAAATTCAAGTTGTTTTAGCCATGTGTATGCATACAATTCTTTACCTAGTTTTGGGATATGATCATAAGTGATCCCTTGAGCACCTCTTAAGCCTTATTAGCTTTTGTTAACATGCTTGAGATGCTGCCCTGCATGTTTAGAGGCCAATTGTATGTGTACCTTGTGTCACAAGTTTCATTTTGATCTTGTCTTTCCACTTGTTTGAAGTGTGAGATGTTTAGATGGACTTTGGTCCTCTAATTGAACTTGATCATTCTTGTGTTTGCCTTCCTTCTTGATCTTGAATTTGAGGTATGTCATTTGAGTTTCACTTTTGACCTTGATGGTTTTGGATTTGTTCATGATGCTTTGGTGATGTTGTTTTCACTTTGAAGTTTGTAATGAACACTTGCACTTCTTTTGAATTGTTTGAGCACTTTTCTTTATGTGATCAAGAGTGAATGTTTGGTTGAGATAGTCATGATGCGGTTGCTGTCCCACACTCTTTCCTCCCTCACTTCTTTAATTTGTGCTTCTTTGGTTGACACTTTTCCTCTTGATGATTGATGGTATTTGGTTGTAGGAGTTTGCTTCTCCCATTTCATCTCATCTATCTTGATTTGTTTAAGTCTTCCATTCTTGTGTTTATTTAGTTACATTGTTTGTATTTGTGTTTGCATTTCATATCTCTTTTCATCTTGCATAGACTTGTTTAAGTCTTTCATTTCATATTCATCTGTGATTGATTATGCATTGTGTTTACTTGTGCTTCTTGCCATGATCCCTTAGGATTCCTAGTCCCTCTGTTTAAGATGGGAGTAGGAGAGACATTAGGCTTTCAATCCTTTTCATGATAACATTAGGTAGTATCCCTTTTCATCCCAACTTTAGGATCACTTTGCATGCTAACATTAGGGTTTCTTAGTCCCCTCTAGAGTCTTGGTGTCTTCTCTTCTCATCTCAAATCTCTTAAGATACTTAATAAAAAAAGACAATTGTTGTATGTTAAGAGCCTTAAGTATATAAGGAATGATGAATGGGGGGTCTCTTCTCACATTGTCTAGAGTGTTTAGTGTATGCCCTTTGGGAGATATGCGACGCATTCACTCTTATGTCATAGTCTTTAGTGCAATATGAGTTACAAACTAACTAAATTCACTTCTTATAAAAAACACAAACAAAACTCAAACTTTTTTCATCCTTCGGGATTGTTTCAAACCTAATTTTCAGAAAGAGTATGTTACATTTCCGTTCTATCGCAAACAGGCATCGTCCCTAACTGCTGGAATTGAAATGTAACATTACTCATAAAAAACACTTGAACCAACCGGTGGTCTAGTTTTCCCGAACTACGTTTACTCTGATTTCTCATACCAGATTAGGATACGTAGGCACAAGACATCGATATCTTGGCGAGCAACCTTCCCCCCATCACCCGTAGTTTCACGAACTACATTGACTCTGACTTTCCCATTGCACGAGGGAATACGTAGGCATAGGGCGGCGATGTCCTATGGAGCCTGTTCTTTCCGTTCACCCCCGTTTAGCACTAGAATTTAGATAGTTTTCACCCATAGGTTTAGACAATAAGCGTGGACCCCGTTGAGTACAACGGACGTGAGGGGTGCTCATACCTTCCCCTTGCGTAACCGACTCCCAAACCCAAGATTTGGTTGCGATGACCTTGTCTTTCCCTTTCTCTTAGGTTTTCTTCGATCGTTTCCTTTCCCTTTCTTTGGGATAAATAATGTTCGGTGGCGACTCTTTTGTCTATTTGTCGGCCCCTTTTTCACAGTTGCGATAGCTGGCGACTATGCTGGGGAACTCTGGTTCCCTATGCGAGTCAATCCTCGCGCTTGTTTGTTTATGTTTTTGGGTGTGTATATTTGTGTGCATATGTGTTGTGTTTGTACATTGTTGTATTTGCATTTTATTTTTCCACACTTTATTATCATATTGTTGTTGTGCTGTTGGGTGCGTGTTCCATTGAGAGATAAGCCCAATACCCAGGCTTGAGTACATACCTAGCATTAGTGTGGAGAGTAGTGAAGGCTTGCATGTTTGACGTGTAATAGTCCTCATGAAATTCGCGTTCAGGCGAGATTTTCTTTGAAGACATCCTGTCTAGTCCGTTTCAGACAATTGATAGGATGTTAGATCTGAGAATTAACGACTCTGGAGACCGATCATTGGAAAGTCATTTGAGTGAGGCCTCCTCGTTTGACCATGATGCCAAACCAGAAATGGTGAACTATCATCGTTTCTCGAGAGTCTATGACATTGACGACCTGCATAGGATGCCGAACCTTATTAGAGATTAGGTCCACACTTGTGAGTGGGAAGGTTATGCAGGAAACTTGACCTTCAACCAACCCGGTTTTCTGGTTTTCTCATCAGTGCAGACCTTTGATCTTTGGTATTATTGGGTTTCTATTATCTTAGTGCTGATGTTCTAGTATTTTCTTGCCGAAGTGGAATTCTGGTTCAACTCAGTCAGCAACACAGCAGTCTTGATCCCTTGTTTGCATCTGCATTTTAACATTTGCATGTATTTATGATTTCAGGTGTTCATTTTCCTTTGATTATAGTAATCTGATCCACCATCAATATGGAGCCCAGCTTGAAGAGGACTGTTGTCTACAAGTTCCTGACACCGGAGTTAGGACCCTTGCTTGGCCTAATTTCTGTGGCTGATCGTAGTGTTATGGAAGACTTTAGGAGGGATTAGGGGAAGATTTTGAGCTTTGTATGTAAGATCTCAAGATATGAATTGGTAAGTATTCATACTCTGCTGCAGTTTTACGATCCTCAGTTGCGTTGCTTCACTTTCCCTGGTTATGTCTTAGTGCCAACCTTGGAGGAGTTTTCTCTGTTAATGGGAGTTCCAGTCTTGGAGGAAGTGCCTTTCTTTCACTCTGAAGAAGAATCTGACTTGACCAAATTGGCTAACGCTCTTCATCTGGGTATTTCTGAGATAAATGGTAAGTTGGTGTGGAGAAATGGAGTCCTTGGTTTTCCCCTATCATTCTTGGTGAGCAAGGCTCAACACTTTGCTAAGGAAGGACGTTGGTTAGTTTTCAATGCTATTCTGGCCTTATGCATCTATGGCATAGTCATGTTCCCTAATATCCCAGACTTCGTTGATTTGGACGCTTTCTATATTTTCGCTTCCAGAAATCCTGTGCCTACACTCTTGGGGGATGTCTACCACTCAATACACTACAAGAATGAGAACAGAAGAGGAAAGAATGTTTCTTGTTGTGCACCACTTCTCTATAAATGGTTCATGGCACATCATCCTAAGGTTGGACCCTTTGTTGATACTGCAGACACAGTTGATTGGTCAGAGAGACTCATGGGTTTGACGTCTGAGAGCATTGTTTGGTTTAACAGAGATCTGCTTGGCAAGGATATTATCTTCCGTTATGGAAATTTTCCCAATGTTCCTTTGATAGGAAGGAAGGGTGGCATCAACTACAATCATGCTCTGGTTGTCCGGCAATTTGGTTACGCTTTGAGAGGACCTCTGAAGGAAGAAGAAATATAGGAATCTCTGTATTTCACAGGAGTGGCTGATAGTGATACTTTGACCAGATTGAAAAAGGCTTGGGGAAGGATTCATTGGAGAGGAAAAAGTTCTTTGGGTAAAGGTGACTGTAGAGCCTAAGGACTATATGTGGAGTAGATCCAGGAGAGGGTGGAAAGAATTGACTAAAGAGATTCGTGTTCGAGAACGACTTGGTAAAGACTTGAAGAGCATGGGTAATGTCCTTAAAGGCAAGAAGAAAGAGTTGGAAAAATCACGCCCGTAGATGTCCAAATTCAACAATCGGTTGAATGCAGCTCTAACTGCCAGCAAGGGAAGAAAAGATGAGCTCCGTGAGCAGATTGATAGGATGAAGACACAACTCTGGATTAAAGATGAAAAATCTTCATGGGAATCATCTCGTCAGTATGAAGTTGATCGCAAGTTACGAGAAGCTCTGGCAACATTGGAAGAATACAAGATAAGAGAAGAACTGAAGAAACCAAGACTCAAAGATGCTTTCAGAGATGATGCTTGGGAGGATTATGCTCAATATTTGAAGGATGTTATCAGTAAAATGGAGTTGCTCATTCAGGCGTTGGTTGTGAGGCCTGAACATTCGAATACGAAGGAGTTGTTAGAGGATATTTAGACTCGTTACCGTGACTGAAGGGAGAGTTATCTGATGTAGTTCCTCTGTAGTTTTTCCTCTTTTGTTGTTATCTTGTATTAAGACCATCACCAGGCTTGTTGGATGGGGTCATATGATCATTTTCTGTTGTTTTCCTTGGTGTTTGTTGGGTACACTGACTCTTGCTCTCATTCTATTTATGAGAAGGGATTTATGGCTCTATCTGTTACTTCTTCTGTCTCATGTTCATTTGTGGAACTAGAATCAAGGGGAGAATTTCCCTGAGTCATATTTGTATGCTTGCATTTTGCATTATCATTTTCATGTTGCATCGCAGGTGTTCTTGGGCCCGTTAACCTTATCTCTGTGTGGTTTTCTTCCAGCGGTTTTTAGGATAGCAGACCAGACGCTTCATAGATACTCGACCCGAAGGAATCAACAAAGAGCTATGGATCAGATACAACTAGAGTTACAAGAGTTCAGGGATCGGATGGCTCAGTTCATGGATCTGATGCAGGGAGTTGCCAATGGGCAAGAGCGGCTCAGAACACTAGTCCAGCCACTAATTTCCAGGGTAGATGGTAGTGGGGTCTTGCATGGAGGGACCACTGATGTTCCTCCCCCAGCTGATGGGAGTATTCCTCAGACTAATGTTATTCCTACTGTTATTATTCCTCCGGGCGGAGGTCACCAACCAGGAGTTCATGTACCAGGTGCAGCGGGCGTTGCACATGGGGCAGCAGGTCCTCAGTGGGAGGAGGATGAGCAAAATGATGTTTTCTCAATGGGAGACTTGGGTGTAGGCCTTCAAATTGATGCAGATAAAAGGTTTAAAATGATTGAGGAAAAGATGAAGAATCTCGAGAATCAGAACTCTCTAAGGCTTGACATGTCCAACTTGGGGCTGATTCCAGGGGTGAAGATTTCGCTCAAGTTCAAAGTTCCAGACTTCGATAAGTACAAAGGGACAACTTATCCCAGAGTACATCTCAGATCTTATTATTGGAAGATGTCTACCAACTAGATGATGAGAAGATGCTGATGCACTTTTTCCAAGATAACTTGTCAGGGCCTTCACTAGAATGGTACGTGGGTCTAGAGGGGACTCATATCAGAAGTTGGAGGGATATGGGAGAGGCCTTTGTCCGTGATTATCAGTATAATAGTGACCTGGCGCCAAACCGAGTTCAGTTACAAAATATGTCTCAGAGGAGCAATGATGGGTTTAAAGAGTATGCCCAAAGGTGGCGTGAATTAGCAGCCAGAGTTCAGCCTCCGATGGTGGAGAAGGGGCTTATTGATATGTTCGTGGCAACCTTGCAAGGAATTTATTATGAGAAGCTAATTGGAAATAAGTCTGGAAGCTTTTCTGATTTGATCATTACTGGTGAAAGGGTAGAAAACAAAATCAAATTGGGTAAGATTCAGGGCGGAGAAGGATCCACATCCGGTGGAGGAAGGAAGACGTTTGGAAATTCTAAGAAAAAAGAAGGAGATACCAATGCAGTTACAACTTTTAGAAGCAGAAACAAAAATAGGGCTCAGTGTCAACAGCAATATCAGCCTTAGCAACAGCCACAGGTTGCTACCATAACTATTCCAGCGGTACCTCAACAACAAAATATTGCACCGCGCAGATTTCAAGATCGAGGAAGGGCAGTCAATAGGCAGTTTGACACTCCACCTATGCCATACTCTCAACTTTTTTAGCATCTGCTTCAATTGCAGCTGATCCAAAAAAGAACTCTGGCACCACTTACAGGTGCGAGTTTCATTCTGGCGCTCAGGGCCACAACATAGACAATTGCAAAGCTTTTAAGCACAAGGTGCAAGACCTTCTTGACACCAAGGCAATTAAATTTACCAACGAGACCCCGAACGTGAATCAGAATATAATGCCTAACCATGGGGTAGCCAGAGCTAATGCCGTTATTGAGAGAGAGAAATTGAATCTGGTAACTGATGTGGCAGAGTTGAAGACGCTGTTAAGTTTTGTGAAGAGCAGATTGTTGAAAGGGGGTGTTTTTCCTGGCTGTGTGGAAGGTTATGAAGGATGTGTTGTGCATCCAGAAGGTTGTGTTGATCTAAGAAACCATATTCAAGGCTTGATGAATGAGGGTATTTTGCAGTTTAATAGAATCGAAGAAGAAGAAGATGTGAAGAAAATTGACAGTGAGCAGGATGAAATCGCGACAATTTCAATTCCATACAGAATAATAAACATTTCAGCGCCTCTAAGGCCAGCACCAGTGATCATCACTAAAGCAGGACCAGTACCTTACGAATGTACCAAGGCCATCCCATGGAATTATGGGGCAGAGGTATTTTGTAATGGACAAAAGCAAGAATTGATGAGAGCGCCATCTGGAAGTTCTTATGTGGACAATATTGTTGGGGCCGGAGGTTTAACCATAAGCAGTAGAGTGTTCTCCCCTCCAGAGGTTAATGTGGAAAGAACAGATAAAGGAAAGGGTAAGGCTGTAGCGGAGGAGATTTTGCAGCAAAGAGAGCAAGACTCTTTAATCAAAGATACAGAGGAATTTATGCGACTTATCCGCAAGAGTGACTACAAGATTGTGGATCATTTGCAACAAACTCCTTCCAAGATCTCCATCTTATCTATGTTGTTATGCTCTGAGGCACATCGGAATGCCTTGTTTAGAATTCTAAACACTGCTTACGTACCGCAGGAGAATTCCGTCAATCAACTTGAGGGAGTGGTAGCCCATGTTAATGCTGGCAATGGCTTGGGGTTCACATATCTAGACTTGACTCCCGCAGGGAGAAATCATAATCATGCCTTACATATCTCCATTGAGTGCAGAGGGGCTGTTCTGTCGCATGTTTTGGTTGATACAGGGTCTTCCCTTAATGTGTTACCCAAGAAATCTTTAATGAAGTTGGACACCCAGGGTGTGATTTGTACTCCTACTGATCTAATCGTGAGAGCCTTTGATGGGACGAGAAGATCGGTGTTTGGTGAAGTTACACTCCTAATTCAAGCGGGTCCAAAAATATTTGATGTCGTTTTCTACATCATGGATATTCAGCCAGCATATAGTTGTTTACTTATTAGACCATGGATTCATTCTGCAGGAGCAGTTACTTTGACCTTGCATTAGAAGCTGAAATACATGGTTGAAGGAAGGATTGTAACAGTGTGTGGTGAAGAGGACATCATAGTTAGTCACTTGTCGTCCTTCAAATATGTAGAGGTGGATAGAGAGATCCATGAAAAACTATGTCAAGCCTTCGAGATGGTGCAAATTAAAGAAAAATCTCCTGTTGAGGACAGAAGTCCGGAGATTTCAATGTCTTCTTTCAAAGAAGCTCGAGCTGTTGTGGAGTCTGGTTCTTCACAGGGATGAGGTCAAGTCCTCATCATTCCCAATAAACAAGACAGATTTGGTTTGGGATACAGCCCATCTTCCTCTTCGCAGAGTACTCCAAGGTACAGAGGACCGGTGCAGTTCACCAGCGGTGGGGTCATTTTTGACAGAATCAATGTTGTGGGGGACGATGAAGGAGATAGTAACTGTGATATGGACGCGTGGATTCAGCCATGTGTTCCTGGCCAAAGCTTATGCAATTGGACTATCGAGGAAGTCGTTCAAGTTACCTTTGAAGAGTAATTTATTTGTTTTGATTATGTGTGGTCCTACGTTCCGCTCAGGACGTAGTGGCTTTCTTTTATAGGGCTCTGTTTGATTATGTTTGAACTCTCTTTTTATCATTAATGAAAGGCGTTTGTTTGCATTCAAATATTTTGATCCCTGTTTTTCTTCTTTTATTTTTGACAATAAAATGGCAATGTGTTTGTGCTTGTTTGCATATCATTTTAAGCATAGAACATCAATCATGCAGGTTTCACATTGCAGATGCCGCCGATTCAGATTTGCCTATGACTCGATATGATTTTGACAGTCCCATTTTTCAAGCTGAAGAAGAGATTGATGAAGAAGACGACCTGCCTGAAGAGCTTGCCAGACTGTTGAGACAAGAAGATAAAGTCATTATGCCTCACCAAGAAGAAATTGAAGTTGTCAACCTGGGCACCGAAGAGGATAGAAAAGAGGTCGGAATTGGGGCTGCGTTGGAAGATGGTGTCAAGAGAAGACTGGTTGAAATGCTCTGTGAGTACATAGACGTCTTTGTCTGGTCTTACGAACACATGCCAGGATTAGATACAGACATAGTGGTACACCGTCTACTTCTCCAAGAAGAATGTCCACCTGTAAAACAAAAGCTGAGATGAACCAGGCCTGATATGGCAATCAAGATTAAGGAAGAGGTCCAGAAGCAATTGGACGTCGGTTTTCTTGCTGTTACAAACTATCCTCCGTGGGTCGCTAACATTGTTCCTGTGCCTAAAAAGGATGGAAACGTCAGGATGTGCGTCGATTATAGAGACTTGAACAGAGCGAGCTCGAAAGATGATTTCCCGCTCCCCCACATTGATGTGTTAGTTGATAATACTGCTCAACATTTTGTGTTTTCCTTCATGGATGGCTTCTCTGGGTACAACCAAATCAAGATGGCCCCAGAAGACATGGAGAAAACTACCTTCATCACACAGTGGGGGACTTTTTACTATAAAGTTATGCCTTTTGGATTGAAAAATGCAGGGGCAACTTACTAGCGGGTGATGGTGACTCTCTTTCATGATATGATTCATCATGAGATCGAAGTCTATGTTGATGACATGATCACGAAGTCACAGATGGAGGAAGAGCATCTGGTTAATCTTCTTAAGTTGTTTGAAAGGTTGAGGAAATTCAGTCTGAGGTTGAATCCAAATAAGTGCACTTTCGGAGTGAGGTCAGCGAAGCTATTGGGGTTCATTGTCAGTGAAAGGGGTATTGAGGTAGATCCTGCAAAAATAAAAGCAATAAAAGAAATGCCAGTGCCAAAAATAGAAAAAGAGGTTCGTGGTTTTCTGGGGAGATTGAACTACATTGCAAGGTTCATATCTCACTTAACAGCCACCTGTGAATCAATATTCAAACTGTTAAAGAAAGATCAAGCAGTCATTTGGAACAAAAATTAGCAGAGGGCATTTGAAAGGATAAAAGAATACTTGCAGGAACCTCTGATACTGATGCCTCCAGTGGCAGGAAGACCTTTGATCATGTACTTGACGGTTCTTGAGAACTCCATGGGTTGTGTACTCGGTCAACATGACGAGACGGGCAGAAAAGAACATGATATCTATTACCTGAGTAAGAAGTTCACATAATGTAAGTCCAGGTACTCAATGCTAGAGAAAACATGTTGTGCACTTGCATGGGCAGCCAAGCGCCTGAGGCAGTATATGTTGAATCACACAACCATGTTGATTTCGAAGATGGATCCAATCAAGTACGTGTTTGAAAAGCAGGCACTTTCTGGAAGAATTTCCAGGTGGAAGATGGTTCTGACAGAATACGATATTCAATATGTTTCCCAAAAAGCCATTAAGGGAAGTGTTTTGTCAGAGTATCTTACAGAGCAGCCGATTGAAGATTATCAACCAATGAAATTTGAGTTTCCTGATGAGGACATAATGTTTCTGAAGATGAAAGATCGTGATGAGCCACTACTTGACGAAGGTCCCGAAATAGGCTCTCAGTGGAAAATGGTTTTCGACGGTGTTGTTAACTCATACGGCAACGGAATAGGGGAAATCATTACAACTCCCCATGATTCCCACATACCGTTTAGCGCCCATCTAATGTTTGCCTGCACCAATAACAAAGCTGAATATGAGGCATGCATCATGGGTATAGAAGAAGCCATTGATTTGAGAATCAAGAACCTTGATGTATATGGTGAATCAACTTTGGTCGTTAACCAAATTAAAGGAGAGTGGGAAACTCGTCAGCCCAATCTGATCCCTTACATAAATTATGCCAGGAGATTGCTGCCTTTCTTTGATAGAGTGGAGTTTCATCATGTGCCGAGGGCCGAGAACCAGATGGCAGATGCTTTGGTAACCTTATCATCGATGTATAAAGTGAATTTTTGGAATGAAGCTCCAATGGTCACTATCATGCGCCTCGACAGGCCGACATTCATATTTGCAGTAGAGAAAGCATCAGATGGGAAGCCTTGGTATTTTGATATCAACAATTTTCTCAAAAATCAAGAGTATCCGCCTGAGGCATCGAGCTGGGATAAGAAGACTTTGAGAAGGTTGGCAGGAAATTTCTACCTGAACAAGGATGGTGTGTTATACAGAAGAAACTTCGACTTGGTATTGTTACGGTGTGTGGACGAAAATGAAGCAAGCTTGCTAATGGAAGAAGTCCATGAAGGTTCTTTCAGAACACATGCTGGCGAACATGCCATGTTCATGAAGTTTTTGAGAGCAGGTTACTACTGGATGACTATGGAATCTGATTGTCTCAAGTATCCTAGGAAGTGCCATAAATGCCAGATTTATGCTGATAAAGTGCATGTGCCGCTAAGTCCTCTGAATGTCTTGGCATCTCCTTGGCCCTTTGCTATATGGGGCATTGATATGATTGGTAAGATTGAACCGACCACTTCTAATGGACATCGCTTTATCTTGGTGGCAATCGATTATTTCACCAAGTGGGTAGAAGCAGCTTCTTTTGCCAATATAACCAGACAAGTAGTGGCTCGCTTTATCAAGAAGGACATCATCTGTCGTTATGGAGTGCCAGAACGAACCATTACTGACAATGGTTCAAATTTGAACAACAAGATGATGAAGGAATTGTGCCAAAGTTTAAAGATCGAACATCATAACTCTTCTCCGTACCGTCCGAAGATGAATGGTGCTATCAAGGAAGCTAATAAGAACATCAAGAAGATTGTACAGAAGATGGTGGTACCTTATAAGAATTGGCACGAGATGTTGCCCTTTGCTTTGCATGGATATCGTACTTCGGTGCGTACGTCGACTGGGGCAACTCCTTTCTCGCTGGTGTATGGTATGGAAGTTGTCCTACCATTAGAGGTCGAGATTCATTCCCTGAGGGTGTTGGTTGATGTGAATCTTGATGAGGCAGAATGGGTGAGGGCTAGGTTGAATTAACTTAGTTTGATTGACGAGAAAAGATTGGAAGCTATCGCCCATGGTCAATTATATCAGATCAAAATGAAGAAGGCCTTCGATTAAAAAGTGCACCCTTGACATTTTCAAGCAGGTGATTTAGTGCTGAAGAGGATCTTCCCTCCGCAAACAGATCACAGGGGCAAATGGACTCCCAGCTATGAAGGTCCATACGTGGTAAGGAAAGTCTTCTTTGGAGGAACCTGTCGCTTGCGCGAAAATAAGGTGTCGGCACAACAGAAGAGTCGCCACCTTTCGTTATTTATCCCTTAGAGCGGGAAAGGAAACGATCGGAAAAACCTAACGAAAAAGGGTATAAGACAAGGTCATCGCAACCATTGTCTGGATTCGGGAGTCGGTTACGCAAGGGGAAGGTATTAGCACCCCTCACGTCCGTCGTACTCGACGGGATCCTCGCTTGTGGTGTTTACTTGGACGGGTTGGTTTTATTCTATCTACCTATCAAGGCTGGCTGAAAAAGAAAAGAAAAATGACTCGGCAAAGCGTTGCACTTTATGCCTACGTATTCTTATCAGAGAATGAGAAATCAGAGTCAACGTAGTTCGACCTACGACGGGTTATGGGGGAAGGTAGCTCGCCAATACATCGCCATCTTGTGCCTACGTACTCTCAACAGGTATGAGAGATCAGAGCTCACGTAGTTCGGGAAACTACGGTTTATTTCCTGTCTTTTACGAAAGAAGTGTTTTTTATTGTTTGCGATTTCAATCGCACTAGAGACTATGACCTGAGAGTGAATGCGTCGCATGTCACCCAAAGGGTACCATACTAAACATCCAGACTGTGGAAAAGAAACTCTCCCACAATCCTTTCTCAGATAGCTTAAGGCTCGTAACGTACGAAAGAAATCATTCATGATTACTGTATCTTAAACTGTTTTGAGATGAGAAGAGAACAGGCCCAACTAGGAGGGAGACTATCAAGTCCTACTGTTGTCATGCCATGGATTCATCCTATGGTTGAGGTTTGAACAGGGAACTCCTAGAAGTTGTCATGCATAGGTTTCAACCTAAAATTCTATCATCAAATCCTTATCAAAGGAAATGAGAGTCCTAAGGGATCATGTCAATGATACACCAAAACAGACAAAGCATCAGCTTAACAGTAAAATGCATGCAATGCAAGTGAGGGAGGAAATGTGTGTGGGGCTTCAGCCTCCGCAAGCTCATCTCAACCTCAAGCCATAATGGATAACAGTAATCATACTGAAATATAACAACATGCTATCAAGCAAAATACAGTAAACTGCAATCATACAGAAATAACAACATGCTATCAAGCAAACACTAACCACATGGGCAAGGGAGCCGGGCTCTACCGAATACCCGCAAGCAAAGCCATACAGTAACAATACAAGCAGAGGGAGCAACTCAACCTCTAGTGCAATCATGCTCCTAGATTCTACCTATTCTAGATATGGACTTATTCAAATGCATCAAGCAAGTCAAACAAAACACTGCAATACAGAAAAGAAAAAGAAAGCAGACCAACTTCTCTCTCAGCCTCAAGCTTCAGCTTTTCCAACAGCAATTCAGTCTTCAGACTTCAATCACTCTTGACAAATATCAATTGTTTGTCCAGGTTTCAACCTTTCAACATAAGTTTCAACTTATCTTTTCCCTCAAGCTTCAGCTTCTTGATCAGCTCCACCTTCAGGCTTCACCCAATCTTCAGGGATCTTCAAGTATCAACTTGGCTCCTTCAGGATCTCCAGGTATCAAAGTAAGTATCAACATCCTTTGTTCTTCAAGCTTCAGCTAGAATGACAATACTCAAGGATTCATCCTCTTCAACTCTTCAATGAAGTCTTCATCTTCACACTCAAGCTCAACATCTCTCAAGATAATCAAACCAGAGGAAATCACTTACTGGATAAGCTGGGGATATTGAACTGCTTATTGACCACCAAAGGTGACCTATAAGGGTTCAACATCAAAGGAATGGTTCCCTCAAAAGTTCTACTTCCTAGGTACCTCACTTATCCCTCCAAAGGAGAGAGGTGTATACCATGGAAGGACTTTGAATCATAGGGAGGAATGAAGGTGAAAGATACCATCCATGTTTAAGAAAGAAGTTATCTAAGTCTAAACTCTTCCTAATCCTTAACCCTAAAACAATCTACAAAAAGAAATAAGATCAATCTCTCAAGCTCCTCAATCCATCTTAAAGTCTTCTACTATGCTCCTCAATGCTCCTTAGAACAATACCAAGCTCTCCAAGCCCACAAAGCAAAGCAAACAAAAATACAAACCCACAAGGGCAACACAAACAATCATCCAATACAAAAATCAACTAAAAATAGTATACCACTATATTAAATCCTAATATAATTTCTAAGGGATCCTACATACCTACCCTTAATGCCCTATATGTCCCATAGTCTAACTTGTCCTAAAAACCCAAAATTCTAATGTTATTATGGACCTATGTTGAAGTTTGAGCTAATTCTACACAATATAAAATCATCTAATCAAAAATATCCTAAAATTCATCACAAAATTATGGAATAAATCCAGGGGGAAGCTAAAACTTATATCTAACTATCCTAAAAAGAATGACCTAAAAATACTAAGGGAACTACCTAAACAAAATTCTACAAATTCATATATCAACATAAAAACAATAAAATGCAATAAAAGAAGAAAATATACAAAAAAATACTAAAAATGCATGAAAGGAAAATATTTTTGTTTTATAATTTTCTTGACAAAAATATGAAGCAGGAGAAAAAACTCCCATTAAAAAATCATTAATTTTCCATTTATTATGAATTTTCAAAGATTAACATAAAATGGTAAAAAAGAAATTAAAATGAAATGATGAGGAGGTGCAGGAAGTAACAAAACACAGTTCAATATGCGCTTGGGCCCAGACTAGGGGTACAAAAAGCATAAGCGCCAGGCCCAATATTTAATCAGAAAAAACAATTAAAAAACATAAAGAAAATAAAAAAACTACGGTGCAAAGAGTAATGGTTTTCAGTTCAAATCATGCAATGGACCAGGATGGGGGTGTGGGAAGTAATTGGATCCACTAAGCCCAGAATTCTTTTTAATGAAACGCAGCGTTTCATTGGGGTTCAGATTCCCTCCAAAATGCAATTGAACATGAGCCGTTGGATTAGTCCTTGAGTCAATGGGTCTTGCTTGCATCTCACGGCTGGGAGGTTGTCTTCAACCTCCAGCTAGGGTTTGGCCATGAAACTCCATGAAACAGATTTCAAACAACAAACTTCCACCAACTCGTGCTACCTCAAATCATCACCAAAATTCAAAATGTAAAACCCTAACACGCTCAATTTTCCATGCTGAACACGATCATGGCCTTGGATTAAACTGAAATGGTCTCTATCATCAAACCCGATGGTGCATCTCAATATATGGTCAATCCTCGACTTCAACCAAACTTAGATTTTCTTGCATCAAAATGTTCACCTCACTCCACTGGTTAAAACAAGCTATCAAACACTCATTCTTTCTCACCATGCCACGAGTTCTTGCTCATCAAAGTAATGGTGTCACACATTCAACCTTCACCAATTACTCTCTAAGTCTCTAGAATTGATCACCTATTGGTCTCTAGCCATTCTACACTAATAATTCAACCTAACCATGCCTAAATAATTATGTAGGGAAGAATTTGCAAACCTGGTTTCTTGGTATGGCAGATGATGAAATCCTTCACTTCAAGGCTTGAAACTCTTCAGAAATGATCCTTGGATGATAGTAAGACTTCTGTTTGCAAAAAATCTGAGGGAGAAAGCTTGCACTTCAAGATTCGATGATGAGTTGCTTCTTGCAAATCCAATGGCCAAACCTTCAATCTTCCATCAATGGAGCTTCAATTCAGTATGCACACACTCAGAGGGATCTATGGAATGTGTTTGTGAAGAAAAAATGGATGGAAATGAAGAAGAATGAAGAAATTGATCTTGACTTGCAATGGAAGATTTTGGATCTCACTCTCTCTTCTCTATACCAATTCTCACCAACCTTGCATCTGAGCAAGTTACAATCATCTTATAGAGTGGTTTAGAATCATCTAGAACCCTCTAGGATCATCCAATGAGAAATTGAACTTTTCATGTCATGACATTTTGAATCCAATTCTCCTTACATGCTATCTCATGCCAAGCTCCTTGTAACCTACCATTCTGACTTGAATTTATCCCCTCATGAGATTTAGGATGCGTTACAATGCATAACTACCATGCTTATTGAGTTTTTTTTTGAGTTGTGCTTTGGTGCCTTAATATGCAAGTAAGCCATTTCCAAGGCAGCCCTATGATCCAAGCCTCAAATCAAAATTGTGGCTGAACCATTGTTCTTAGAATGTCATTTGGAGTCAAAATGACCTATTACATGACATGGTTTGGATTTATAACTTGTGATTTCCAATTTTCAATTTCACCTTAATTAACTTATGCCTCCATTTTAGGCCATTTTTATCACTTTTTGATACAAGACTTTTCAACATCTCATGACCTCCCTAATAGCCTTAAAACATCATTCTAAGCAAGTTTGATGTTTAAGATTTTTCCATTTGAAGCTTGGAACTAGGATATATGGCCTTATGCTTGAAATGACCTATAACCTCCAAATGACCAAAATGCTCTTGACTTGTCAAAGCCATAAGTTGAGTTCTACAAATCCTATCAAGGACTTATAGTACTCTATAGAAAGCTAAGAAGATTCTCTACAACATTCATGTTGACCAAGAATCCATAGGAATCATCCTACTAGGGAAAACGTTGGATGCAAGTTGGGTGACTTTCAAGGACCCAGATTCACATACCTCAGATGACCTGTAATTTGTCAAAGCCATAACTTGAGCTCTACAAATCCTATCAAGGACTTCTAGTACTAAAATTAAAGCTAAGAACAAGCTATACAACATTAATGTTGTGGGGAAGATGAGATGACAATCACATCTAGAGCTACACTGCCTTGAAGATAGGGATCAAACTAGGGGATTTTACACTGTCAATCCTTAGAAACCCTAGCTTGAAACTTCTCAAACTCCTCAATCATGATGAGTTGGTCTAGGAATAATCCTTATAGCATCTCAATGCATCATTCCATGATCACATGGCCCTTGGATTAGGTCTCAACCCCCTCCAAATCATCAATTGTCCTAGGGTTGACCCAGTCAAACCCTAATTCCACCACTCATGGCTAAATCTTCTGAATTCTTGTACAATGACCTCTCTAGGCTTCATGATGGCTTTCAAGACCTCTCATGAGCTTTCTCAAAACTTCAAGTCTATCCTCATAGTGTCAGAATCATCTGAGGAGCTCTCACAACTCTCAAGTTATGAGGCACACAACCTTGGTTTCAACCAATCTCTCTGAGGATCTCTTGAGTTCTCTGACAAGGATATCAATCTTTGAACCTTTGAATAACCCTCTTGGCTAGCTTCCAAGTCTCATACAACTCTTGATGTGTAAATAAATGTTGGTCAAATTTTGGGGTGCAACAGCTGCCCCTATTCAAACGGCTTGAACCTGACTGGATGAAGAGCGAACGGCTCTCAGCCAATCAAGGTGCGAGACGGTTGAATACCGATAAACCCGGAAATTTGCCAACTGCACGAGTACACGGTACTCTGGCAGGAACGAATCTTCGAACACTGAAATAATAGCTGCACGGTAACTAGCTGGAGACATATTGATCTGAACCTTGTCGTCAGTTATCCACATTAAATTCCTCTGACATTGTCATCAGACATCTGACCTCGCCGTCAGGCATTTCATGAAAATAAAGCGTCTGACATCGCTGTCGGACAACCAAAACACCCAACATCGCCGCTGGAAAACGAAATCACCTGACATCTCCGCTAGAAACAAACATCCAAAATATCCAACATCACCGCCGGAAAGATAAAGAATCTGACATCGCCGTCGGAAACAAACAACCAACATCGCCGCTGGAGAACTAAAGAATCTGACATCGTCGTCGGAAACAAACATAATCACCTGACATCGCCGCCAGAAACAAACATCCAACATCGCCGCTGGAGCTACAAAGGGTCTGACATCGCCGTCAAAAACAAACATCCAACATCGCCGCCGGAGAATAACAAAGAATCTGACATCACCGTCAGAAACAAACATCCAACATCGCCGCCGGAGAACATCAAAGAATCTGACATCACCGTCAGAAACAAAACTCTGAGAAACACCCGACATCGCCGTCAAGTACTCAACATAATCTGACTTTGCCGTCAACTCTCAACATCGTCTGACCTCGCCGTCAGGGTGAAGAAATCCGTTGGGGAATTGGTCACACGGTAACCGGTAATACATAGTCGATCATGCCATCAGGCATTCAAAGAATACTGTCGGGCATCAGCCGGACTTCAACCATCAGGTTGATCACGCCATCAGGCATTCCAGGAAATTGTCGGGCATCAGCCGGACTTCAACCATCAGGTTGATCATGCCATCAGGCATTCCGTATTACTGTCGGGCATCATCCGAACTTCATCAGCAAGTCGGGAATAGAATTCTTGGTCAATCATGAGCCAACTGGGAACATCTAAACCTCTGCCATCAGGCACTCCGCATCAGCTGAGAGAACTGCTTCATTAACATGGTCAGACTTCAATCATGGAGTCTTCAAGGGAGGTTTCAACTTCGCCGTTAGAAAACCTGCTGGGGATGATGCTTCGACGCTGGGGAATCTGGAGAACTATCAAGTAACTCCGCTCCGGTGGTCCAGAAATCATTCTGGATGAACCAACTCTGCTGAGGACTTCAAGAATCATCTTGAACAAATAACTCCGTCGGGGACCTTCAAGAATCATCTTGAACCGATAACCATTCTGGGGATTTCAGGAATCATCCTGAGCAAACACTCTATTGGGGATTCCAGGAATCATCCCGAACTGAAGACTGGGGACTCGAAGCATCAGCTTGAGCAACCAATTCTGGAGACTGCACTGGGCCCTTAAGAATCATCTCAAGCAAATGACCATGCTATCTTGAACTGAAGACTTTGCTGGGGACCTCAAGAATCATCTTGAGCAAGCGACTTCGTTGGGGGAGAATGTCAGGAGTCATCCTGAGCACTCGATTCTGCGGCGGAACACCTGCAAAACAAGAACGGTAACAACCTAGATCATGTTTATTATGCATATGCTTCGTCAATGGCACAATGCTCCACACGGTGGAAATGCTATGCGTTTATGATAAATGCTATGCAATCATGCACAATGATGCGATCCCGTCAGCAAAATAAATGTTGAAGGGAGAATCCTCCTGTCAAGGAGAGCGAACTACTCAGATAGAGGAATCATCCTGATGAGGAGAACATGGTCACGCCAATCTCAATTGGACTCCGTAGGGGACACAACTTCAGTTGACTGCTGCGGGGAAACAACTTCAGTTGATTGCTGCAGGAGAACGAAGCTCTACGAGAACCTGGACCTGCTGAGGGAAAGCGATGTCAATCGCGGGAATAAACTGCGTGGCCTTCCCGGCTACTTCTCTGGAGATAACGGCTATATGGGGAAACAACTTCAGCTATTCAACACTCTACTGGGGAAAGAAGAAATCATGGTCTGAGCAGCTTCCAAGGATTCGGCTCTCTTGGGGATCCGCAAACTCGGCTAAGGAAGGAGAAATCATTCTGCTTCACTGGAGAGAGTATGACTCTGGTGAGGAATTTCAATTCCGCTGGGGAAGAAGGAATCATCCGTCTTCGGGGGAGAGGTACAACCCTGGTGGGGAATTTCAATTCCGCTGAAGACTTCAGTCTGACACCATCAGTTGCTGCATACTTCGGCATACGAATAGTTTCCTACGAAACCTGCACTTGTGACCCGGTGCTGGGGGAGTTCATGCTTCGGCGCCTGACTCAGCTGAGGGGATGCCGCTCCTTCAGGATGCATCTGCTTGGGGAGAGAATCATCTCTGCCTGGGGAGACATATCAATGCTCATGATCTTGCGTTCAGACTCTGCAAGGAGAGGCTACTGAACTCTGCTGGAGAAGGAGGAATCATCCTGCTTCGGGATGCGCACGGCGCTCTGTCTAGAATATGCTACACCTGTAACAACACAAACAAACAGACAAGATACCCTCCTCAAAGGGGCCTATCAAGATTATTATCTCGTGACAATATTCAAGTACTTAATTGTTTCAACAATCAGCGGCCTAGGCCAGTAAGTTTATGTATGCGCATTTTATCAAAAACATCGGCGTTCTTTTTCGCAAACAAAACAGATAAATGCTAAACAGACAGACATAATTGCTGAATAGTATGCATTTTATTGATAACGAACCCCTGAATGGGTAAAAATGTTTTACAACAGATGCAAGATCCTGGAATGAGGAAGCCGCGCAAACATAAAACATAAATATACATCAGTATATACAAATGTCGGCAACGAGGCGTAGACGAACACCATGAGTTGATCCCTCTATGACCCACTCGACTTCGATACTTCTTCGACGCTTCAGCTTCGGAAGAGATTGATTCAGATAAACGGCCCTCAGGTCCTCCAAACCACTAAACAAAGAAAGTCCACACGCGGAAGGCAGTCATTTGCTTTTCAAATCCCTAACTTTTGCGTGAACCGCCCTTTGCGGGTTTTCAGTTCACCGGGATACCCTTTTTTGCCGAAGCCGCCCAGTGTAGGTTTTCGACTTCCCGGGTGTACATTTTTTCAATTTATATCCCTAATTTTTGCCCGAACCTTTTTATTCTGTTTTTGGTTCGCCGGGATGCCCCTTTTTTGCCTGGAGTCTCTTTTTTTTTGTCCAGCGGGTCACTTTCAAGCAAAGTATTTTTTAACTGCGTCCGCGTTCACCGGGGATGCAAAATCTTCACCATCCATCATGGATAACAACAAAGCTCCTCCCGAGAATACCTTGCTGACGACATATGGACCTTCGTAATTCGGAGTCCACTTTCCCCGGTGATCGGAGTGTGGAGGAAGAATCTTCTTCAGGACGAGATCACCCGTCTGAAAGCTTCTAGGACGCACCTTCTTATCATAAGCTTTCTTCATTCGGCTTTGGTACAGACGACCAAACGCAATCGATGCTAACCTCTTCTCGTCCATCAGGCTGAGTTGGTTCAGTCGGTTCGTAATCCATTCTGCCTCGTCGAGTTTCACATCAACCAAAACTCGCAAAGAAGGGATCTCCACTTCTAACGGTAGGACTGCTTCCATACCGTACACCAAGGAGAAAGGAGTTGCCCCGGTTGACGTACGTACCGTCGTACGATAACCGTGCAGTGCAAATGGCAGCATCTCGTGCCAGTCTTTGTAGGTCACAACCATCTTCTGAACAATCTTCTTTATGTTCTTGTTGGCTGCTTCAACGGCGCCATTCATCTTCGGCCGGTAAGGAGATGAGTTGTGGTGTTCAATCTTGAAACTCTGGCACAGCTCCTTCATCATCTTGTTATTCAAATTCGAACCATTATCAGTAATGATCCACTCGGGAATTCCGTAAAGACAGATGATGTCCCTCTTTATGAACTTAGCCACCACCTGCTTGGTCACATTAGCATACGAGGCTGCCTCCACCCACTTGGTGAAGTAGTCGATAGCTACTAGAATGAAGCGATGGCCGTTGGATGCAGTGGGCTCGATCTTGCCTATCATGTCGATGCCCCACATGGAGAACGGCCACGGGGAGGACATGACATTCAACGGGCACGGCGACACATGAACTTTATCAGCATAAATCTGGCATTTATGACATCTCTTCGCGAATCTGAAGCAATCCGACTCCATCGTCAGCCAGTAGTATCCTGCTCTCAGGATCTTCCTCGTCATAGCATGCCCGCCGGCGTGCGTACCAAATGTGCCTTCATGGACTTCTTCCATGAGCATACTCGCTTCTTTCTCATCTACACATTTGAGTAGCACGAGATCGTGGTTTCTCTTATACAACACTCCATCAGGATTGAGATAAAAATTGCCAGACAGCCTCCTCAGAGTCTTCTTATCCTGGGTTGACGCGCCCGAAGGATACTCCTTAGTCATAAGGAAAGTCTGGATGTCATGGAACCATGGCTTGCCGTCGGCGGCTTCCTCGATTGCAAAGACGAATGTCGGTCTATCAAGACGGGAAAGGACAATTCTTGGAGCCTCATTCCAAAAATTGACTTTATACATTGAAGCCAACGTGGCTAAGGCATCAGCCATCTGATTTTCCGCTCTGGGTACATGATGGAGTTCCACTCGATCAAAGAACGGAAGTAGCCTTCTGGCATAGTTCATGTACGACACCAAATTCGATTGACGAGTCTCCCACTCTCCTTTAATCTGGTTGATCACGAGCGCTGAGTCACCATATACGTCTAGGTTCTTGATTCTCAAATCAATTGCCTCTTCTAGACCCATGATGCATGCTTCGTACTCCGCCTCATTATTGGTGACTGGAAATGTCAGTCTCGTAGTAAACGGGATGTGGGATCCGTGGGGAGTCGTGATGATAGCCCCGATGCCACTTCCATAGGAATTAACCGCCCCATCGAATATCAACTTCCATTGGGATTTCCTATCTGGCCCCTCGTCGGGCAGCGGCTCATCGCAATCCTTCGCTTTGAGAAACATAATATCCTCGTCAGGGAATTCGAACTTCATCGGCTGATAGTCCTCGATTGGCTGTTCGGCAAGGTAATCAGACAATACGCTTCCCTTGATGGCCTTCTGGGACACGTACTGAATATCATATTCCGTCAACACCATTTGCCATCTGGCAATCCTGCCCGAAAGAGCCTGCTTCTCGAAGACGTACTTGATCGGATCCATCTTCGAAATTAGCATGGTGGTGTGATTGAGCATGTACTGTCGTAGACGTTTGGCAGCCCAAGCTAGTGCACAACACGTCTTCTCCAGCATCGAGTAGCGAGACTCACAGTCAGTGAACTTTTTACTCAAGTAGTAAATGGCATGCTCCTTTCTGCCCGTCTCGTCGTGCTGACCGAGAACACACCCCATGCTATTCTCAAGAACCGTCAAGTACATGATTAATGGCCGTCCAACCACTGGGGGTATCAAGATTGGAGGTTCTTGGAGATACTGCTTTATCTTGTCGAATGCCTTCTGGCAATCTTCATTCCAAGTAATTGCCTGATCTTTCTTTAAAAGCTTGAACATCGGTTCACACGTGGCCGTGAGCTGAGAGATAAACCTTGCAATGTAGTTTATTCGGCCCAAGAAACCACGAACTTCTTTTTCTGTTTTCGGCGCTGGCATTTCTTGAATGGCTTTTATTTTCGCAGGATCAACCTCAATGCCTCGTTCACTCACGATAAACCCCAGCAACTTGTTAGGATTCAGCCTCAACCTGAACTTCCTAAGCCTCTCAAAAAGCTTCAATAAGTTGACCAGATGCTCTTCCTCCGTTTGGGACTTCGCAATCATGTCATCAACATAGACCTCAATCTCATGATGAATCATATCATGAAACAAAGTTACCATTGCTCGTTGGTAAGTGGCCCCTGCGTTCTTCATACCGAAGGGCATTACCTTATAGCAAAATGTTCCCCAGGGGGTGATAAACGTCGTTTTCTCCATGTCCTCCGGCGCCATCTTGATCTGGTTGTAACCGGAGAAGCCATCCATGAACGAAAACACGGAGAACTGGGTTGTGTTGTCGACCAACACATCGATATGAGGCAACGGGAAATCATCCTTAGGGCTCGCCCTATTCAAATCCCGATAATCGACGCACATGCGTACCTTACCGTCCTTCTTCGGTACATGCACTATGTTGGCGACCCACGGAGGGTAAGTGGTGACCGCTAAGAAGCCAGCATGAAGCTGTTTCTGCACTTCTTCTTTGATCTTAATGGTCATATCTGGTCTCGTCCTCCTAAGCTTCTGCTTGACGGGAGGGCAATCTTCTCGTAGCGGCAAGTGGTGGACCACGATGTCCGTGTCAAGTCCGGGCATATCTTCGTATGACCAAGCAAAGACGTCACTATACTCTCTTAGCATCTCGACCAGTCTCTGCTTGACATCACTCTGCAATGTAGCCCCTATCCTGACATTTCTGACGAGCTCTTCAGAACCCAGGTTCACGATTTCGATCTCCTCCTCATGAGGCAGAATAACCTTTTCCTCTTGTTTCAACAAGCGGGCCAACTCTTCAGGGAGGTCTTCGTCTTCATCAATCTCTTCTTCGGCTTGATAGATCGGGCAATCGAAGTCGAAGTGAGCCGTAGAAGGTCCAGAGTCAATGTCATCTGTTATGTGGATCCTGCAATAACAAGGGTTAAGTTTAAAACAAGAATATGCAGGTTAGCACAAACCCCATTGCCATTTTACTGTTTTTCAAAACAAATATAAAACAGGAATAACAGAGATCACAATATTTGAATACGAAGAAAACGCCTTTGATTTATTAACAAAATGCATGTACATAATCCAACAAGGCCCTGACAATAAAACCGCTATGCCCCGGGTAGGACATAGGGTTGTACAATGATTGGAAAAAAGTAAATCATTACTCTTCACTTGTCATCGGGATGATATCCTTGATGGTCCAATTGTTGAGTCTCTCGCCCGGCTTGCTTGGCTGAATCCAAGAGTCGAGATCACAATCGCTATCCCCGCTGTCTTCAGACGTCGCGTTGATGCTTTCGAAAATCACTCCGCCACTGGTAAATAGGATCGGCCCCTTACCTCGAGACGCACTGCTAGACGAATAAGAAGAAGCTTCAGCTTCAGGAGAATACCCCAACCCAAACTTATCCTGCTTGTTCGGTATCTCCAAAATATGCCCCCAGCCTGGGGTAGATCCAGCTTGGACGACGGCCCGAGCTTCTTTGAATGAGGAGAGATTCATCTCTGGCTTCTCTGTGACTACAGGAGCTACCTCTTTCACCTTGACAGCCTCAAACGCTTGGCAAAGAGTTTCATAGATTTCGCCATCCATTTCAACATACTTAAAGGATGACAAATGGCTCACCATTATGTCCTCCTCGCCACACACGGTTACGATGCTTCCTCCGACAGCATATTTGAGCTTTTGGTGCAACGTGGAGGTCACGACACCAGCAGCATGGATCCACGGCCGACCCAAGAGGCAACTGTAGGCAGGCATGATGTCCATAATATAAAAGACCGTGTCGAACGTTTCCGGACCGAATCGGACCGGCAGGGTCACCTCCCTGAAAACGTGGCGTTTAGTTCCGTCGAACGCCTTTACCACCAGATCACTGGGTGTGCAGACCACCCCACGAGTATCCAACTTCATTAAGGCCTTCTTCGGAAGAACATTAAGTGACGAACCCGTGTCCACCAGCACGTGCGACATGATTGTGCCCCTACACTCTATCGAGATGTGCAGGGCGCTATTGTGATTCCTCCCTTTTGGTGTCAGCTCCAAGTCTGTGAAACCTAGCCCATTGCCAGCATTAACATGGGCTACCACCTCTTCTAGCTGATTCACCGATATCTCTTGCGGTACGTAGGCAGCGTTCAATACCTTCAGTAGCGCGTTGCGGTGTGCTTCAGAACACAGCAACAGGTTGAGAATAGAAATCTTCGAAGGCGTCTGATGGAGATGGTCTACAATCTTGTAGTCGCTCTTTTTGATCAACCGCATAAACTCCTCGGCGTCTTTGACAAGCAAATCTTTCTCTACCCCACACGGGACTTCTTCAACGGCTTTGCTTTTACCCTTATCAGCCGCATCAGCTCTGACCGCTTTCTCTGCCACGACTTCCGGCGGTGCAAATACTCTTCCGCTGCGAGTAATACCACTGATTCCTACAAGATTCTCCACGGTCGACCCATACGGTTCCAGCTCCAACTTTTGACCGTTGCAATAGACTTCAGCCCCATAATGCCACGGAACGGCGTTAGTGCTCTCGAATGGTATCGGCCCAGCTTTGGTAATAGTGATTGTAGGCGGTCTGGGCGCAGAAATGGTTATCGGTCGGCGAGGGATGGTGATGGTGGCGACTTCATCGGCCTGCTTCAGCACGACCTCTCTTGATACACTTTCAGCCTTCCGGCTAAATTGCAGAATCCCCTCAGCCATCAGACTTTGAATTCCTTCAACCAACTGCTCACATCCATCAGAATGTGTAGCACAGTCCATGCATAACTCTCCGCATCCTGGAAAGAACCCTCTTTTCAGCAACTTAGCTTTGACGAAGCTAAGCGGCGTCTTTAGGTCTCTGACATCAGTCAACAGATCTGCACTCTCTTCTTCGATAATGGCGTTCACTCCGCCTCCCATATGATTCGGCATAGGATTCTTCGTGACATTGGGCATATTATCGGAGAAGTTAATAATCTTGGCATCTACCAGGTCCTGCACCTTGTGCTTAAAGGCTTTGCAGTTCTCGATTGTGTGGCCTGGTGCCCCTGAGTGAAAGGCGCAAATGGCATTTGCGTCGTACCCTGGTGGAGGTGCCCCTGTCAAGGGAGCCATCGTCCTCTTCTGGACCAACTGAAGCTGAAGCAAAGTCTGCAAGAGCTGCGCATACGACATGGGTGGTGCTTCGAAGTGACGGTTTGCCAAAGATGCCTGATTCTGGTACTTTCTATATCCCTGTTGATTCGGTTGCTGCTGCTGGGATATTTATACTGGCTACCTGCTGCTGAGGGCCTTTGCCCTTCCTTCGAGCGTTGGTCACAGCGCTCGTCTCTCCTTCTCGTCGTTTACCAGCGTAAGGTTTCTTTCCACCTCCTCCGGCTGAGGATGACTCACCTTGAATTTTCCCGATCTTGATACCATTCTCGACGTGCTCGCCCATGATAATGAGAGCCGAAAACGTCCCAGACATACCGCTGACTAACTTTTCATAATAAACTCCCGGGAGGGTAGCTACAAACATCTGCACGAGCTCGCGTTCAACCATTGGCGGCTGAACCCGAGCTGCCAACTCACGCCACCGCTAGGCGTACTCCTTAAATCTTTCATTATTTTGCTGCGACAGGTTCTGGAGCTGGACTCGGTTCGAGGCCAAGTCACTATTGTACTGGTAATGGTGGACAAACGCTTCAGCGAGATCCTTCCATGTGCGCACGCTAGTGGGCTCTAGATCCATGTACCACTCGAGGGATGGCCCGAAAAGACTGTCCTGGAAGAAGTGCATCAGCAACTTCTCGTCTTCTGAATAGGTAGACATCTTCCTGTAGTACGATCTCAGGTGGACACAAGGGCAAGTGGTGCCCTTATATTTCTCAAAGTCAGGCACCCTGAACTTAGGAGGTACCTTGAAATCAGCAATTAATCCCAGCTTGGACATATCAACGCCCAAAGTATTCTGATTCTCAATATCTCTCATTTTATCTTCCAGTGCTTTGAATCTGAGCCGCGCTTCAGCATTCAGCTCCCCTTCAGCACCTCTTTGAGAGAACACATCATCCTGATGATCCTCAAGCCATGGTTGAGGCACCAACAGATTCCCGACGCCTACATTGCCGTTGCCCGGCCCGATGTTTACATTAGCTCCCAGACTCCCATTACCGACGCCCGTCGTATTGAGTCCGATATTGGCCATCACATTGCCATTAGCACTGCCGTTGCCCCCGGCCACGGGGACACCATTCTGCGGAGTATCAACTGGTGGAGGAGTAGGCACAGCCCCGCCGTGGAGTATGCCGTTGCTATCAACCCTGGAGATCAAAGGCTGAACCAAAGTCCTGAGCTGGTCCTGACCATTGGCGACCACCTGCATAAGTTCTATAAAGCGATCCATCCTCTCGCGGAGCTCCTAAAAGTCTGTTTGCACTTGATCCATGATCCTGGTCTAGTTAGCTCTAGTCGAATAACGGTGAATTAGTCTCTGATCAATCCTGGAATCACCGGAAACAGCCTGGGACCTGTAAACCTGAAAAACCTGTAAACACTAAAGGGTTAGGAAAAACAACAAAATGCTCGCCATGCAAATGCTTCATGCAAATGCATGCGTGTGTCTGTGTGTTTGGGAGATTTCCCCCGATCCTATTGCCTGAGTGCCAGTGCTGATAATAATAAGAAGAAGAAGTCCGAGCCCAATCATGGAAACATCAATCTCATATATAAAGAAAGCCTATCAAGGCAGTACATAGCATCAGCAAGTACAAGACGAATCAATAGCGTGACCTCAGCCAACAAGCCTGGTGATGGTCAGCATACAACAATGATCAAAACAAAAGGAATACAAATAGTCAAGTACGGCCACGGGCGCGATACTCTTCTAACAACTCCTTCGTCTCTGGATGATCTGGCAGAGTGAGCAACCCCTCGACGAGCAATTCCCTCTGCACAATGGTATACTGAAGTCCTTCAACCGAACTTTCCCATGCTCCTTCTCCGAAGCAATCTTCTAATTTCCGCTTCTTAGACTCAAACGTCAGCTTGCGCTCCTTCAGGTTAGAGAGAGCTTTGTTGAGCTGGCCTTCGGCGGCGTATCTGTAGGCGGTTTCTTCATCAAACCTTTGCTCATTGTCCTTCACTTGGGCTTCCAGCTTGGAGATCTGCAGCATCAGCTTATCCTCCCGCTCTTTCCTGGTGGCCAGGGAAGCCTTCCAGTGCTGGTTGAACTTGGATATCCTCCGATATGCCTCGTCCAAGTGCTGCTTCTTCATAGCCAGTACGTCGTTGACAGCTTTGAAGTCTCGACCCATGTGTTCACGCTCGGCTATCTGCTTAGTCAGGTCTGTACCCAGTTGGTTCACCAACTCTGTCTGCATTTTGAAAGAATGAACGACTTCGTTCCTCTCGCTTCGGAGCTGAGCTAATTCCTTCTCCAGTTCTTCGTTCGCCCGCTTCAATTCATCCCGCTTAGCCAATACCTGGTTATGTTGCTGCATGGGCACAGTAGTAGGCTCTTCGATCATTGGAGGGCTTTCTGGCTTGGCATGAGGGAACGACATCCCTATAGCATTGGCTCTGGCTCTGATCCAAGTCAAATACGGAAGGTAGGCTTGATTGTTGCTTTTTCCCAACAATGGCTTTCCTCGCTTACAGATACCATTCCACGCGCGCTGAAGCTTGGACAACAGATCCCCCTCTAGAGTACCAGTGAGGTACAGAGATTCCTGTACCTCTTCATCCTTCGGCGGAGTTCTCAGAGCATACGCGAACTGTCGAACCAGCAACGACGGATTGTAGTTTATGCAGCCCTTCCTACCTATCGGAGGCACATTAGGAAACCCGCTGCAACTGCAGATCACCTCAGTACCCAACCTATCTCTGTCGAACCAGTCAATATCCTCTGCAGATAAACTCATCAGACGCTCAGGCCACTCAGCTGTGGCTGCAGACAAGACAAAAGGACCCCTCTTGGGCAGATGGCTTTCAAGCCATTTGTACAGCAAGGGTACACAGCACGAGACATTCTTCCCTCTCCTGTTCTCGTTTTTGTAGTGAACTGAATGATAGACATCTCCTATCAAGGTAGGGACTGGATTCCCTAAAGCAAAGATGTGAAACGCATCAAAGTCTACAAAATCGGGCATGTTGGGGAACAGGATGATGCCATATATGCATAGAGCGAGGATGGCATTGAACGCGACCTAACATCCGTCCTTGGCACACTGCTGAGCTTTACCTACCAGAAACTGCAATGAAAACCCAGGAACCTTGTTCCAACTAGTCAACACTAACTCAGAGGCGTCCAAATGAAGTGAAGGAGCTAAACCAGCCAGATCAGGCTCAGCATCCATGTGAACAAAAGGCATCTGCCTCTTGATAGGCAAACCTAGCAAATCAGCATACTCTTCCAGCGTAGGTGCGAGAACAAAATCCTGGAAAGTGAAACATCTCAGCGGAGGGTCGTAGAACTGCAACAGAGCGTGCAATCCATTCAACTCGAACACAGAAGGCTTGTGAACCAAACTGAGCAACCTGCCGTAAGACTTCCTGAACTCATCCTTCACAGAATCATCTGCTAGAGCTATCAAACCAATCAGCTTAACCACGTCAGGGGTAGGGAACTTGTAAGCCACGGTCTTCCTCAGAGAACCCATAACAATGCAAGAGGAGGCAAGAAATCCTGGATCGGGGAAAACGGTACCTGCAACACAGACACACGTTAATGAAATGCAAATGAATATGCAAACTAATGCAAAATGCAATCATGCAATAAGAGATCCGGGCAACTGGTGCTGTGGAGATTCTGTATCAACAATCACTGATAAGAAGGAAACCCCGGTGTAGGACCACAAATCTGATCTGCCAAGAACAACCATCTGATAGGACCATATACATAGGATCATAATTCTGCGCTGTCAAGAACAAATGTCTGATAATAAGGACCTCTGATGTATGATCAAGAAATATCTGCTGATGAGGTCTTCAGACCCCAAATCAAAAATCTGCCCTATCAAGAACAAACAATACAGCTGCTGACGAGATCTTCAGATCCCACTAAAAAATCTGCTCTATCAAGAACAAACAACATCTGCTGATGAGATCTTCAGACCCCAAAAATCTGCTCTATCAAGAACAAACAACATCTGCTGATGAGATCTTCAGACCCCACTCAAAAATCTGCTCTGTCAAGAACAAACAACATCTGCTGATGAGATCTTCAGACCCCACTCAAAAATCTGCTCTATCAAGAACAAACAACTGATGACAATACTCTGCTCTATCAAGAACAACCATACACCTGATGATAAGATCCTCTGATCAAAACCTGCTCTATCAAGAACAGACAAATCTGCAACTGAGAAACCCTGGTACCAACAAACTGATTCACTGTCAAGAAAACCAGGTAGTCTGAAGGTCAAAGTTTCCTGCAATAAACCCAACCCTGCTCACAGGTATGGACCTAAACTGACTCAAGGTACGGCATCCTATGCGTTCATCAGCGTCACAGACTTTCAAGAGGGGTGATACGATACCCAGAAGGTGTGGCATCACCAGCTCATGAAGCGGCCTCACTCGGCTGAATCACAAATGATCGGTCCCCAGAGTCGACAATCCACCAAACCAGCAACCGTCTCAACCCAAAGGGTTGAAAGAGAAGCCAACCGGATGAACCTCGTCTGAGCGTGGATTTCATGAGACACTAGTGCTTGCAAAGCAAGCACGCGCCCACTAATTTCCACTCTAAGTCTATAGTGCACTCAAGCCTGGGTCTGGCTTCTCACTCATTAGAACTCCCATCCCACAACAGCACAGATAATCATATCATACTAAAAATAAAATGCGGGAAATAAAGTGCGAGAAGTATAATGCGATAAATAAACGCAACCCAACAAGTAAACATACAAGCGTTAGGAATGAATCGCATAGGGAACCGTTGATTCCCCAGCAGAGTCGCCAGCTGTCGCTTGCGCGAAAATAAGGTGCCGGCACAACAGAAGAGTCGCCACCTTTTATCCCTCAGAGTGGGAAAGGAAACGATCGGAAAAACCTAACGAAAAAGGGTATAAGACAAGGTCATCGCAACCATTGTCTGGATTCGGGAGTCGGTTACGCAAGGGGAAGGTATTAGCACCCCTCACGTCCGTCGTACTCGACGGGATCCTCGCTTGTGGTGTTTACTTGGACGGGTTGGTTTTATTCTATCTACCTATCAAGGCTGGCTGAAAAAGAAAAGAAAAATGACTCGGCAAAGCGTCGCACTTTATGCCTACGTATTCTCATCAGAGAATGAGAAATCAGAGTCAACGTAGTTCGACCTACGACGGGTTATGGGGGAAGGTAGCTCGCCAAGACATCGCCATCTTGTGCCTACGTACTCTCAACAGGTATGAGAGATCAGAGCTCACGTAGTTCGGGAAACTACGGTTTATTTCCTGTCTTTTACGAAAGAAGTGTTTTTTATTGTTTGCGATTTCAATCGCACTAGAGACTATGACCTGAGAGTGAATGCGTCGCATGTCACCCAAAGGGTACCATACTAAACATCCAGACTGTGGAAAAGAAACTCTCTCACAATCCTTTCTCAGATAGCTTAAGGCTCGTAACGTACGAAAGAAATCATTCATGATTACTGTATCTTAAACTGTTTTGAGATGAGAAGAGAATAGGCCCAACTAGGAGGGAGACTATCAAGTCCTACTGTTGTCATGCCATGGATTCATCCTATGGTTGAGGTTTGAACAGGGAACTCCTAGAAGTTGTCATGCATAGGTTTCAACCTAAAATTCTATCATCAAATCCTTATCAAAGGAAATGAGAGTCCTAAGGGATCATGTCAATGATACACCAAAACAGACAAAGCATCAGCTTAACAGTAAAATGCATGCAATGCAAGTGAGGGAGGAAATGTGTGTGGGGCTTCACCCTCCGCAAGCTCATCTCAACCTCAAGCCATAATGGATAACAGTAATCATACTGAAATATAACAACATGCTATCAAGCAAAATACAGTAAACTGCAATCATACAGAAATAACAACATGCTATCAAGCAAACACTAACCACATGGGCAAGGGAGCTGGGCTCTAGCGAATACCCGCAAGCAAAGCCATACAGTAACAATACAAGCAGAGGGAGCAACTCAACCTCTAGTGCAATCATGCTCCTAGATTCTACCTATTCTAGATATGAACTTATTCTAATGCATCAAGCAAGTCAAACAAAACACAGCAATACAGAAAAGAAAAAGAAAGCAGACCAACTTCTCTCTCAGCCTCAAGCTTCAACTTTTCCAACAGCAATTCAGTCTTCAGACTTCAATCACTCTTGACAAATATCAATTGCTTGTCCAGGTTTCAACCTTTCAACATAAGTTTCAACTTATATTTTCCCTCAAGCTTCAGCTTCTTGATCAGCTCCACCTTCAGGCTTCACCCAATCTTCAGGGACCTTCAAGTATCAACTTGGCTCCTTCAGGATCTCCAGGTATCAAAGTAAGTATCAACGTCCTTTGTTCTTCAAGCTTCAGCTGGAATGACAATACTCAAGGATTCATCCTCTTCAACTCTTCAATGAAGTCTTCATCTTCACACTCAAGCTCAACATCTCTCAAGATAATCAAACCAGAGGAAATCACTTACTGGATAAGCTGGGGATATTGAACTGCTTATTGACCACCAAAGGTGACCTATAAGGGTTCAACACCAAAGGAATGGTTCCCTCAAAAGTTCTACTTCCTAGGTACCTCACTTATCCCTCCAAAGGAGAGAGGTGTATACCATGGAAGGACTTTGAATCATAGGGAGGAATGAAGGTGAAAGATACCATCCATGTTTAAGAAAGAAGTTATCTAAGTCTAAACTCTTCCTAATCCTTAACCCTAAAACAATCTACAAAAAGAAATAAGATCAATCTCTCAAGCTCCTCAATCCATATTCAAGTCTTCTACTATGCTCCTCAATGCTCCTTAGAACAATACCAAGCTCTCCAAACCCACAAAGCAAAGCAAACAAAAATACAAACCCACAAGGGCAACACAAACAATCATCCAATACAAAAATCAACTAAAAATAGTATACCACTATATTAAATCCTAATATAATTTCTAAGGGATCCTACATACCTACCCTTAATGCCCTATATGTCCCATAGTCTAACTTGTCCTAAAAACCCAAAATTCTAATGTTATTATGGACCTATGTTGAAGTTTGAGCTAATTCTACACAATATAAAATCATCTAATCAAAAATATCCTAAAATTCATCACAAAATTATGGAATAAATCCAGGGGGAAGCTAAAACTTATATCTAACTATCCTAAAAAGAATGACCTAAAAATGCTAAGGGAACTACCTAAACAAAATTCTACAAATTCATATATCAACATAAACACAATAAAATGTAATAAAAGAAGAAAATATACAAAAAAAATACTAAAAATGCATGAAAGGAAAATATTTTTGTTTTATAATTTTCTTGACAAAAATATGAAGCAGGAGAAAAAACTCCCATTAAAAAATCATTATTTTTCCATTTATTATGAATTTTCAAAGATTAACATAAAATGGTAAAAAAGAAATTAAAATGAAATGATGAGGAGGTGCAGGAAGTAACAAAACACAGTTCAATATGCGCTTGGGCCCAGACTGGGGGTACAAAAAGCATAAGCGCCAGGCCCAATATTTAATCAGAAAAAACAATTAAAAAACATAAAGAAAATAAAAAAACTACGGTGCAAAGAGTAATGGTTTTCAGTTCAAATCATGCAATGGACCAGGATGGGGGTGTGGGAAGTAATTGGATCCACTAAGCCCAGAATTCTTTTTAATGAAACGCGGCATTTCATTGGGGTTCAGATTCCCTCTAAAATGCAATTGAACATGAGCCGTTGGATTAGTCCTTGAGTCAATGGGTCTTGCTTGCATCTCACGGCTGGGAGGTTGTCTTCAACCTCCAGCTAGGGTTTGGCCATGAAACTCCATGAAACAGATTTCAAACAACAAACTTCCACCAACTCGTGCTACCTCAAATCATCACCAAAATTCAAAATGTAAAACCCTAACACGCTCAATTTTCCATGCTGAACACGATCATGGCCTTGGATTAAACTGAAATGGTCTCTATCATCAAACCCGATGGTGCATCTCAATATATGGTCAATCCTCGACTTCAACCAAACTTAGATTTTCTTGCATCAAAATGTTCACCTCACTCCACTGGTTAAAACAAGCTATCAAACACTCATTCTTTCTCACCATGCCACGAGTTCTTGCTCATCAAAGTAATGGTGTCACACATTCAACCTTCACCAATTACTCTCTAAGTCTCTAGAATTGATCACCTATTGGTCTCTAGCCATTCTACACTAATAATTCAACCTAACCATGCCTAAATAATTATGTAGGGAAGAATTTGCAAACCTGGTTTCTTGGTATGGCAGATGATGAAATCCTTCACTTCAAGGCTTGAAACTCTTCAGAAATGATCCTTGGATGATAGTAAGACTTCTGTTTGCAAAAAATCTGAGGGAGAAAGCTTGCACTTCAAGATTCGATGATGAGTTGCTTCTTGCAAATCCAATGGCCAAACCTTCAATCTTCCATCAATGGAGCTTCAATTCAGTATGCACACACTCAGAGGGATCTATGGAATGTGTTTGTGAAGAAAAAATGGATGGAAATGAAGAAGAATGAAGAAATTGATCTTGACTTGCAATGGAAGATTTTGGATCTCACTCTCTCTTCTCTATACCAATTCTCACCAACCTTGCATCTGAGCAAGTTACAATCATCTTATAGAGTGGTTTAGAATCATCTAGAACCCTTTAGGATCATCCAATGAGAAATTGAACTTTTCATGTCATGACATTTTGAATCCAATTCTCCTTACATGCTATCTCATGCCAAGCTCCTTGTAACCTACCATTCTGACTTGAATTTATCCCCTCATGAGATTTAGGATGAGTTACAATGCATAACTACCTTGCTTATTGAGTTTTTTTTTTGAGTTGTGCTTTGGTGCCTTAATATGCAAGTAAGCCATTTCCAAGGCAGCCCTATGATCCAAGCCTCAAATCAAAATTGTGGCTGAACCATTGTTCTTAGAATGTCATTTGGAGTCAAAATGACCTATTACATGACATGGTTTGGATTTATAACTTGTGATTTCCAATTTTCAATTTCACCTTAATTAACTTATGCCTCCATTTTAGGCCATTTTTATCACTTTTTGATACAAGACTTTTCAACATCTCATGACCTCCCTACTAGCCTTAAAACATCATTCTAAGCAAGTTTGATGTTGAATATTTTTCCATTTGAAGCTTGGAACTAGGAGATATGGCCTTATGCTTGAAATGACCTATAACCTCCAAATGACCAAAATGCTCTTGACTTGTCAAAGCCATAAGTTGAGTTATACAAATCCTATAAAGGACTTATAGTACTCTATAGAAAGCTAAGAAGATTCTCTACAACATTCATGTTGACCAAGAATCCATAGGAATCATCCTACTAGGGAAAACGTTGGATGCAAGTTGGGTGACTTTCAAGGACCCAGATTCACATACCTCAGATGACCTGTAATTTGTCAAAGCCATAACTTGAGCTCTACAAATCCTATCAAGGACTTATAGTACTCAAATTAAAGCTAAGAACAAGCTCTACAACATTCATGTTATGGGGAAGATGAGATGACAATCACATCTTGAGCTACACTGCCTTGAAGATAGGGATCAAACTAGGGGATTTTACACTGTCAATCCTTAGAAACCCTAGCTTGAAACTTCTCAAACTCCTCAATCATGATGAGTTGGTCTATGAATCATCCTTATAGAATCTCAATGCATTATTCCATGATCACATGGCCCTTGGATTAGGTCTCAACCCCCTCCAAATCATCAATTGTCCTAGGGTTGACCCAGTCAAACCCTAATTCCACCACTCATGGCTAAATCTTCTGAATTCTTGTACAATGACCTCTCTAGGCTTCATGATGGCTTTCAAGACCTCTCATGAGCTTTCTCAAAGCTTCAAGTCTATCCTCATAGTCTCAGAATCATCTGAGGAGCTCCCACAACTCTCAAGTTATGAGGCACACAACCTTGGTTTCAACCAATCTCTCTGAGGATCTCTTGAGTTCTCTGACAAGGATATCAATCTTTAAACCTTTGAATAACCCTCTTGTCTAGCTTCAAAGTCTCATACAACTCTTGATGTTTAAATAAATGTTGGTCAAATTTTGGGGTGCAACAGAACCTTACTACTGTCAACTATGGACGTTGAAGATTTTACGTCCCCTGTGAACGCAGACGTAATAAAAAAATATTTTGCTTAAAAGAGACCCGCTGAAACGAAAAAGAAAATCCAGGAAAAAATGGGGCATCCCGGCGAACCATAAAAAGAATGGGTTCGGGCAAAAATTAGGGATAAAAAGGAAAAAGAATGAACCCGCAAAGTTGAAAACCTGAAAAGGCAACTTTGGTAAAAATGGGTATTCGCAAGGGCGATTCAGGCAAAAGTTAGGAATTAAAAAGCAAATGACTATGGTCTGCGTCCGACCTGTGAGCACAGTTGGATTCTTGGAGGACCCGAGGGTTAACAAGTCAGTCTCTTTAGAAGGCGAAGCATTGGTGAAGCATCAAAGTCATGCAAGTCATAATCGAATCAACACATGGTGGTTGTCTATTTCCACATTGCCGACATTTGTATATCTGTTGCATTTTGTATCTTTTGCGCAAATTTCTCTTTTCAGGAGTTGCATCTGATGTAATTTGCCTATTTACAGGCCATTTTTAATCAATGAAGTATTTTCCACAAAAAGCTTTCTATTCCTGTTATTGTTATTTACTGTTTTGTTTGCAAAAAGACGCCTGACGTTTTTGATAAAACTTTGCATACATAAACTTGTGTGGCTTTGCTAACCATAATTGAAACAATGATTTATTTGAATGATGTCACGGACGATGACTGAGATAGCCTTTATTGCATACAGGACACTTTGTTTGTTTGTCATTTGCAGGGTTCTCGCAGTTAAGACTGTTTCAAAAGGGTATCCTCGGCAGAGGCATATCTCTAACCCCACAGGGTGATGATGTTAGATCAGAAGTATATCCCCAGCAGGTGGAAATTGTGATGTTCACTTATCTCCCAGCAGATTGAGATTGAGTTTCCCTAGAGGTGGTGTGCATTTATCTCCGGCAGGTATTTGGGATTGTTCCCCCAGCAGTGGGATAAGTTCAGTGCAGTTCCCCACAGAGTCTATATCACTGACTCACTTCCCCAAGAAGAGGTTGATGCTGATTCCCTTGATGAGTATTCCCTAGTGAAAGCGTTGTCCTCAGCAGAATCTAGTGGTTATTGGTTTTCTTCAGAGCGAGATTTTGGGATGATTCTTATTCTTAATCCCCGACGGAGTGGATTTATTCTCAGAAGAGTGGATATTTTCCCCAGAAGAGTTTTATTCTGGAAGGCCATTCAGGGTATTTTCCCCAGAAGAGTTATATTCTGGAAGGCCGTTCAGGGCGGTTTCCCCAGAAGAGTTGTATTCCCCAAAAAAGTTTATTCTGGAAGGCCGTTCAGGGCGTTTTCCCCAGAAGAGTTGTATTCTGGACGGCCATTCAGGGTATTTTCCTCAGCATGAGTTTGCTTGCCATTTATTTCGGCACCTTTTTGCGGTGGTGTTCCTTTGCATTTGAATTTTGCATAGCATCCTCCCAAACGCGTAGCATTTCCATTTCGTATGGAGCATTACGCCATTTCCAAACATATGCATTCGAAGCATGAGCCAGGTTGTTACCTTTTGTCGTCAGACATTTCTCCAGCAGATAGTGGCATATTTCATGAGCCTGGGTGGTATCCAGATCCCAGCATAATCATTGATAGATGTGTTCATCTTATCTTCATCTCCCCAACAAAGTGTGCTTGTTTAAGTCTCTCTTTCCCCAGCGAAATTCTCTTTCAGATTGTGAATCGGTTGATTCTACTTCCAACTTTGTGTTGAGGCTGTCTAACTTGTGTTAGCAGTTGTTTTCCGAGTGTCGAGCCTGCTGGTTAGCAGATGTTTGTTTCTTTCCGACCGAGTGTCGAGCCTGCTGGTTAGCAGATGTTTGTTTCTTTCTAACTGAGTGTCGAGCCTGCTGGTTAGCGGATGTTTGTTTCTTTCCGACCGAGCGTCGAGCCTGCGGGTTAATAGATGTTTGTTTCTTTCCGACCGAGTGTCGAGCCTGCTGGTTAGTAGATGTTTGTTTCTTTCCGACCGAGCGTCGAACCTACTGGTTAGCAGATGTTTGTTTCTTTCCGACTAAGCATCATTGAACCTGCTGGTTAGCAGATGTTTGTTTCTTTCCGGCCGAGCGTCGAACCTGATGGTTAGCAAATGTTTGTTTCTTTCTGACTGAGTGTTAAGCCTGCTGGTTAGTAGATGTTTGTTTCTTTCCGACTTAGTGTCGAGCTTGCTGGTTAGTAGATGTCGTTGCTCCAACTTTGTGTTGAGGCTGTCTAACTTGTGTTAGCAGTTGTTTTCCGACATAGTGTTGAGCCTGCTGGCTAGCAGATGTCTTTTTTTGACTGAGCGTCGAGCCTGTTGTTCAATAGATATTCTTTCCAACTTTTGTGTTGAGACTGTCTAACTTGTTTACCAGTTTTGTTTCGACTTAGTGTCGAGGCTTTTGTTTTTCAGTTTGTTTCCGACTGCGTGTTGAGGCTTTCTAATTCGTGATTAGTAGCTAATTTCTCATCACCTTCAGATACATTTCTCTGGTGATCCTGATTCCACTTTGGTGGACGATTTCTATAGTTTATTATCTTGTGGTTGGCAAATTTTTGGGTTCTTTTGTATTCAATCACCTTTCACCTTGAATGTTTGAAAGCGGTTTCTTTTCATCCCTTCAGGTCCAAGTTGATTGAATAGGGGCAGCTGTTGCACCCCAAAATTTGCTCAACCTTTTCTTTTAGCTTGGCTTATGTTTCATAGCATTTTGGCATTTGCATTTGATTGAATAGGGGCATCTTGATTTCTTGACAAGAGATCAAGATGTTATTTTTTCCAATCAAGAGAGTTTCATGTTCAAGCTCAAGCAAGAGCACATTGGCAAGTCAGCAAGAGTTGTATCATCATCAAAGTTGGGTTTCAAAGATCCTTAAGGGGAGAAAGTTTGTGTAGGGGTGTCACCTCCTATCTTAAGGATCATCAGAGGTTCATGAAGTTACCTATTTAGATGAGACATGATTCAAAGGTTCAATAGAAATTTTGAGGGTTCTTTATGGAGATTGAATGGTCATACAATTCATTTGCGAGAGCCTCAGGCAGTGGATAAGATGTTAGAGTTTCATCTGGTCAACCAAAAGTAAACTGTGGACTTGAGAGGGCTCAAGACTTGGTTCTTGATTATTTAAGCCATGAGAAGTTATGCTAGGTTGTATCTAATGTCATTTTGAGATTAAGTCAAGAAGATTCAAGAGTTCAAGAAGTTACTAAATTAGGGTTTCAGATGAGTTCAAGTGTAAAATCCCCTCTTTTAGTCTCTAACATCAAGGATAATTCCCACCATGATACAAGTCTTGTATCATTTTCTATCAAACATGAGACTAGTTCATCATCTTATAACCTTTCTTTTGAGTACAAGAACTCATCCATGGGGTTTGTACATCTCAAGTTATGGTGTCAACAAGTTGGTGTCATCAGATAAAGAGATTTTTGAGGCATTTGAGGATAGCTCACTTCTAACACATTTTTCATAAGGAACCAAGATCCTACTCACTTTTTATCAAACATTAAAGTTGTTCCTCATTGTCTTAGCTTTCCAAAAAGTCCTAGAACTCATCATTATCATGTGTGTAGCTCAAGTTATGGTCTTCACAAGGAAAGGGTATTTTTGGAAACCTAATTTTAGGTCTTTTATTTCAATGACCAATTCCTTGAACTTCATGACCTCTAATCCAAATTTGTGCCACATAAAAGTTGTGTCCCATTTCCTTAACATCCTCTTGAACTCAAAATCCCTAATGTTTGATGATTTGTGTGATCATTTGAACCATGATGAGCTTGAAAAGTTGGTTTTTGAACATGATTTGAATTCCTTCCATTACAAGTCATCAAATGAAGTTGGTTTTCAAATTTTGAGGACATAACATCATCATATAATGGTCTTGCTAGAGATTACCCAAATTGAACCAACATAAGTCCATGTTACATGCCATTTTTTAAACTTTCATGCCATAAGGGGTAATTGTCCAAAATCACATTTCCACCCATTTTCCATAATCAAAACCACCAACATTCTTTTTCTCACCCCTCATTTGTACCATTTGCTGACCCAAGAGGAGTGAATATCATGCCAAGCCGTGTGTGCTCCATTTTTTTTTTAATTTTTGGCCAAGTTTTGAAATAAAAAGAATAAGGCAACATGGGCCTTCATGGGACTCATTAATCCATCATATATAAGCAAGGAAATGAACCCTAATGATCAGAATTGGAGATAGCTGCATGAGAGAGGAGTTCCATCAAAAAATTGCACAACATTATCTCTCTTCGAATCTGAGTTTCCATTGAGATTTTCTTAAAGCCATTTCTCATTTCATCATCACACAAATACAAGGAAGAGATTGGGAGCATCATAGTGAAGCTTGCATCACGTTTGAAGGGTCAACGAAGCAGCTCCGTTAGGTAATTTTCCACATTTTAAATCTCCCATTCTAGGCACTTAATTTGGCTCATAACTGGTGCATCTGAAGCCCTACTTCATGTAGGCCATGTTTGGATTATTTCCATGTCTGTTTGATTGAGTTTCAGAATATGCACAAAACTTTCGTGGCCTGATTTCTCATAGTTGCGAGGACCTTTTTCAAAAACCAAGTTCAAATTCTTAACCTACATGAAAAATACTTTAAAATGGTGCAAGGTGTTTTCATTTTTATAAAGGTGGAGGTCTGAGCTCCGACGATCCTCCCGGAGAAGACTATCGGAGCCCTAGCTCCGGCGTCTGAGGTGAGGGGCTGATGTAGTTGGGAGGACTTTTGACCAGGTGATGTGTCGCCCGTGTGTGTGGTTGACTTTACTTGCGTGTGTGTTTGAATCTAAGGTGGATAAGTGAAACGGTGCGTTTCACTCTGACTGAAGCTCATTTGTGTATTGGGCTTAGTATTTTTGCTAATCACACCCCCCAATTTTGAGGCCCAAGCGAGCTAAAGTATGGAATCAGTTCAAACCCATTTTACTAATTCACCTTCCTTCTCTTGTTTATTTCATTTTATTTCTTTTTATTGCTATATCAATTTTAATCATTTTAAAATAGTTTTTCCTATTAAAAAAAATCCCAAAAAATGCTTTTCTGATATTTTAGTATGTTGAGAGATTTTTCAACATTTTTATTTTATTTTTCCTTTATTTTTAATATTTTCAATTGAATTAATGATATAAAGTGTTTTATGGTTTATACCTTGTTTTGAACTTGATCATTGACCCTCATTTGAAAACCCCCACTGACCAAATTTCCTCTCACACTTAGGTGATTAATTGAGGTATATTTAAGGGTTGGTTTGAAGTCTTAATGATCATTTTTAAATTGTTTATCATTGGCGTTTTATGGACTCTTAATGCATACTCGACAAGTTGAACATGTTGCCTTCTTTGATTTAATTGGTGAAGCTTTGAATTGACTTTTGCCTTGAGATTTTTCACACTGATTTTAGATTGTTTCAACTTGGTTTGGGTATTTTATTTGGAGTTTATTTGGGCTTTCTTCTATTTTTGGTGAGTACTTCAAATTCAAGTTGTTTTAGCCATGTGTATGCATACAATTCTTGACCTAGTTTTGGGATATTATCATGAGTGTTCCCTTGAGCACCTCTTAAGCCTTGTTAGCTTTTGTTAACATGCTTGAGATGCTGCCCTGCATGTTTAGAGGCCAGTTGTATGTGTACCTTGTGTCACAAGTTTCATTTTGATCTTGCCTTTGCACTTGTTTGAAGTGTGAGATGTTTAGATGGACTTTGGTCCTCTAATTGAACTTGATCGTTCTTGTGTTTCCCTTCCTTCTTGATCTTGAATTTGAGGTATATCATTTGAGTTTCACTTCTGACCTTGGTGGTTTTTGATTTGTTCATGATGCTTTGGTTATGTTGTTTTCGATTTGAAGTTTGTCATGAACACTTGCACTTCTTTTGAATTGTTTGAACACTTTTCTTTATGTGATCAAGAGTGAATGTTTGGTTGAGATAGTCATGATTTGGTTTCTGCCCTACACTCTTTCCTCCCTCAGTTCTTTGATTTGTGCTTCTTTGGTTGACAATTTTCCTCTTGATGATTGATGGTATTTGGTTGTAGGAGTTTGCTTCTCCAATTTCATCTCATCTATCTTGATTTGTTTAAGTCTTCCATTCTTGTGTTTATTTTATTGCATTGTTTCATGTTTGCATTTGTGTTTGCATTTCATAACTCTTTTCATCTTGCATAGACTTGTTTAAGTCTTTCATTTCATCTTCATCTATGATTGATTATGCATTGTGTTTACTTGTGCTTCTTTCCATGATCCCTTAGGATTCCTAGTCCCTCTATTTAAGATTGGAGTAGGAGAGTGTTAGCTCCTAAATTCGACACCTCTTGCAAAAAAAAAAGAGTTCTAAGGAGAAGCATTAAAAGCATGCTGGAGGCAAGAGTTGGTCGAAGGATGTGAGACAACTAAGGGGGAGTAGTCGAAGCACGTACCAGACTTGAAGAAAAATCACGAGGGCTTCGACCGCGACATCGTTTGGTAGTTTTTCCGAAGATTTGAAGTTAAAATAATTTGGAGGGAATAGTTCCATACGCCAGATGACGAAGAGGACACATGGCGCCCTATGAACAATGGATCCATGCATCGCGACAAGTGGCGAAAGATGGTGATGTAGGAAGTTATTGGTAGTTATTTCTTGCTATTATAAATATGAAGTTTTAGACATAGAATGTGTGTGGGAATTTTATCGTTGTACAAGTCACTCTTAAACTTAATCTAAGTATCCGAGTGTAGAGAAAGAGAGTATTGAAGAGAATGTACATGATGTAAACACACCACTTTTTATTTTCCAATGAAGTTTATTTTACTTGTTTAAATCTTAAAAAGTTTTCTTTATCTTTCTTGCAATCTTCTCCCCTTTCTATGCCCTCTTTACTTCGTCCTCATTCTCAACTTCTTTCTTTAAAACTTGTATCTTTTCTTTGCTAGAACTTTATGTACTTTTTCTCCTAGAGTCGAATAGATAACCTTTAAGAACCTTCTCCCAAGTATTATCAAAAGTGTAAAACTTAGATAAATGTTCAAGGAAAACCTTTTAGCACATGTCCTAGGATCAATCTGATCGATCCTGTGAGTCACCAAAGTTAGATTTGGAAGATCAGCGGTTGTTTTCCGATTTTCAAGGGAAACAAAATGGCAAGCCCAGTGGGACAGTGCTAAAAAGAAATTCCTTCATATAATCAAAACTTGTAGAGATTATAGTCTTGTTGGTCTGTTCGTGCAAAATGCATTTTATGTTACTGAGAAGTGGTAGAATTACCGCTGTAAACAAAGAAAGACTGACAAGACGAAACATTAGGAATATGGCGACAGATGCAAATCAGCCAAATAATCCTAACCCCCAAGGAGACGGTTTTAGTGAAAGAACAGGGAACGATGTAGTCCCACCTTTGATACCGTCAAAAGTGAACAAACATCGCATTCTATGAGGCCAGAGCCAACACCCTCAGTACTGGGGACTGGGTCGACTGTGATAAGACCTTATGTCAGCCTGTGTTGGAATATATTGGGCCTCAGACTTCGAATCCTCAAATGCTGTTGGGAGGAAGTTTGACTTCTAGACAGTTTGCTCCTCCCGGGTTTTCACAGTCACCAAGAAACCCCCCATATGGGATGCCCACAACTATAATGCAAGGGCTCCAAAATGCGCCCCCCATATTCTCAAATCATGCAATGGCTTCGCCATTACAAGGATCAGGGCCTGGCGTGAATGTTGGTCGAAATCCCCAAGGTTCAAGCCTAGGATATTCGACACAGGGTCCTAACTTGACCAATACCTCTGTTGCATGCTTAAGATAGCAGATGGATGAAAGCAATTTGAAAATGGTCCAAACTCTGTCCCAAACCATAGGGGAAATCTTTCAACCATTGATCCAAAACACAAACCACACTAATCAACAGTTAGCAATACAGTTGACACGATTGGCTGAATTCATGTGGGTATCTCCCCTAGCCAAGAATCAAGCCTCGGTAGCAAACATTCCATGACAAGATTTGGGACATCAGCGAACAGTGGAAATCCAGGAAAGGATGGGTCATCCCATAGTTGAAATACCTAGGGTTGAACCGTTGAGAGAGCAGATTCGTGGTCCAGGGGAAAGGGACCCAAAAGTAATTATGGTAAATCGAAACCAGGACGTGGATAATGTCATCCAGCAGGTTCAACGCAATAATGTGGTTGTTGACAATAATTTAGCAGTCATGTGTTGCACCCCAAAATTTGACCAACATTTATTTACCCAGCAAGAGTTATATGAGACTTTGAAGCTAGCCAATAAGGTTACTCAAGTGATTAAGGGTTGATATCCTTGTCAGAGAACTCAAGAGATCCTCAGAGAGATTGGTTGAAACCAAGGTTGCGTGCCTCATAACTTGAGAGTTGGGAGAGCTCCTCAGATGATTCTGAGACTATGAGGATGGAATTGAAGCTTTGATAAAGCTTATTAGATGTCTTGAAAGCCATCATGAAGCCTAGAGAGGTCATTGTACAAGGATTCAGAAGATTCAGCCATGAGTGGTGGAATTAGGGTTTGACTGGGTCAACCCTAGGTCAACTGATGATTTGGAGAGGGCTGAGACCTAATCCAAGAGCCATGTGATCATGGAATGATGTATTGAGATGCTATAAGGATGATTCCTAGACCAACTCATCATGATTGAGGAGTTTGAGAAGTTTCAAGCTAGGGTTTCTAAGGATTGACAGTGTAAAATCCCCTAGTTTGATCCCTATCTTCAAGGTAGTTTAGCTCAAGATGTGATTTTCATCTCATCTTCCCCATAACATGAATGTTGTAGAGCTTGTTCTTAGCTTTGATTTGAGTACTAGAAGTCCTTGATAGGATTTCTAGAGCTCAAGTTATAGCGTTGACAAATTACAGGTCATCTGAGGTATGTGAATCTGGGTCCTTGAAAGTCACCCAACTTGCATCCAACTTTTTCCCTAGTAGGATGATTCCTATGAATTCTTGGTCAACATTAATGTTGTAGAGAATCTTCTTAGCTTTCTAGAGAGTACTATAAGTCCTTGATAGGATTTGTAGAACTCAACTTATGGCTTTGGCAAGTCAAGGGCATTTTGGTCATTTGGAGGTTATAGGTCATTTCAAGCATAAGGCCATATCTCCTATTTCCAAGCTTCAAATGGAAAAATCTTCAACATCAAACTTGCTTAGAATTATGTTTTAAGGCTAGTAGGGAGGTCATGAGATTTTGAAAAGGCTTGTATCAAAAAGTGATGAAAATGGCCTAAAATGGAGGCATAAGTTAAATAAGTTGAAATTGAAAATTGGAAATCATAAGTTATACATCCAAACCATGTCACATAATAGGTCATTTTGACTCCAAAGGACATTCTAAGAACAATGGTTCAGTCACAATTTTGATTTGAGGCCTAGAGCATAGGGCTGCTTTGGAAATGGCTTACTTGTATCTTAAGGCACCAAAGCAAAACATGAAGGAACTCAATGTACAAGTTAGTTATGCATTGTAACACATCATATATCTCATGTGGGGAGAATTTCAATTCATAACTGGTGGTTACAAGAGGCTTGGCATGAGATAGCATATGGTGAGAAGTGAAATCAAATATCATGAGATGAGAAGTTCAAATTATCATTGGAGTGTTCCAGAAGGTTCTGGATAGTTCCTACAAGTTCTATAAGATGATTAGAACTTGCTCAAAGCAAAGGTTGGTGAGAGTTGGTGCAGAGAAGAGAGAGTGCTATCTTGTTGCTTCCATTGCAAGTCAAGTTTCAATTTCACATTCTTCTTCATTTCCATTCCTTTTTTCTGCACAAACACATTCCATATGGATCACTGAGGGGGTGCAGATCAAATTGGGGGCAATTCCATTGATGAATCGTGTATGAGCTTTTGGATTTTCACCTCTGCAACTCAAGATCGGTTTCCAAGAATCAAGCAGTTTCAACCATTCTTTTTGCATGCAGAAGCAACAATACTACTCAGTGAAGGAATTGGGAAAGATTGAAGGTCTGAATTGAGGGATTTCTTCATCTGTTCATCAAGATTACACAGGTTTGTAACTTTCTCTCTACACTCCAATTTAAGTGCTATTAGATAGAATTAATAGGTTAGAATGGTTAAGGATCATTAGGGGAAGTTTTTTGGAGAGTTTGAAGAGAATTGGTGATGGTTTTGTTGTTGACACCATTTCTTTATGGACCAAGAACTCACTGAATATTGGGGGATAATCTTAGTTTAATAGCAAGAAGTGTTCAGGGAAACATGAGGATGAGATTAGGACCTTTAATTTTGAGAATTGCTAAGATTGGTTCTTGATCAGTTATTTGAAGTTGCTACCGGGTTCTAGGTTTGAGAGAGTTTCAAGGAGTTCTGATGCCATGGCTAGATTCCTGGTGAAATTTGGAGCAATCTAGGGTTTTTAATTGTTGCATTTGGTGAGGTATTAATGGAATCCAAGTTGAGGAAGATGAGTGTTTGAAGCTCTGCGTTTTCATGGAGGTTCCAAGAACCCTAGCTGGAGGAATAAGACAACCTCCCAGCCATTAGATCAAGCAAGACTGGTTGACTATTTCTAAATCCAACGGCTCATGTTTAATTTCATCTTGGAGGGAAATTCTGAGAAGCAATGAAACGATGCGTTTAATTAAAAGGAGCTTCCTGGGCTTAGTGATCCAATGACTAATCCCACCCCCACTTGTGGCCCATGATTGATTTACACTGAATTCCATTTCTATTCGCACCGTAGATTTGTCTATTTCTTTACTTTTTTTGTCATTTATTTTCTGTTTAAATGATGGGCCTGGCGCTTATGCTATCTGAACCCCCATTCTGGGCCCACGCGCGTATTGAACTGCATTTGCTTGCTACCTGCACCCCAGTTTCATATTTTCATTTTACTTTCTTCCATTTTATTTCAATCTTTGAAAATACATATTAAATAGAAAATTAAAGATTTTTTAATGGGAATTTTTGCTCCCATTTCATATTCATGTCTAGAAAATAATCAGATAAAAATATTTTCATTTCATGCATTTTTAGTATTTTTTGTATATTTTCTATTTTAATTGCTTTTTAATGCTTTTATGTTGATGCATGAATTTGTAGAATTTTGTTTGGGTAGTTCCCTTAACAGTTTTAGGCCATTCTTTTTAGGATAGTTAGATGTAAGCTTTAGCTTCCCCCTGGATTTATTCCATAATTTTGTGATGAATTTTAGGATAGTTTTGATTAGATGACATTAGGTTGTGTAGAATTAGGTTAATCCTTAACATAGGTCCACAATAACATTAGAACTTTGGGTTTCTAGGTCAAGATAGGTATTGGGGAATATAAGGGTATTAAGGGTAGGTATGTAGGATCCCCTAGAAATTATATTAGGTTTTAATATAGTGATATACTATTTTTAGATGATTTTTGTATTTGATGTTTGTTTGTGTTGCCCTTGTGGGCTTGTATTTTTGTTTGCTTTGCTTTGTGGGCTTGGAGAGCTTGGTATTGCTTGGAGTAGCTTTAAGGAGCATTGTGGAGCATTGAGGAGCTTGAGAGCTTGATCTTATTTGTTTTGTTGATTGTTTTAGGGTTAGGGATTAGGAAGAGTTTAGACTTAGTTAACTTCTTTCTTAAACATGGATGGTATCTTTCACCTTCATTCCTCCATATGATTCAAAGTCCTTCCATGGTATACACCTCTCTCCTTTGGAGGGATAAGTGATTGTACCTAGGGAGTAAAACTTTTGAGGGAACCATTCCTTTGATGTCGAACCCTTATAAGTCACCTTTGGTGGTCAATAAGCAGTTCAATATCCCCAGCTTATCCAGTAAGTGATTTCCTCTGGTTTGATTATCCTTGAGAAATGCTGAGCTTGAGTGTGAAGATGAAGACTTCAATGAAGAGTGTATAAGAGGATGAATCCTTGAGCATTGCCATTCCAGCTGAAGCTTGAAGAGCAACAAGAGCAAGTTGATACTTGAAGACCCATGAAGATCCAGTAAAGACTGAAGGAAGAAGTTGACACTTCTAAGTGATTGAGATTGATTCTAAAGAGCTGAAGCTTGAAGAGCAAAGGAAGTTGATACTTACTTTGATACTTGGGGATCCTGAAGGAGATCAAGTTGATGCTTATGATTGTTGGTGAAGCCTGAAGGTGGAGTTGATCAAGAAGTTGAAACTTATGTTGAAGGGTTGAAACTTGGAAAAGCAAATTGATATTTGTCAAGAGTGATTGAAGTCTGAAGACTGAGTTGCTGTTGGAAAAGCTGAAGCTTGAAGTGGAGAGAGGAGTGATCTGCTTTCTTTTATTTTTCCTTGTTGTATTGACATGTTTTGCTTGACTTGCTTGATGCATTAGAATAAGTTCATATTTAGAATAAGTAGAATCTAGGAGCATGATTGCACTAGAGGTTGAGTTGCTCCCTCTGCTTATACTGTTACTGTGTGGCTTTGCTTACGGGTATTCGGTAAAGCCCAGCTCCCTTGCCCATGTGGTTTGGTTTGTCTGATGGCATTTCATTTTATTTCTTCTGTATGATTGCAGTTTACTGTTATTGCTTGATAGCATGTTGTTTTATCTTTCAGTATGATTGTTGTTATCCATTCTGGCTTGAGGTTGAGATGAGCTTGTGGAGGCTGAAGCCCCACACACATTTCCTCCCTCACTTGCATTGCATGCATTTTACTATTTAAAGCTGATGCTTTGTCTGTTTTGGTGTATCATTGACATGATCCCTTAGGACTCTCATTTCCTTTGATAAGGAATTGATGATAGAACTTTAGGTTGAAACCTATGCATGATAACTTCTAGGAGTTCCCTGTTCAAACCTTGACCATAGGATGAATCCATGGCATGACAACAGTAGGACTTGATAGTCTCCCTCCTAGTTGGGCCTGTTCTCTTCTCATCTCAAAACAGTTTAAGATACAGTAATCATGAATGATTTCTTTCGTACGTTACGAGCCTTAAGCTATCTGAGAAAGGGTTGTGGGAGAGTTTCTTTTCCACAGTCTGGATGTTTAGTATGGTACCCTTTGGGTGACATGCGACGCATTCACTCTCAGGTCATAGTCTCTAGTGCGATTGAAATCGCAAACACAATAAAAAACACTTCTTTCGTAAAAGACAGGAAATAAACCGTAGTTTCCCGAACTACGTGAGCTCTGATCTCTCATACCTGTTGAGAGTATGTAGGCACAATACTGATGTATTGGCGAGCTACCTTCCCCCATAACCCGTCGTAGGCCGAACTACGTTGACTCTGATTTCTCATTCTCTGATGAGAATACGTAGGCATAAAGTGCGACGCTTTGCCGAGTCATTTTTCTTTTCTGTTTAATCCAGCCTTGATAGGTAGATAGATAAAACCAACCCGTCCAAGTAAACACAACAAGCGTGGATCCCGTCGAGTACGACGGACGTGAGGGGTGCTAATACCTTCCCCTTGCGTAACCGACTCCCGAATCCAGACAACGGTTGCGACAACCTTGTCTTACCCTTTTTCGTCAGGTTTTTCCGATCGTTTCCTTTCCCGCTCTGAGGGATAAATAACGAAAGGTGGCGACTCTTCTGTTGTGCCGACACCTCATTTTCGCGCAAGCGACAGCTGGCGACTCTGCTGGGGGCTCCAACGGTTCCCTGCGAGAGTCAATCCTAGCGCTTGTATGTTTACTTGTTGGGTTGCGTTTATTTATCGCATTTTACTTCTCGCACTTTATTTCCCGCATTTTATTTTCAGTATAATATGATTATCTGTGCTGTTGTGGGATGGGAGTTCTGATGAGTGAGAAGCCAGACCTAGGCTTGAGTGCACTATAGAATTAGAGTGGAAATTAGTGGGCGCGTGCTTGCTTTGCAGGCACTAGTGTCTCATGAAATCCACGCTCAGACGAGGTTCATCCGGCTGGCTTCTCTTTCAACCCTTTGGGTTGAGACGGTTGCTGGTTTGGTGGATTGTCGACTCTGGGGACCGATCATTTGTGATTCAGCCGAGTGAGGCCGCTTCATGAGCTGGTGATGCCACACCTTCTGGGTATCGTATCGCCCCTCTTGAATGTCTGTGACGCTGATGAACGCATAGGATGTCGAACTTGAGTCAGTTTAGGTCCATACCTGTGAGCAGGGTTGGGTTTATTGCAGGAAACTTTGACCTTCAGACCACCTGGTTTTCTTGACAGTGAATCAGTTTTGTTGGTACCAGGGTTTCTCAGTTGCTGATTTGTCTGTTCTTGATAGAGCAGGTTTTGATCAGAGGATCTTATCATCAGGTGTATGTCTGTTCTTGATAGAGCAGGTTTTGATCAGAGGGTCTTATCATCAGATGTGTTGTTTGTTCTTGATAGAGCAGATTTTTGACTGGGGTCTGAAGACCTCATCAGCAGATATTTCTCGGTCCTACGTCAGAGGTCCTTATCATCAGACATTTGTTCTTGACAGAGCAGAATTATGATCCCATGTACATGGTCCTATCAGATGGTTGTTCTTGGCAGATCAGATTTGTGGTCCTACACCGGGGTTTTCTCCTTATCAGTGGTTGTTCTTGATAGAGCAGCATCATGGTTTTGTTGATGCAGAATCTCCACAGCACCAGTTGCCCGGATATATTATTGCATGACTGCATTTTGCATTAGTTTGCATATTCATTTGCATTTCATTAACGTGTGTCTGTGTTGCAGGTACCGTTTTCCCCGATCCAGGATTTCTTGCCTCCTATTGTATTGTTATGGGCTCTCTGAGGAAGACTGTGGCTTACAAGTTCCCTGTCCCCGATGTGGTTAAGCTGACTGGTTTGATAGCTCTAGCCGATGATTCTGTGAAGGATGAGTTCAGGAAATCTTACGGTAGGTTGCTCAGTTTGGTTCATAAGCCTGCTGTGTTCGAGTTGAATGGGTTGCACGCTCTGCTGCAGTTCTACGACCCTCCGCTGAGATGTTTCACTTTTCAGGATTTTGTTCTCGCACCTACGCTGGAAGAGTATGCTGATTTGCTAGGTGTGCCTATCAAGAGGCAGATGCCTTTTGTTCACATGGATGCTGAGCCTGATCTGGCTGGTTTAGCTCCTTCACTTCATCTGGACGCCTCCGAGTTAGTATTGACTAGTTGGAACAAGGTTCCTGGGTTCTCTTTGCAGTTTATGGTGGGTAAGGCTCAGGAGTGTGCCAAGGACGGATGTTGGGTCGCGTTCAATGCCATCCTCGCTCTATGCATATATGGCATCATCCTGTTCCCTAATATGCCCGATTTTGTAGACTTTGATGCGTTTCATATCTTTGCTTCTGGGAATCCAGTCCCTACCTTGATAGGAGATGTCTATCATTCAGTTCACTACAAAAACGAGAACAGGAGGGGGAAGAATGTCTCGTGCTGCGTACCCTTGCTGTACAAATGGCTTGATAGCCATCTGCCCAAGAGGGGTCCTTTTGTCTTGTCTGCAGCCACAACTGAGTGGCCTGAGCGTTTGATGAGTTTATCTGCAGAGGATATTGACTGGTTCAACAGAGATAGGTTGGGTACTGAGGTGATCTTCAGTTGCAGCGGGTTTCCAAACGTGCCTTTGATAGGTAGGAAGGGCTGTATAAACTACAATCCATCGTTGCTGGTTCGACAGTTCGCGTATGCTTTGAGAACTCTGCCGAAGGATGAAGAGGTACAGGAATCTCTGTACCTCACTGGTATTCTAGAGGGGGGTCTGTTGTCCAAGCTTCACCGCGCGTGGAATGGTATCAGTAAGCGAGGAAAGCCGTTGCTGGGAAAAAGCAACAATCAAGCCTACCCTCCGTATATAGCATGGATCAGAGCCAGAGTAAATGCTATAGGGATGTCGTTTCCTCATGCCAAGCCAGAAAGTCCTCCAATGATCGAAGAGCCTACTACTGTGCCCATTCAGCAGCATAATCAGGTGTTAGCTGAACGAGATGAATTGAAGAGGGCAAATGAAGAACTGGAGAAGGAATTAGCTCAGCTCCGAAGCGAGAGGAACGAAGTCGTTCATTCTTTCAAAAGGCAAACAGAGTTGGTGAACCAGCTGGGTACAGACCTGACTAAGCAGATAGCCGAGCGTGAACGCATGGGTCGAGACTTCAAAGCTGTCAACGACGTACTGGCTACGAAGAAGCAGCACTTGGACGAGGCATATCGGAGGATATCCAATTTCAACCAGCACTGGAAGGCTTCCCTGGCCACCAGGAAAGAGCGAGAGGATAAGCTGATGCTGCAGATCTCCAAGCTAGAAGTCCAGGTGAAGGACAGTGAAAAGAGGATTGATGAGGAAACCGCCCGCAGATACGCCACCAAAGGCCAGCTCAACAAAGCTCTCGCTAACCTGAAGGAGCGCAAGCTGACGTTTGAGTCCAAGAAGCGGAAGTTAGAAGATTGCTTCGGCGAAGGAGCATGGGAAAGTTCGATCGAAGGGCTTCAGTATACCATTATGCAAAGGGAGTTACTCGTCGAGGGGTTGCTCACTCTGCCAGATCATCCAGAGACGAAGGAGTTGTTAGAAGAGTATCGCGCCCGTGGCCGTACTTGACTATTTGTATTCCTTTTGTTTTGATCATTGTTGTATGCTGACCATCACCAGGCTTGTTGGCTGAGGTCACGCTGTTGATTCATTTTGTACTTGCTGATGCTATGTACTGCCTTGATAGGCTTTCTTTATATATGAGATTGATGTTTCCCTGATTGGACTCGGGCTTCTTCTTATTATTATTATCAGCACTGGCACTCAGGCACTAGGATCGGGGGAGATCTCCCAAACACACAGACACACGCATGCATTTGCATGGCGCACATTTTGTTGTTTTTCCTAACCCTTCTGTGTTTAACAGGTTTTTTCAGGTTTACAGGTGTCCCAGGTTGTTCCCGGTGATTCCAGGATTGATCAGAGACTAATTCACCGTTATCCGACTAGAGCTAATCAGACCAGGATCATGGATCAAGTGCAAACAGATGTTCAGGAGCTCCGCGAGAGGATGGATCGCTTCATGGAGCTCATGCAAGTGGTCGCCAACGGCCAAGATCAGCTCAAAACTTTGGTTCAGCCTTTGATCTCCAGGGTTGATAGCAACGACGTACTCCACGGTGGGACCGTGCCTACCCCTCCACCAGTTGAAACTCCGCAGAACGGTGTCCCCGTGGCCGGGGGCAACGACAGTGCTCATGGCAATGTGATGGCCAACATCGGACTCAATACAGCGGTTGTCGGTAATGGGAGTCTGGGAGCTAATGTCAATATCGGGCCGGGCAATGGCAATGCAGGCGTCGGGAATCTGTTGCTGCCTCAGCCATGGCTTGAGGATCATCAGGATGATGTGTTCTCTCAAAGAGGTGCTGAAGGGGAGCTGAATGCTGAAGCGCGGCTTAGATTCAAGGCACTTGAAGATAAAATGAGAGATATCGAGAATCAGAATACTTTGGGCGTTGATATGTCCAAGCTGGGATTAATTGCTGATTTCAAGGTACCTCCTAAGTTCAGGGTACCTGAATTTGAAAAATATAAGGGCACCACTTGCCCTTGTGTCCACCTGAGATCGTACTACAGGAAGATGTCTGCCTATTCAGAGGACGAGAAGTTGCTGATGCACTTCTTCCAAGACAGCCTTTCCGGGCCATCCCTCGAGTGGTACATGGGTCTGGAGCCCACTAGTGTGCGCACATGGAAGGATCTCGCTGAAGCGTTTGTCCACCATTACCAGTACAACAGCGACTTGGCCCCGAACCGAGTCCAGCTGCAGAACCTATCGCAGAGGAATAATGAAGGATTTAAGGAGTACGCCCAGCGGTGGCTTGAGTTGGCAGCCCGGGTTCAGCCGCCGATGGTTGAACGAGAGCTCGTGCAGATGTTTGTTGCCACCCTCCCGGGGGTTTACTATGAAAAGTTAGTCAGCGGTATGTCTGGGACGTTCTCAGCTCTCATTATCATGGGCGAGCACGTCGAGAATGGAATCAAGATCGGGAAAATCCAAGGTGAATCATCCTCAGCCAGAGGAGGGGGAAAGAAACCTTATGCTGGCAAACGACGAGAAGGAGAAACGAGCGCTGTGACCAACGCTCGAAGGAAGGGCAAAGGCCCTCAGCAGCAGATAGCCAGTATAAATATCCCAGCGGCTCCGCAGCAGCCGCAGCCGTAGCAGCAGCAACCGAATCAACAGGGATATAGAAAGTACCAGAATCGGGCATCTTTGACGAACCGTCACTTCGAGGCACCTCCAATGTCGTACGCGCAACTCTTGCAGACTTTGCTTCAGCTTCAGTTGGTTCAGAAGAGGACGATGGCTCCCTTGACAGGGGCACCTCCACCAGGGTACGACGCAAATGCCACTTGCGATTTTCACTCAGGGGCACCAGGCCACACAATCGAGAACTGCAAAGCCTTCAAGCACAAGGTGCATGATTTAGTGGATGCCAAGATCATCAATTTCTCCGATAATGTGCCCAATGTCACGAAGAATCCTATGCCGAATCATAGGGGAGACGGAGTGAACGCCATTATCGAAGAAGAGAGTGCAGATCTGTTGACTGATGTCAGAGACCTAAAGACGCCGCTTAGCTTCGTCAAAGCTAAGTTGTTGAAAAGAGGGTTCTTTCCAGGTTGCGGAGAATTATGTATGGACTGTGCCACACATTCTGATGGATGTGAGCAGTTGGTAGAAGGAATTCAAAGTCTGATGACTGAGGGGATTCTGCAGTTTAGCCGGAGGGCTGAAGGTGGATTAGGAGAGGTAGTACTGAAGCAGGCCGATGAAGTCGCCACCATCACCATCCCTCGCCGGCCAATAACCATTTCTGCGCCCAAACCGCCTACAATCACTATTACCAAAGCTGGGCCGATACCCTTCGAGAGCACTAACGCCGTTCCGTGGCATTATGGGGCTGAAGTCTATTGCAACGGACAGAGGTTGGAGCTAGAACCGTATGGGTCGACTGCGGAGAATCTTGCGGGAATCAGTGGTATTACTCGCAGCGGAAGAGTATTTGCACCGCCAGAGGTCGTGGCAGATAAAGCGGTCAGAGCTGATGCGGCCGATAAAGGGAAAAGCAAAGTCGTTGAAGAAGTCTCGTGTGGGGTAGAGAAATATTTGCTTGTTAAAGATGCCGAGGAGTTTATGCGGTTGATTAAAAAGAGTGACTACAAGATTGTAGATCATCTCCATCAAACGCCCTCGAAGATTTCCATTCTCAACCTGTTGCTGTGTTCTGAAGCACACCGCAATGCGCTGCTGAAGGTGTTGAACGCCGCCTACGTACCACAAGAGATATCGGTGAATTAGCTAGAAGAGGTGGTAGCCCATGTTAATGCTGGCAATGGGCTAGGTTTCACAGATTTAGAGCTGACACCAAAAGGGAGGAATCACAACAGCGCACTGCACATCTCGATAGAGTGCAGGGGCACAATCATGTCGCACGTGCTAGTGGACACGGGTTCGTCACTTAATGTTCTTCCGAAGAAGGCATTAATGAAGTTGGACACTCGTGGAGTGATCTGCACACCCAGTGATCTGGTGGTGAAGGCGTTCGATGGAACTAAACGCCACGTTTTCGGGGAGGTGACCCTGCCGATCCAAGTTGGCCCGGAAACGTTCAACGCGGTCTTTTATATTATGGACATCATGCCTGCCTACAGTTGCCTCTTGGGCCAGCCATGGATCCATGATGCTGGTGCCGTGACCTCCACGTTGCACCAAAAGCTCAAATATGCTGTCGGGGGAAGCATCGTAACCGTTTGCGGCGAGGAGGACATAATGGTGAGCCATTTGTCATCCTTTAAGTATGTTGAAATGGATGGCGAAATCCATGAAACTCTTTGCCAAGCGTTCGAAGCTGTCAAAGTGAAGGACGTAGCTCCTGCGGTCGTTGGAAAGCCAGAGATGAATCTCTCCTCGTTCAAAGAAGCTCGGGCCGTCGTCCAAGCTGGATCTACCCTAGGTTGGGGGCGAATTTTGGAGATACCCAACAAGCAGGATAAGTTTGGATTGGGATATTCTCCTGAAGCTGAAGCTTCTTCTTCTTCGTCTATCAGTGCGTCTTGAGGTAAAGGGCCGATCCAATTTACCAGTGGCGGAGTGATCTTCGAAAGTATCAATGCGGCGTCTGAAGACAGCGGGGATAGCGATTGTGACCTCGACTCTTGGATTCAGCCAAGCAAGCCGGGCGAGGGCCTCAACAATTGGACCATCAAGGATATCATCCAGATGACAAGTGAAGAGTAATGATTTACTTTTTCCAATCATTGTACAACCCTATGTCCTACCCGGGGCATAGCGGTTTTATTGTCAGGGCCTTGTTGGATTATGTACATGCATTTTGTTAATAAATCAAAGGTGTTTTCTTCGTATTCAAATATTGTGATCTCTGTTATTCCTGTTTTATATTTGTTTTGAAAAACAGTAAAATGACAATGGGGTTTGTGCTAACCTGCATATTCTTGTTTTAAACTTAACCCTTGTTATTGCAGGATCCACATAACAGATGACATCGACTCTGGACCTTCTACGGCTCACTTCGACTTCGATTGCCCGATCTATCAAGCCGAAGAAGAGATTGATGAAGACGAAGACCTTCCTGAAGAGTTGGCCCGCTTGTTGAAACAAGAGGAAAAGGTTATTCTGCCTCATGAAGAGGATATTGAAATTGTGAACCTGGGTTCTGAAGAGCTCGTCAGAAATGTCAGGATAGGGGCTGCATTGCAAAGTGATGTCAAGCAGAGATTGGCCGAGATGCTAAGAGAGTATAGTAACGTCTTTGCTTGGTCATACGAAGATATGCCCGGACTTGACACGGACATCGTGGTCCACCACTTGCCGCTGCGAGAAGATTGCCCTCCCGTTAAGCAGAAGCTTAGGAGGACGAGACCAGATATGGCCGTTAAGATCAAAGAAGAAGTGCAGAAACAACTCGATGCTGGCTTCTTAGCGGTCACCACTTACCCTCCGTGGGTCGCCAACATAGTGCCTGTACCGAAGAAGGACGGTAAGGTACGCATGTGCATCGATTATCGGGATTTGAATAGGATGAGCCCTAAAGATGATTTCCCGTTGCCTCATATCGATGTGTTGGTCGACAACACAGCCCAGTTTTCCGTGTTTTCGTTCATGGATGGCTTCTCCGGTTACAATCATATCAAGATGGCGCCGGAGGACATGGAGAAAACGACGTTTATCACTCCATGGGGAACATTTTGCTATAAGGTAATGCCCTTCAGTCTGAAGAACGCAGGGGCCACTTATCAACGAGCAATGGTAACTTTGTTTCATGATATGATTCATCATGAGATCGAGGTCTATGTTGATGACATGATCGCGAAGTCCCAAACGGAGGAAGAGCATCTGGTCAACTTATTGAAGCTTTTTGAGAGGCTTAGGAAGTTCAGGTTGAGGCTGAATCCTAACAAATGTACTTTCGGAGTACGGTCCGGAAAGTTACTGGGGTTTATCGTGAGTGAACGAGGCATTGAGGTTGATCCTGCGAAAATAAAAGCCATTCAAGAAATGCCAGTGCCAAAAACAGAAAAAGAAGTTCGTGGTTTCTTGGGAAGAATAAACTACATTGCGAGGTTTATTTCTCAGCTCACAGCCACGTGTGAACCGATGTTCAAGCTTTTAAAGAAAGATCAGGCGATTACCTGGAATGAGGATTGCCAGAAGGCATTCGACAAGATAAAGCAGTATCTTCAGGAACCTCCAATCTTGATACCCCCAATGGCTGGACGACCTCTAATCATGTACTTGACAGTTCTTGAGAATAGTATGGGGTGTGTTCTCGGTCAGCACGACGAGACGGGCAGAAAGGAGCATGCCATTTACTACTTGAGTAAAAAGTTCACTGACTGTGAATCTCGATACTCGATGCTGGAAAAGACGTGTTGTGCACTAGCCTGGGCTGCCAAACGTCTACGACAGTACATGCTCAATCACACCACCATGCTAATTTCGAAGATGGATCCGATCAAGTACGTCTTCGAGAAGCAGGCTCTTTCGGGCAGGATTGCCAGATGGCAAATGGTGTTAACGGAATATGATATTCAGTACGTGTCCCAGAAGGCCATCAAGGGAAGCGTATTGTCTGATTACCTTGCCGAGCAGCCGATCGAGGATTACCGGCCTATGAAATTTGAATTCCCTGATGAGGATATTATGTTTCTCAAAGCGAAGGATTGCAATGAGCCGTTGCCCGACGAGGGGCCAGATAGGAAATCCCAGTGGAAATTGATATTCGATGGGGCGGTTAATTCCTATGGAAGTGGCATCGGGGCGATCATCATGACTCCCCACGGATCCCACATCCCGTTTACTGCGAGACTGACGTTTCCAGTAACCAATAATGAGGCGGAGTACGAAGCATGCATCATGGGTCTAGAAGAGGCAATTGATTTGAGAATTAAGAATCTAGACGTATATGGTGACTCAGCGCTTGTGATCAACCAAATTAAAGGGGAGTGAGAGACTCGTCAATCGAATTTGGTGTCGTACATGAATTATGCCAGAAGGCTGCTTCCGTTCTTTGATCGAGTGGAACTCCATCATGTGCCCAAGGCTGAAAATCAAATGGCTGATGCCTTAGCCATGTTGGCTTCAATGTATAAAGTCAATTTTTGGAATGAGGCTCCAAGAATTGTCCTTTCGCGTCTTGATAGACCTGCATTTGTCTTTGCAATCGAGGAAGCCGCCGACGGTAAGCCATGGTTCCATGACATCCAGACTTTCCTTATGACTAAGGAATATCCTGCGGGCGCGTCAACCCAGGATAAGAAGACTCTGAGGAGGCTTTCTGGAAATTTTTATCTCAATCCTGATGGAGTGTTGTATAAGAGAAACCACGATCTCGTGCTACTCAGATGTGTAGATGAGAAAGAGGCGAGTATGCTCATGGAAGAAGTCCATGAAGGCACATTTGGTACACACGCCGGCGGGCATGCCATGACGAGGAAGATCCTGAGAGCAGGATACTACTGGCTGACGATGGAATCGGATTGCTTCAGATTCGCGAAGAGATGTCATAAATGCCAGATTTATGCTGATAAAGTTCATGTGTCGCCGTGCCCGTTGAATGTCATGTCATCCCCGTGGCCGTTCTCCATGTGGGGCATCGACATGATAGGCAAGATCGAGCCCACTCCATCCAACGGTCATCGCTTCATTCTGGTAGCTATCGACTACTTCACCAAGTGGGTGGAGGCAGCCTCGTATGCTAATGTGACCAAGCAGGTGGTGGCTAAATTCATAAAGAGGGACATCATCTGTCGTTACGGCATTCCCGAGCAGATCATTATTGATAATGGTTCGAACCTGAATAACAAGATGATGAGGGAGCTGTGCCAGAGTTTCAAGATTGAACACCACAACTCATCTCCTTACCGGCCGAAGATGAATGGCGCCGTTGAAGCGGCCAACAAGAACATAAAGAAGATTGTTCAGAAGATGGTTGTGACCTACAAAGATTGGCACGAGATGCTGCCATTTGCATTGCACGGTTATCGTACGACGGTCCGTACATCGACCGGGGCAACTCCTTTCTCCTTGGTGTACGGTATGGAAGTTGTCCTACCGTTAGGAGTGGAGATCCCTTCTTTGCGAGTTTTGGTTGATGTGAAACTCGACGAGGCAGAATGGATTACGAACCGACTGAACCAACTCAGCCTAATGGACGAGAAGAGGTTAGCATCGATTGCATTTGGTCGTCTGTACCAAAGCCGAATGAAGAAAGCTTATGATAAGAAGGTGTGTCCTAGAAGCTTTCAGACGGGTGATCTCGTCCTGAAGAAGATTCTTCCGCCACACTCCGATCACCAGGGCAAGTGGACTCCGAATTACGAAGGTCCGTACGTCGTCAGCAAGGTTTTCTCGGGAGGAGCTTTGTTGTTATCCACGATGGATGGTGAAGATTTTGTATCCCCAGTGAACGCAGACGCAGTTAAAAAATACTTTGCTCGAAAGTGACCCGCTGGACAAAAAAAAAGGAGAGTCCAGGCAAAAATGGGGCATCCCGGCGAACCAGAAACAGAATAAAAAGGTTCGGGCAAAAATTAGGGATATAAATTGAAAAAATGTACACCCGCGAAGTCGAAAACCTACATTGGGCGGCTTCGGCAAAAAAGGGTATCCTGGTGAACTGAAAACCCGCAAAGGGCGGTTCACGCAAAAGTTAGGGATTTTAAAAAGCAAATGACTGCGTTCCGCGTGTGGACTTTCATTATTTAGTGGTTTGGAGGACCTGAGGGCCGTTCATCTGAATCAATCTCTTCCGAAGCTGAAGCGTTGGAGAAGTATCGAAGTCGAGTGGGTCATAGAGGGATCAACTCGTGGTGTTCGTCTCCGCCTCGTTGCCGACATTTGTATATACTGATGTATATTTATGTTTTATTTTTGTGCGGCTTCCTCATTCCAGGAGCTTGCATCTGTTTTAAAACATTTTTTACCCATTCAGGGGTTCGCTATCAATAAAATGTATACCATTCAGCAATTCTGTTCGTCTGTTTAGCATTTACCTATTTTGTTTGCGAAAAAGAACGCCGATGTTTTTGATAAAATGCGCATACATAAACTTACTGGCCTAGGCCACTAATTGTTGAAGCAATTAATTACTTGAATATTGTCATGAGATAATAACCTTGATAGGCCCCTTTGAGAATGGTATCTTGTCTTTTTGTTTGTGTTGTTACAGGTGTAGCATGTTCCAGACAGTGCGCCGTGCGCATCCCCGAAGAAGGATGATTCCTCCTTCTCTAGCAGAGTTCAGCAGCCTCTCCCCGCAGAGTCTGAACATGAGATCATGAGCATTGATATGTCTCCCCAGGTAGAGAGGATTCTCTTCCCAAATCAGATGCGTCCTGAAGGACCGTCATCCCCCCCAGCTGAGTCAGGCGCCGAAGCATGAATTCTTCCCCCAACACCGGGTCACAAGTGCAGGTTTCGTAGGGAACTATTCGTACGCCGAAGTATGCAGCAACTGATGGTGCCAGACTGAAGTCTCCAGCGGAATTGAAATTCCCCACCAGAGTCGTACTCTCCCCCGAAGTCGGATGATTCCTTCTTCTCCAGCGGAATTGAAATTCCCCACCAGAGTCGTACTCTCATGCAAAGCAGAATGATTTCTCCTTCCTCAGCCGAGTTTGCAGATCCCCAAGAGAGCTGAATCCTTGGAAGCTGCTCAAGCCATGATTGGTTTTCCCCAGTGTAGTGTTGATCAATTGAAGTTGTTTCCCCACAGAGTCGTTATCTCCAGAGAAGTAGCCATGAAGGCCATGCAGTTTATTCCCATGATTGATATCACTTTCCCTCAGCAGGTCCGGGTTCTTGTAGAGCTTCGTTCCCTTGCAGCAATCAACTGAAGTTGTTTCCCCCGCAGCAGTCAACTGAAGTTGTGTCCCCTGCGGAGTCCGGTTGAGATTGGCGTGACCTTGTTCTCCTCAGCAGGATGATTCCTCTATCTGAGTAGTTCTTTCTCCTTGACAGGAGGATTCCCCCTCGGCATTTATTTTGCTGACGGGATCACATCATTGTGCATGATTGCATAACATTTATCATAAACGCATAGCATTTCCAGCGTGTGGAGCATTGTGCCATTGCCGAAGCATATGCATAATAAACATGATCTAGGTTGTTACCATCCTTGTTTTGCAGGTGTTCCGCCGCAGAATTGATTTCTCAGGATGATTCCTGAAATTCTCCCCAACAAAGTCGCTTGCTCAAGATGATTCTTGAGATCCCCAGCAAAGTCTTCGGTTCAAGATGATTCTTGAATTCCCCAGAAGGACCGTTTGCTTAAGATGATTCTTAAGACCCTAGTGCAGTCACCAGAATTGGTTGCTCAAGTTGATACTTAGAGTCCCCAGTAAAGGTTGCCCAGGATGATTCCTGAAATCCCCAACAGAGTGTTCGCTCAGGATGATTCCTGAAATCTCCAGAATGGTCGACGGTTCGAGATGATTCTTGAAGTCCCTGGTGGAGTTATTTGTCCAAGATGATTCTTGAAGTCCTCAGCAGAGTTGATTCATCCAGAATGATTTCTGGCCCCTCGGAGCGGAGTTACTTGATAGTTCTCCAGAATCCCCAGCGGCGAAGCGTCATCCCTAGCAGGTTTCTAACGGCGAAGTTGAAACCTCCCTTGAAGACTCCATGATTGAAGTCTGACCGTGTTAATGAAGCAGTTCTCTCAGCTGATACGGAGTGCCTGATGGCAGAGGTTTAGATGTTCCCAATTGGCTCATGATTGACCAAGAATTCTATTCCCGACTTGCTGACGAAGTCCGGCTGATGCCCGACGAGGTCTTTGGAATGCCTGATGGCATGATCAACCTGATGGTTGAAGTCTGGCTAATGCCCGACATGTCTTTGAATGCCTGATGGCATGATCAACCTGATGGTTGAAGTCCGGCTGACGCCCGACAAGTTTCTTTGAATGCCTGATGGCATGATCAACCTGATGGTTGACCTGAAGAGTCCCGAGGAATCGTGATGCCTGATGGCATGATCGACTATGTACTACCAGTTACCGTGTGACCAATTCCCCAGTAGGGCTGCCGTGTAACTGTTATGATCAGTGTCGAAGATGTTCCTACCGACCAGAGTATCGTTCACCTGTGTGCGGTATCCAGACCTCCAGCAAGATCATTGACATGTGTTCATCTTATTATTCTCTCCAACAGAGTCTATTCTTCAAGTTCATATTTTCCCAATGGATTTCTTCACCCTGACGGCGAGGTCAGATGCTTTTATCGACTCGATGTTGAGAGTGGACGGAGAAGTCAGATTATGTTGAGTACTTGACGGTGATGTCGGGTGTTTCTCAGAGTTATGTTTGTCTGACGGTGATGTCAGATTCTTTGATTCTCCAGCGGCGAGGTTGGATGTTTGTCTGACGGTGATGTCGGGTAGTTTGATTCTCCAGCGGCGAGGTTGGACGTTTGTTTTTGGCGGCAATGTCAGATCCTTGGTTGTCCTAGCGGCGATGTTGGATGTTTGTTTCTGGCGGCGATGTCAGGTGATTTAGTTCTCCAGCGGCGATGTTGGATGTTTGTTTCTGGCGGCGATGTCAGGTGATTTAGTTCTCCAGCGGCGATGTTGGATGTTTGTTTCTGGCGGCGATGTCAGGTGATTTAGTCTTCCAGCGGCGATGTTGGGTGTTTTGGTTGTCCGACGGCGATGTCAGACACTATTTTCATGAATGCCTGACGGCGAGGTCCGGTGTCTGATGACAATGATAGAGGAATTTAATGTGGATAACTAACGACAAGGTTCAGATCAGTATGTCTCCAGCTAGTTGCCGTGCAACTATTATTTCAGTTTTCGAAGGTTTGTTCCCGTTAGAGTACCGTGTACTTGTGCAGTTGGCAAATTTCCGGGTTTATCGGTATTCAACCATCTCGCACCTTGATTGGCTGAGAGCCGTTCGCTCCTCACCCAGTCAGGTTCAAGCCGTTTGAATAGGGGCAGCTGTTGCACCCCAAAATTTGACCAACATTTATTTACCCAGCAAGAGTTATATGAGACTTTGAAGCTAGCCAAGAAGGTTACTCAAGTGATTAAGGGTTGATATCCTTGTCAGAGAACTCAAGAGATCCTCAGAGAGATTGGTTGAAACCAAGGTTGCGTGCCTCACAACTTGAGAGTTGGGAGAGCTCCTCAGATGATTCTGAGACTATGAGAATGGACTTTAAGCTTTGAGAAAGCTTATGAGATGTCTTGAAAGCCATCATGAAGCCTAGAGAGGTCATTGTACAAGGATTCAGAAGATTCAACCATGAGTGGTGGAATTAGGGTTTGACTGGGTCAACCCTAGGTCAACTGATGATTTGGAGAGGGCTGAGACCTAATCCAAGAGCCATGTGATCATGGAATGATGTATTGAGATGCTATAAGGATGATTCCTAGACCAACTCATCATGATTGAGGAGTTTGAGAAGTTTCAAGCTAGGGTTTCTAAGGATTGACAGTGTAAAATCCCCTAGTTTGATCCCTATCTTCAAGGCAGTTTAGCTCAAGATGTGATTGTCATATCATCTTCCCCACAACATGAATGTTGTAGAGCTTGTTCTTATCTTTGATTTGAGTACTAGAAGTCCTTGATAGGATTTGTAGAGCTCAAGTTATAGCTTTGACAAATTACAGGTCATCTGAGGTATGTGAATCTGGGTCCTTGAAAGTCACCCAACTTGCATCCAACTTTTTCCCTAGTAGGATGATTCCTATGAATTCTTGGTTAACATGAATTTTGTAGAGCATCTTCTTATATTTCTATAGAGTACTAGAAGTCCTTGATAGGATTTTTAGAACTCAACTTATGGCTTTGGCAAGTCAAGGGCATTTTGGTCATTTGGAGGTTATAGGTCATTTCAAGCATAAGGCCATATCTCCTATTTCCAAGCTTCAAATGGAAAAATCTTCAACATCAAACTTGCTTAGAATGATGTTTTAAGGCTAGTAGGGAGGTCATGAGATGTTGAAAAGGCTTTTAGTCAAAAAGTGATGAAAATGGCCTAAAATGGAGGCATAAGTTAAATAAGTTGAAATTGAAAATTGGAAATCACAAGTTATACATCCAAACCATGTCATATAATAGGTCATTTTGACTCCAAAGGACATTCTAAGAACAATGGTTCAGCCACAATTTTGATTTGAGGCCTAGAGCATAGGGCTGCTTTGGAAATGGCTTACTTGTATCTTAAGGCACCAAAGCAAAACATGAAGGAACTCAATGTACAAGTTAGTTATGCATTGTAACACATCATATATCTCATGTGGGTAGAATTTCAAGTCATAATTGGTGGTTACAAGAGGCTTGGCATGAGATAGCATATGGTGAGAAGTGAAATCAAATATCATGAGATGAGAAGTTCAAATTATCATTGGAGTGTTCCAGAAGGTTCTGGACAGTTCCTACAAGTTCTATAAGATGATTAGAACTTGCTCAAAGCAAAGGTTGGTGAGAGTTGGTGCAGAGAAGAGAGAGTGCTATCTTGTTGCTTCCATTGCAAGTCAAGTTTCAATTTCACATTCTTCTTCATTTCCATTCCTTTTTTCTGCACAAACACATTCCATATGGATCACTGAGGGGGTGCAGATCAAATTGGGGGCAATTCCATTGATGAATCGTGTATGAGCTTTTGGATTTTCACCTCTGCAACTCAAGATCGGTTTCCAAGAATCAAGCAGTTTCAACCATTCTTTTTGCATACAGAAGCAAGAATACTACTCAGTGAAGGAATTGGGAAAGATTGAAGGTCTGAATTGAGGGATTTCTTCATCTGTTCATCAAGATTACATAGGTTTGTAACTTTCTCTCTACACTCTAATTTAAGTGCTATTAGATAGAATTAATAGGTTAGAATGGTTAAGGATCATTAGGGGAAGTTTTTTGGAGAGTTTGAAGAGAATTGGTGATGGTTTTGTTGTTGACACCATTTCTTTATGGACCAAGAACTCACTGAATATTGGGGGATAATCTTAGTTTAATAGCAAGAAGTGTTCATGGAAACATTAGGATGAGATTAGGACCTTTAATTTTGAGAATTGCTAAGATTGGTTCTTGATCAGTTATATGAAGTTGCTATCGGGTTCTAGATTTGAGAGAGTTTCAAGGAGTTCTGATGCCATGGCTAGATTCCTGGTGAAATTTGGAGCAATCTAGGGTTTTTAATTGTTGCATTTGGTGAGGTATTAATGGAATCCAAGTTGAGGAAGATGAGTGTTTGAAGCTCTGCGTTTTCATGGAGGTTCCAAGAACCCTAGCTGGAGGAAGAAGACAACCTCCCAGCCATTAGATCAAGCAAGACTGGTTGACTATTTCTAAATCCAACGGCTCGTGTTTAATTTCATCTTGGAGGGAAATTCTGAGAAGCAATGAAACGATGTGTTTCATTAAAAGGAGCTTCCTGGGCTTAGTGATCCAATGACTAATCCCACCCCCACTTGTGGCCCATGATTGATTTACACTGAATTCCATTTTTATTCGCACCGTAGATTTATCTATTTCTTTAATTTTTTTGTCATTTATTTTCTGTTTAAATGATGGGCCTGGCGCTTATGCTATCTGAACCCCCATTCTGGGCCCATGCGCGTATTGAACTGCATCTGCTTGCTACCTGCACCCCAGTTTCATATTTTCATTTTACTTTCTTCCATTTTATTTCAATCTTTGAAAATACATATTAAATAGAAAATTAAAGATTTTTTAATGGGAATTTTTGCTCCCATTTCATATTCATGTCTAGAAAATAATCAGATAAAAATATTTTCATTTCATGCATTTTTAGTATTTTTTGTATATTTTCTATTTTAATTGCTTTTTAATGCTTTTATGTTGATGCATGAATTTGTAGAATTTTGTTTGGGTAGTTCCCTTAACATTTTTAGGCCATTATTTTTAGGATAGTTATATATAAGCTTTAGCTTCCCCCTGGATTTATTCCATAATTTTGTGATGAATTTTAGGATAGTTTTGATTATATGACATTAGGTTGTGTAGAATTAGGTTAATCCTTAACATAGGTCCACAATAACATTAGAACTTTGGGTTTCTAGGTCAAGATAGGTATTGGGGCATATAAGGGTATTAAGGGTAGGTATTTAGGATCCCCTAGAAATTATATTAGGTTTTAATATAGTGATATACTATTTTTAGATGATTTTTGTATTTGATGTTTGTTTGTGTTGCCCTTGTGGGCTTGTATTTTTGTTTGCTTTGCTTTGTGGCGCTTGGAGAGCTTGGTATTGCTTGGAGTAGCTTTAAGGAGCATTGTGGAGCATTGAGGAGTATTGAGGAGCTTGAGAGCTTGATCTTATTTGTTTTGTTGATTGTTTTAGGGTTAGGGATTAGGAAGAGTTTAGACTTAGTTAACTTCTTTCTTAAACATGGATGGTATCTTTCACCTCCATTCCTCCCTATGATTCAAAGTCCTTCCATGGTATACACCTCTCTCCTTTGGAGGGATAAGTGATTGTACCTAGGGAGTAGAACTTTTGAGGGAACCATTCCTTTGATGTCGAACCCTTATAGGTCACCTTTGGTGGTCAATAAGCAGTTCAATATCCCCAGCTTATCCAGTAAGTGATTTCCTCTGGTTTGATTATCCTTGAGAGATGCTGAGCTTGAGTGTGAAGATGAAAACTTCAATGAAGAGTGTAGAAGAGGATGAATCCTTGAGCATTGCCATTCCAGCTGAAGCTTGAAGAGCAACAAGAGCAAGTTGATACTTGAAGACCCATGAAGATCCAGTAAAGACTGAAGGAAGAAGTTGACACTTCTAAGTGATTGAGATTGATTCTGAAGAGCTGAGGCTTGAAGAGCAAAGGAAGTTGATACTTACTTTGATACTTGGGGATCCTGAAGGAGATCAAGTTGATGCTTATGATTGTTGGTGAAGCCTGAAGGTGGAGTTGATCAAGAAGTTGAAACTTATGTTGAAGGGTTGAAACTTGGAAAAGCAAATTGATATTTGTCAAGAGTGATTGAAGTCTGAAGACTGAGTTGCTGTTGGAAAAGCTGAAGCTTGAAGTGGAGAGAGGAGTGATCTGCTTTCTTTTATTTTTCCTTGTTGTATTGACATGTTTTGCTTGACTTGATTGATGCATTAGAATAAGTTCATATTTAGAATAAGTAGAATCTAGGAGCATGATTGCACTAGAGGTTGAGTTGCTCCCTCTGCTTGTACTGTTACTGTGTGGCTTTGCTTGCGGGTATTCGGTAGAGCCCAGCTCCCTTGCCCATGTGGTTTGGTTTGTCTGATGGCATTTCATTTCATTTCTTCTGTATGATTGCAGTTTACTGTTATTGCTTGATAGCATGTTGTTTTATCTTTCAGTATGATTGCTGTTATCCATTCTGGCTTGAGGTTGAGATGAGCTTGTGGAGGCATAAAGTGCGACGCTTTGCCGAGTCATTTTTCTTTTCTGTTTAAGCCAGCCTTGATAGGTAGATAGATAAAACCAACCCGTCCAAGTAAACACAACAAGCATGGATCCCGTCGAGTACGACGGACGTGAGGGGTGCTAATACCTTCCCCTTGCGTAACCGACTCCCGAATCCAGACAACGGTTGCGACGACCTTGTCTTACCCTTTTTCGTCAGGTTTTTCCGATCGTTTCCTTTCCCGCTCTGAGGGATAAATAACGAAAGGTGGCGACTCTTCTGTTGTGCCGGCACCTTATTTTCGCGCAAGCGACACCATGGTTGAGAGAATTATGGTTCGAAATGGTTTGAACACTGGTTTCACCCGGCCAAACTACACCTCCCCAATAGTAGATTATATCCTTCAGGCAGAGTTGCCTCCTAGAACGAAAGTTCCCAAATTTACTAAGTTCTCAGGAGATACGACGGAATCCACTATCGAACATGTGGCCCGTTATCTAATTGAGGCTGGAGAGATAGCAAATGATGAGAGCCTTAGAATAAAATACTTCCCAAGTTCTCTCACTAAAAATGCATTCACTTGGTTCACAACGCTAGCCCCCAATACGGTGTGCAACTGAACCCAGCTAGAACGTTTATTCCATGAACAGTTCTATATGGGCCAGACCAAGATTAGCCTAAAAGAACTTGCTAGTTTGAAGTATAAGTTTTCTGAGCCAATCGAAGAATACCTTAATAGGTTCTGATTACTTAAGGCAAGATGTTTCACATAGGACCCTGAACACGAGTTGGTCGAGATGGCCGCTGGAGGTATCGACTATTCTATTAGGAAGAAGTTGGACACCAGTATCTAAGGGACATGGCCCAACTGGACGATCGAGTTTGACAACTGGAAATGCTTAAAGAAGAAAAGGCTAAGTTCAATAAAAATAAGAAGGTAGCTTTTGTCGAATTCAATGAGAATGTCGAAGGGATGTGCGATGATCCCTTATACTTCGACGAAAGGAAAGTGGATCTTGCTGAACTTAAACAAGGTCCACCTTACTCTTGTAAAGTACTAGCTCCCCCACAGGGGAAGAGTTGTGTCGAATCCGAAAAGAATGATAGGTTCCCAAGAAAACATATACTTTTGACATCACAAAATGTGATGAAATCTTCGATTTGTTAGTGAAAGACGGACAAATGATAGTGCCACTTGGTGCTAAAATGCCGTCTGTAGAACAAAGGAAGAAAAAAGGGTTTTGTAAATACCATAATTTTTTAGGTCATAAAACGTCTCAATGTTTTCTTTTCAGGGATCTCGTTCAAAATGCAATTCAGGAAGGAAGTTTGAAGTTTGGAGAGAAGGGCAGTAACCAGATGAAGGTCAACACAGACCCCTTGCAGATGGCGGATGCACATTATACAGAACCAGTGGAAGCCAACATGGTCGAAGCTACTGATGGCTGCAATTTTTCAATCGACATGGTAGAGGTTACTGATAATCTCATAGATGAGGCTGTAATGGCAAAAGTCACCATGGGTTTCGGACGAGAGGATTGTGTGAAGATGGCCTTTGATGACTTCGACCAGGTTGATAAGGATGTAAGTTCAAATGACAAGGGCAATCCAGGTTGGGCAATAGTGACTAAGGAAACTGCTGATTACTTCATCAAAATGAACCAGGCCACTGAAGGTTTGGAGTTAGGCTTAAGGAAGCTTAATCTGGTCGAAGGGGTTGAAATCAATATGGTAGAGATCACTCAACATGAAGTTGTAGGGGATAGCGAATCAAATTACCAAGAGGAACTCACTTGGGAAGCTTACCCAGAGCAGGAAGAATCGATTGTTGCTTTCCTCCACCTTTGCCAGAAGAAAGGATCCAGTGTGATGTTATGCCCTTGATGCAGCGCCATTTTCGACAAAAAGGCTGCACAAAAACTGGAAGGAACACGGAGGTTAAAACAAAATAAGGAAAGGCCCAAATTCGACACTCGAGGTAATCTCCAAAGGAGATCTGAACCTCGCACTAGGCCCCCGACAACCAAACCCACCAGTTTCAAACCCAATGCTGAAGCTATTGATGGTAAGTGGATAAAACCTAATGAGAATAGACAACAGGGACAACAGAGGTGGAAGAACTTTGAGGTGAAACGAGGATCTTCAATGAATTATCGAAAGGACTTCCAGTCTTCAAAAACTGCCCATGTATCTGAGAACTACAAAGGAAAGAATCCTATGTCTCGATCACAGTGGAGACGGGAACAGCGTAAGAGGAAAGCACTCAGGGAAAGCTCACAAAGGAACCAGGCAGAATCCAGTACCAACGCCCCTGTCGAAAATGAAGAAGGATGGACAAAAGCATTTGGGAAAGCACCTGTAGGACGTAGATTGTTTCCTGTCCAGGTCGAAGAACAGAGAAAACCGGTTGGGGTCGACGATGAAATGACTGATAATTTTGATTGAGACTCTGACGATTCCCTAAATTTATTGGTTAATGTAGTATCAGTAATGCCAAGGGAATTCGACAGAATATCCGTGGTCGAAAATCTGGACACTTACACGGATTGAGAGATGGCGGCACACAAGCCTGTGTGCTACTATGTGATGAACAATGGCTGTGTCGAAGAACAAAATGCATTCTTCGAATGTCCCACAGAGGCGATGAAGAACCATTTGAAACCTCTTTATATCACGAAAAAAGTGGAAAAAGTCCCAATTAATAAAATTTTGGTGGATTGTGGCGCAACAGTGAACCTGATGCCACATTTCCTGTTGAATAAGATTGGAAAAGATGAGACTGATACAAACCCACACAATATGGTTTTGTCAAATTACGAAGGAAAAGTAGGTTCGACCATGGGAGTCATACAAGTGAACGTTACAGTCGGAACCATTACTCGTCCAACTGTCTTCATGGTGGTAGAAACAACAACCAACTATAATATGTTGCTTGGAAGGGAATGGATCCATGGAGTTAGGGCGGTGCCATCTTCAATGCATCAAAGGATTGTCATATGGAAACCTGATGGCATTGTGGAAAATATTGAAGCAGAACAAGGATATTTTAAGGCACCCATAAACCACGTTGATCGAAGGCAATTTGACAAACATTTGGCCAGCATAGGCCCCTGCGTCCCTGCAGATTTCGAATTTGTACCAAACGATGAAGTGTATTGCTCACTTTATCTACATCCCCTCGATGGTTTCCGCTGCGATAAGGAAGTACCAGGTGAGAGACTCCCATACCTTGGCACACTTCCAGTAGACCCCATTGGATGGGGAAGTTAATTTAGCAATGATGACTGAAGCCATAACGCTTCAAAGGATTTCGGCCTACATGGCCGAAACTAAACTACAAGCGGCCCTAGAGGTTGCCAACAACAAAATAGTTGTGAAAGCCAATGAAGAACCTGAACGAATGGGCTCTGGTGGACGTTTCACCCTGAACCACCTGACAAGATTCAGTATGAAGATCAAAGGCTCGACACTATTTATGATGATGAGCCTCTGGGTTTCGAGAAAGATCCCTTGGCAAACGATGTTAAGATACTGGCGCAAGATCCATTAGAGGAAGTAGACCTGGGAGATGGAATAATCAAGAGACCAATGTATATTAGTGCCAACCTCGACCCCCAACTCAAGGTCGAGACTATCCAGTTGCTGCGAGAATACAGGGACTGTTTTGCCTGGGATTACGATGAGATGCCCGATTTAAAGAGAGATTTGGTCGAGCATAGATTTCTAATAAAACCTGGAAAAGAGCCAATCAAACAGAGCCCAAGGCGTTTCGCTCCTGAAATCCTCTCAAAAATAAAGGAAGAAATCGAAAGACTCCTTGGATGTAAGTTCATCCGTACGACCAGGTATGTTGAATGGCTAGCCAATATTGTACCAGTCATTAAGAAAAACGGGTATTTTAGAGTATGCATATAATTTAGGGATTTAAATTCAGCAACCCCTAAAGATGAGTATTCAATGCCAGTGGCAGAAATGCTAGTCGATTCAGCCACTGGCCATGAGTACCTTAGCATGTTGGATGGATACTCTGGTTACAATCAGATTTTCATCGCTGAGGATGACGTTCCCAAAACAGCGTTCCGTTGTCTAGGGGCCTTAGGCCCTTATGAATGGGTAGTCATGCCTTTTGGCTTGAAGAACGTTGGGGCAACGTACAAGCGAGCGATGAATTCAATTTTTCATGATTACATTGAGTCTTTTATGTAGATATATATTGATGACATTGTGGTGAAATCCGTGTCAGGAAAAGATCATGTAGAGCATCTGCGCAAGTCCTTCATAAGGATGAGGAAGTTTGGTCTCAAGATGAACCCCCTGAAGTGCGTATTTTGTGTAAAAGCGGGAGATTTCTTAGGTTTCGTGGTCCACAAAAAAGGGATCGAAATCAACTAGAACAAGACAAAGGCCATTATGGAAGCGAAAGTGCCATCAAACAAGAAGGAACTGCAATCCCTGCTAGGTAAAATAAACTTCCTAAGAAGATTTATATCAAACCTAAGTGGCAAAATGCAGGCCTTCTCACCATTGCTTCGAGTCACTAAAGAAAGGTTCGAATGGGGGAAAGATCAGCAAGAAGCTTTCGACAAGATCAAAGACTACTTGACTCATCCTCCAGTCCTTTCATCTCCATGTCAAAGCAAGAGCATGAGATTGTACATAGCAACGTTAGACAAAACTCAAGGGAACATGCTTACTCAAGAGGACGAGAATGGCGTCGAAAGAGCCATTTACTACCTTAGCAGGGTTTTGAATGATGCAAAAACTAGGTATAGCAAGATAGAAAAACTATGCTTATTGTTGCACCCTAAAATTTGACCCAACCGATTCTCCTATCTGACTCGTGGTTTAAATTCATATTCGCAACTCCGACATATGATTTTTGTGCAAACAGGGGATATCAGGGTTACAGCTTGATTTTCGTCTATCAGATATGGCAGATCCAGTCCAGATCACCAGGGCTTCATTTTCGGGAAATTGTGCGCTCCTCGGTGATTTTTAGCCTGTACAGTGATTTTGATGATATTCTGATGCCCGGGGCTCTCTGTTCGATTCGATCTGGTCTCGTGCGCTCTTTTATGGGGGTCATTTGCATTTGTCTGCATTTTTAGGATTTTAATAGACTTTTGCGGATTTTCAATAGGCTTTATAGATTTTTCTGGAATTTAAATAGGGTTTTTGTATTTTTTAATAGCTTAAGTCTCTTTTTAGAATTTTATAGAATTTTTAAATAGATTTTTAGAATTTTATAGATTTTTTAAATAGATTTTTAGAATTTTATATAGATTTTTAAATAGATTTAATAGTTTTTAATCTTTTTTTAGAATATAAAAGAATTTAAATAAGTTTTAATTGTTTTTTAGATAATATAGAAAATAATATAGTTTTTTCTTTTATTAATGATAGATTTTAATAGATATTAAATAATATTAGAATTTTAATAGAGAATTAGTAGAAGTTTAGAGTCAATTAGATCTTAATCATTTTTTAGATTTAATTAGGATAATAGAGTTAATTAGACTTTTAATCACTTTTTAGAGAGTAAGTAGGTTAATTGAATTTTTTAGATTTAATTAGGATTTTAATCATTTTTAGATTTAATTAGGATTAAGATAGTTAATTTTTGGATTAGTCAGTTAATTAGGCTTTAATGGAGTTCATTTAGTCTTAAGTAAGTTTTTAATTCAGTTTTTACAGTTTTTTTTGGGTTATTTTCGTGTGGGCTAGAGTGCATATTTTTGAGGCCCAGCATACTATCAGTCCAAATGCATTTTTGTGCAGGTTTTTGGCCAAAAAAGGACACTTGTCAGCGTATAAAAGAAGCCACGCGGTACACTATGGAGGGTCCCAGCACACAACTCAGAAGCCCCCCAGCTCACGCCACGCGTCCCACTCAGCCACCACCTTCTCTCTCTCTGTGCATGCGTGCCACGCGTAGCTCAGGCTGATCTCCCCTTCGCCACTTGTCACCGTCTAAACATTCACCGGAGCTTCGCCAGAAAACCCACCGGCGGCCATGCATCCGCCATAACCTCCCACCGCCGGTCACCCCAACGTCCGCCGGCCACCGCAACAGCTCGCCGGAGTTCGTTTTGCACTCAGAATTCCCAGAAACGCTCTGAGCTTCATCTTCTTCCTCCGTCCATCTTCATCGTCGCCTCGCCGGAAAGTTCATACACGCCTGAAACTTCATGTGAATCTCCAGGAACCTTCATCCAGTTTTCCAGACCTTCATCATTCTCCGTCAGTGAATCCAGAAATCACTCAAACCTTCGTAGAACTTTTCCAGAATCCACTCAAACCTTCATCGTTCTTCAAGAGGCTTTCCAGAACGTCATTGAGCCTTCATCTTCATCCAAAGGATTTCCAGAAACGTCTTCGTTCATCATCATCATCAAGAACCTCGTAGATCCGTCAACAACCTCCAACAACAATCACCTAATACATCCCCAGATCTGTACAAGATTCATCAGCTTCAAGACTTGTAAAATCTTCATCAAGGTCTCATCGTTGTTCATCACTACGAGGTGTTCTTCGCGCCATCAAACCTTCAGCAAATACCCAGAAATCTTCAAAGATCCCTTGTTCCCCTCGCATAAACCCAGGTTTGTCTTCTCTCCGTTATATCTCCATTGCAATTGATGAACGTAGCCTCGATTAGGGTAAACTGATTGGTTAGGGTTTGGGTTTGATCTGTGTTGAATATGAGAGAATGCTGAGGTTGAGATTGTTGTGTTGATTCGTTTGAGTGTGGTGAGGCGTGTGAAGTTTTGTTTGGGTTCTTTTCTTCCTGGAATCGAGTTGCAGAGAGAGGGTGAGGGAGAGGAGAGAGGATGACGGCTAGGGTTTGCTGCGGTGAACAGTGACCGGAGAGTGTGAGGTAGATAGGGTTTTGTGTTTGGGTTAGGGTTAGGTTTGGGCCAAGCACAAACACGTTTTGCTGAACACTACCCCCATTTGCTCAATTCCCCCCCCCTGGCGTGTGAGAGACAGAGTGATTTGATTTGGGCCTTATGCCCAATTGCTGTCCACACCCCCCTGGGCATAAGCCCAATGAGAAATAACTGGAAAACCTGCTAGTTTACACCCCCCCTGCGCTTTTCTTTTAATTCTTTTTTAAGGGATTTCTGACTCATTTGGGCCTTACGCCCTTATTTCTAAGCGCACCCCCACCAATGTGAGCCCAGCCAGAATGAACTAGCTTGTCCTGCTATTCTCACCCCCCCCCCCCCCTCCATATTATTTCAATTTTGTTTTTTTCATTTCTTTGCATATTATAAAATTCATAATAAAATGTAAATAAGTGATTTTTTTAACTCTTCTTTTTTCTACCATTTCATGAAGATGTCTATAAAATTGTATAAAAATAAAAATGCCATTTTATTTTTGTTTGCTATTTTTTGTATATTTTCCATTTAATTGACTTTTTTAATATTCTTTAGTGCATACATATCATTAGGAAATTCATGAAAAATAGTAGGTTTAGTCAAATAATTCCGTTCTTTTTTCTGTAGACTCGTAATTCAATGTAGAATTTTATAGTGCAGAAACATTAGATTAATCATGCATTTTCAGTTTAATTGCATTTTTTCATTGTTATTGATATTACATAATTGGTCTGTGGATATGTCTGTGTTGCTGATTTTAGTTCTTTCATCTGGTATTGAATTTTGTTCTGATTTTTTTAGCATGTTGTCATAGAGCCATGTAGGTTTCCCATAGATTTTTGTTAGATTTTTGCAGGATGTTCTGAGGTGATTAGTCTGAGCTTGAGAATAGGAGAAGTCTTGATGACTTCTGACTTTGAAGTTCAACTGTGGTTGAACTTCAGAGGTAGCCTCTTGAGGTTTGTTGGCCTGTGGGTTCTTCTTGAAGGTGGGAGCTGATTGAAGTCCTGTTGGAGCTTGCAAAGAGGCAGTGGATTGAGGCTTAGTCTAGGAGCTTGTTCTCTGTCTGTGAGGTTTGAGATCCTGAAGTTTGAAGGGAGTTTATGGTACTTTCCTGAGGAAGGCACCATGAATGACTTTCATTCTTTCTTCTCACCTCTTTCTTAAGTATCCAATGATGTTGGAGCCAACTTGTGAGTTTAATTTCTCCTGAGGAGAAATGTAAACTGATCACAGTTGTTGAGCCACGTAGGATACGATTCCTAAGTGTCAGCCTCCTAGTACTTTCCTGAGGAAGGTCCTATGGGTCTATTCACTTAGTTCCATTAGTGTATCTAGGATTTCTTAAGTATCCAGTGATGTTGGAGCCAACTTGCGAGTTTAATTTCTCCTGAGGAGGAATGTAAACTGATCACAGTTGTTGAGCCACATGGGATACGATTCCTAAGTGTCAGCCTCCTAGTACTTTCCTGAGGAAGGTCCTATGGGTCTGTTCACTTAGTTCCCTTAGTATATATAGGTTTTCTCAAGTATCCAGTGATGCCGGAGCCCTCATGTGAGTTTAATTTCTCCTGAGGAGGAATGTAAACTGATCACAGTTGTCGAGCCGCATAGGATATGACTCCTGAGTAGTAACCTCCTGGTACTTTCCTGAGGAAGGCACTATGAGCTTGTCTGCTTAGCTCCCTTCCTCTGGTAAGCTTGTTCTGAAGCTTGGAGACTGGGATTGATTCCTCTTGCTTAGGGTTTTGATTAGAATTTTTGCTTAGATCTTTGCTTAGGGTATTGTATAGAGTTTTGTTTAGAGATAGATTAGGAGCTTGTTTCAGGTTTGTTAGGGGCCTTGCCCAGGAGTAGCTTCTTGTTTTGTAGATAGAGGCCCTGCTCAGGGTTAGTCTCTTTGTGTTGTTTGACTTGTATGATGTTATGTTGCATTAGACTTAGGTATTCATCTAGATAGTTCTGAATAGGTGCATCTTAGAAGTAGACTTGGTGTGCATGAGAAGTTGAGGTGGTCCTCCTTCTGCTTGTTTGTTATTGAGTGGCTTTGCTTGTTGGTATTTGGTAGAGCTGAGCTCCCTTGCCTCTGTGGTTTGCGGCCTTCGCGCCTTGTTTGTTTAGTCGTTGCATTCATGCATATTTTCAGTATTCCTTTACTTTGCAGTTTCTTGTTTGTAGTTTAGTCCTGTTGCCATGATCCCTTAGGAGCTCTGACTTCTCCGCTGCGGAGTTGTTATGATAGACATTAGGATGGTCAACCAGGTGTGATAGCAGTAGGTAGATTCCCCTTTCTCAGCTATAGTTTTAGGGTTTCCCTTTCCTTTCTGTAGGAGCTTTTGAGTAGCTTGGCCCGTAGTTAGCTGAACTACAGCTGCTCTGATTCTTCGTACCAGACGAAGATATGTAGGCATAGGATGCGATATCCTAGCGAGCACACTAACGACTAACTTTAGTTCTCTCGCGGCTGTGCGATCGAGACTTTCCCGCTAACAACTGATTGTTATCCCTTTCTCTTGCCCGAGCGCATTTGAGACCAGATCGTATTTGTAGGTTCCCGAGCCTTAGAGACCAGTTGGTTTTCTCACTGCTGTGTGAGAGCGCCTGTTTACCCGTAGGCAGTCGAACTACGTTGACTCTGACTTTCCCATTGCACGAGGGAATACGTAGGCCCAGAACACTGTATGTTCTGTCGAGTCCTGTCCTTTTATTTTCTTTTCAGACCAGCCATTAGCGTAGATAGATAATACACCCTTTTACCTATAAACACCAAGCGTGGATCCCATCGAGTACGATGGACGTGAGGGGTGCTAATACCTTCCCCTTGCGTAACCGACTCCCGAATCCAGGTTTTGGTTGCGATGACCATACCTTTTCCCGTCTTTGCGAGGTTTACTTCGAGCGTTTCCTTTCCCGCTCTGAGGGATAAATAACGCACGGTGGCGACTCTCCTGTCAAGCCGGCGCCGATTTTCGCAGTAGCGACAGCTGGCGACTCTGCTGGGGACTATAGCATCTAGGGACTTTTCCCATCCCTTATGCTGGGACCGTTTCCCGTCCCCTACGCGAGTCAATCCTAGCGCTTGGGTGTTTATTTGTTGGGTGTTGTGCATATTGTGTTTTACTTTTCTGCACTTTACTTTTCTGTACCTTTACCTTTCCGCATTTATTTTCCAGCATTATATTATTATGATTATTGCTGTGGGCAAAGGGAGGTTACTGTGAGTGAAAAGCCGGACCTGGGCTTGAGTACACACCTAGATATAGTTGCGGAGAAGTAATAGACGAACCTGTCTGCTGAGCAGGCACAGTTCCCTACGAAAATCTGCGCTCAGACGAGATTCTTGCAGAGGTGCTCCTTTCCGGTCCTGAGGATCTGAGGGGAGTCCAGACGTGAGGGTTGTCGACTCTGGGGACCGATCATTTGGAAGTCAGCTAAGTGAGGCCTCTTCATGACTTGATGATGCCACTCCTTCTGGGAATCGTATCGTCATTCATGAAAGTCTGTGACGCTGATGACCGCATAGGATGCCGTACCTTTGTCCGTGGATTAGGTCTATCATACCTGTGAGGGGGATCGAGTTATTGCAGGAAAACTGGCCTTCAGAAACCATGATTCAGTACCTTTATCAGATGGTGTTCTTGATTCATCTCCAGGTGTGTTGTCTGGGTCAGATGGGTTTCTTATCTGAGGTTGAGGCTATTATCAGATGGTATTCTCGTCAGATACAGAGGTTCAGATGGTTTTCTTACCAGGGGATTGATATTTTGAGTATCAGATGATAGTTAGTGGCATGAGATTTTGGTGACCGTGTTGGTTTTCTGTTCTCGATCACAGAGATGTTCCTCTTCAGGCTACAGCATAGCCCCTGTGTTCGCAAATTGCATTATTTATCATATTGCATCATTACCATCTGCATTCAACTAACGTGTGTGTATTGCAGGTACATATTTTCCCTTCCAGTTCTGGTGTTTGTTCCTAGCAAGACATGGAAAACCTGAAGAGAGTATTGCCCTATAAGTTTCCGTCGCCGAATATCAGTCTATTGTTAGAGTTGATTGCTATTGCTAAGAAGAGGGGAATGGGTGACTTCAGAAAGAGATATGGGAGGATTCTGACCTACGTTTATCAGCCATCTGCCTATGAGACCAGCGACATCTATACTCTGTTACAGTTCTACGACGCGGAGCTCAGGTGTTTTGTATTCCCCGACTTCGTTTTGGCTCCTACCCTGGAGGAGTACTCTGCACTTCTGGATATACCGATCCGCGAGCAGATGCCTTTCTATCGTACGGACGCTGAGCCTAAGCTGGCTGAGCTTTCTGCCATCCTGTGCTTGAAAGAGTCTGAGCTGTCTGGGAAGATGATCAGAAGAGGAGACGTATGGGGATTTCCGTTGGATGTCTTGGTGGAGAAGGCTCGGGAATATGCCCAGAAGGGTAGCTGGGGTGTTTTTGACGCCATCCTTGCTGTATGTGTTTATGGCATCGTGTTGTTCCCGAACATTCCTGATTTTGTTGATTCTGATGCCTTCTATATTTTGGCTGCGAAGAACCCAGTTCCTACTTTGCTGGGAGATATCCACCATTCAACTCACTACCAGAATGAAAAGCGACGAGGAAGGAATGTGTCTTGCTGTGTACCTCTCCTATGCAGGTGGTTCACCAGTCATATGCCTAAGTCAGGCCCTTTTGTCACATCTATCAATTCTCTAGGATGGCCCGAGCGCTTAATGGGATTGACTGCTGAGAACGTGGTATGGGTCAATAAAGAGGTATTCGGAGCTGAAGTCATACTCAGATGCGAAGGATTCCCGAATGTTCCTTTAGTGGGAAGGAAGGGGTGTGTCAACTACAACCCTTCCTTATTGATCAGGCAATTTGGGTATGTACCTCAAGGAGCGCCAAAGCCCGAGGAGATACAGGAATCTCTGTATCTCACCGGGGCAATAGGGAAAGAAATGCTGACCAAACTTGAGAAAGCCTGGAAAAACTTGCACAAGAGAGGGAAGCTTTCAGGTAGCAGAGGGGATACTCGAGTTCCTGGCCCGTAATTGGAATGGATTCGTGAGCGAGCTGTGAAATTCCTTATGCCATATCCAGCGATCCAGCCATTGCATCCGCCTCCGGTAGAGGAACCCACCACTGTGGACATTCAGGTCTACAAGCAGCTGATGGCGGAGAAAGAAGAGCTAGCAAGGGCTAAAGAGGCTTTAGAGCAGGAGAATGCCCAGCTTCGGCATGAAAAGATTGAAACGGGATATGTTTCTAAGCAACAGGCTGAAACTCTGAAACATCTGAAGACTACGTTATTGGAATTGACTGAAACCAAGAAGCGTCTGGAGTTAGATGTAGACTCAGTTAGCAGTGTATTGGCTACTAAGAAGCAGGAGCTGGAAAGGGCCTACACAAAGCTAGCCAAGTTCAGAGAACACTGGGATCTCACTATGACCAAGCGCAAGGAGCGAGAAGAAGAGCTGAAGACACAGATTGCTCAGTTAGAAGAACAGGTCAAAGTGAAGAACGAAGAGCTTGAAGAGGAAGCCTGTCGCCGATACGAGGCCGAGCGCAAGCTGACAGATGCCATGAAGAATTTGGAAGATTTCCAGCATAGAGCAGATGCCAAGAGACCCAAACCTGGGGGCGGTGCCAATGATAAGGCTTGGGAAGACTTTGTCAGAGACATCCAGGGGACGGTCAGGAAGAGGGATCGGCTGATAGAAGGTTTGATTTATCAACCAGATCACGCAGAGACAAAGAAGATGGTCGAGGACTTCCGCAACCGTACCAGTACTTGATGTTGAGATCACCACCAGGCATGTTGGCTGGGATCCTCCTTATCATATCAGCTGTATGGAGCATAGTTATGTAACTTCTTGACAAGACTGTTATTCTAATCAATATATGAGGGTTTTTTCTAAATATTGTCTTTATGGTTTATCTCGTCTTGCTACCACTGACACTGGGATTGGAGGGAAAATATCTCCAATGCACACATGCACGTTAGCATTTTTGTATTTCTGTTTGCATAAATCATACTGCATAACATTTCTCTAGCAGGTCAGAGCACTTATCCAGCCTTTGTTTTCACCAGAAAGTGATTCTCGGGGAATTGTTTGAGGCAAGAGTAGAGTGTTGAAGACGACCAAGGGGCTGAAGCAGATTTGAGCAGAATCAAGCAGCATAGTCGGTTACAGGTAATTGGCAGCTATGTCTGAAGGCAATTTCCAGTCTCCTAACACTTTGGCAGGGTTTGCCACGGCGTCCAACCATCAGTATGATTCTATGGAAGGCTTCCCGCAAGCAAACAATCTTACTGCAGACCAAGCTGTACAGCCTACTGTCCAGAACCGGGACCGACATGAGCAGTTCGTTGCCCGAAATGAACGTCCTCCGCCTGCTAACAATCAAAATGTTGCTTTCCCTGTGATGAATTACCGAAGAGATATTCCAGTGACCGGGTTCGTAGATCCAAGAGCTCTTGACGATGGTAGAAGACTCCGAGCATTGGAAGAGCAAATGAAAGCCTTGGAGGCGAAAGATGCCGTTAACCTGGATGCTGTAGCCATGTGTTTGGTTCCTGACCTGGTGTTGCCTTACAAGTTCAAAGTGCCGGAATTTGAAAAATACACGGGAGATAGCTGTCCAAAGTTGCATTTGATGATGTTCTGTCGAAGGATGACTTCGTTTGTGCGAAATGACCAACTAATGATCCATTGCTTCCAGTATAGCCTGACTGGGGCATCGTTGAGATGGTATGTGCAGTTAGAGAGTAATCAGATTCGATCCTGGGTGGATTTAGCCAGAGCTTTCATGAAGCAGTACGATTACAACCTGGATTTGACTCCTAGTCTCGTAGATCTGCAAGAATTGTCTCAGGCGGAGAATGAATCGTTCAGAGCGTATTTGCGAAGATGGAAAGAATTGGCTGCTAGTGTTCAACCACCGCTTCCGGAAAGGGAACTGGTTGACATCTTCCTGGGTACTCTGAAAGGCCATTATTTTGACAAATTGTTCAGTTGCACAAACTTTGTGGGCCTGATGAGACTGGGAGAGATTGTTGAGAGAGGACTCAGGAGTGGAAAGTTTCGAGATGTTCCTTACGTCCCAGTTGATAAGATTGAGTCAGTTGTCAGTTCTCAAGAAGAGTGGGAAGGAGATGGCGCCACCTCAGAATCTCTAGCATCTCAGGATCAGTTTTCAGACACTTCAAGTCAACGATCATCTCACCGCCGATCGCGTCAGCATGCTCCACGAAGACCAAGGAAGCCTGAAAGGCAGTTTACTCAGCTACCGGTGTCGTACAGTCAGTTGTTGCCAGATCTGGTCAGAAGTGGATTGATAGTGCCGAAAGAGACTAAGCCGGTGATTCCACCATATCCTCCAGGTTTTGATGCCAGCGCCCGCTGTGAGTACCATGGTGAGGCACAGGGGCATTCAACAAATGATTGTAAGGTGCTTAGAAGTCAGGTTCAAGATCTGTTAGACTCTAGCCGTATTTGCATCACTCCTCAGGGTTTTGTTCAGATTAATGATTTTCCATCCTCCAGTTGTGTGGGTTCGTCAGTTAATGTCATGGAAGACTCCACAGGAAGTGTGTGCTCTGAAGATTGTCAATCAGAAAGTTCAGTTGTATGGGAGAAGTTTCTAGAGGTTTTTGCGCCGGATGTCGCATCTGTTTTCTCTGCTTAATCTGTTTAGCTTTTTGTGCACTAGTGTCTGCCGACCACCACCAGGATTGTTGGCTGGGGTCATTGTATTTGCACTCATTTGTGCTTACGTGCTGCTTTTGTTGGTTATACATGTGTGGGAGATGTTCGTCTGTGTGCTTATAGCTTGAGTTTCTCTTTGTCTCGTTATGAATATGTGTTTGCTTTCTACGCTGCATTATCATTTAACAGGTATATCAGAACCGTGGGTCTCATTTCCTCATCGTCCAGTTTATTGCAGGAACTCCTTCAGAGATATGGAACAGAATCAGTTTGAATTGATCGAAGTCCGAAGCCAGCTGGGGCAGATGATGAGAGACATACAAGAGATGCGTTTGGAGCAGAAGATTCTCAGGGAGGAAAACAGTCAGCTGAAGACCCAAATGAGCTTGATCATGGAGGTAGTCAAGAATGTGCTTCGGAAAGAGGACGACCAGCTATTTGAAGCCGTAATGAAGAAGCTCGCGCCACCTGTGCATGTGGAACCTGAGCAGCAGCAACAGAAGATACATCCGGCTCAGCGGAGGATCCAGGAAGGAAAGCCAAAGAGAATGTTTGAGGCACCGCCTATGACATATGCTGAGCTCTTGCAGACTTTATTGAGGTTTAATCTGGTTGAGAAAAGAACGTTGGAACCACCAACGAGAGCGTTTCCTCATGGGTACGATGCCAGTAAGCAATGTGAGTTTCATTCTGGGGCATTCGGACACGACATCGAGGGTTGCCATGCTTTTAAGCACAATGTTCAAGACTTGATTGACTCGCACGATATTGAATTCACGCCGGGCGGCGTAGCGGTGCGCATTGCTCCTGTCTCAGTCGATGCTAAGATGACAGATGTTTCTAAAGCTGCAGTGGGTCAGAAGCGTATCCTGGACTCCATGGTGTCAGAATCTCCAGGCCCACAACTGTTGCCTATTCCTGGGGCAGATCTGAGAAAGAAAATGGCTAAGCATAAGGAGGGCGTTGATCAATACATTGAAGGTCAAGAAACTGATGTTGCATTTGATACAAAGGGTGTTCAAGAATCAACTAGATACCGGCAACAGCAGCCTCAGCAGCAGAACCAGCAGGGGTATAAGAGATATCAGAATCGGGCTCCCCTGGCAAGCCGTCATTTGGAAACTCCTCCTATGCCGTATGCGCAGCTTCTGCAAACGTTGATTCAGCTCCAATTGGTTCACAAAAGGACAATGACTCCCTTAACGGGACCACCACCACCGGGGTATGATGCCAATGCTACTTGTGAGTTCCATACCGGGGCACTAGGACATACGGTTGAGAACTGTAAGGCTTTTAAGCACAAAGTGCAGGATCTGCTTGATAGTGCAGCAATCAGCTTCGGGCCGGGAGGTCCTAGAATCATCTGAATGAAGGAGGAAGGGCTCTATAATTTGGTTGGGTCGTTCAAAGCAGATCAAGACAGCATCGAAGTGTCTCTGGTAAAGATAGCTGGTTCAGCAGCAGGGCAGATGTGAAAGCCCGGTTCTCGGAAGCTAGCATATTTTCTTTGTTTTAGCTTGTCATTTCTTTACATTTGTAGTTGCTTTCCTGGTTGAATTTGTAATCTTGTTTGTAAAACTTGTTGTTTTCATTCAATTGATGATAATGAAATAAATATGCATGTTTTGATTAAATCCATTCGTGTTCACTAACTGTTTTTACAAATGTCCAACGCTTGGTTAAGAAGAATTTGGGGAGGATGACGAAAATGACCGACATGCAACTGCCGATACTGTATGCTTTTGAAATAAAACCTGTTGATGATGTACAGGCATTGTTTCAAATCCCTAAACACCGGAGTTATAAGGAAGATAATCCCTTGTCAACCCCTTTGAGCCTTGTAGTAGGAGTTTCTTTCTGTGAATGAAAAACCCTCAATCTCAACCTGGGGCAGGGTAGGTGTTAGCTAATTTGACCGAGCGTCCAAATTGCAAAAGGAGTGTCCGTTCGAGGATCAATCACGTCCCTAGAGGTCGTGCCTAAAAAACCATAAGGGTTCAACCCAGAGTGGGGCAGTCACATCATTCCCCAAAAAGTCAGGCAACCAGTGTCACACGACTCGTCCGCAAAAAACGAAAAAAGAAAGCAAAAGCCCGCTAAGTCAAGAAAACTTCAAAACAAATGACTTAGGCAAAAATGAGGGCATCCCGCTGGACTTAAAAAATCAAAAGAAACTCAAAAGGAGTCAGTCCAGGCAAAAGTTAGGGATATGAAAAGAAAAAGATGAAAAGAATCAAAAGAAAAATCCTCAAAGGAAATACGAGTCGTGTGACCACAAGTGTCAAAGACGAAAGAGTGAGTGGCTGTCACTCCAAAAACTCATAGTTTCTCGAACTATCACTCCTATCTTTCAGCCTCCGAGAGGTGAGCGCTAAGGTTGAATTAGCTGAACATAGGATCGGAGAACATCAAGGAGAATGGGTGGGTTAAAAATAAACTTTGAGCCTGCATCCTTTCCTTCAAAACCGTGAACCTGACCACGTTACAACCTCCAAAAGTCCTAATTGAAGCAGGTTGTTTCGAAAGCATACTCCGGTAAAGGTCGCGTCGATTCTGACTCTTAAAAGGTTTCTCCTTACCATGTTGATACTAATGTTGATGAATGGTTTGTGCATTGTATGCCATAAACTGTTTTTCCTTTTCCCTAGTGAACAGATTGGATATCAAAGCTGTCATATGTGTTGCATTAATATGTCTTTTACGCAGAACAACTTGTTTTACTTGCAAGTAAGCGCTTGACAGCAGAAAAGCTTCCTACAGTGGAAAGTATGGTCAAGATAGAACGCAGAACGCCCGAATGTTCCGAGAGCAGGGGCAGGCTTTTATTGTGATCCCCAGTCAGGTCAGCTTTTCGAAGTCAGTTATCCTGGGGCAATCAGGTTGAGATTCAGGCAAATACGGCGTAGTCAAGGGAACTACTCTGAATCAGATAATCGGGACAAGATCATTGCAGTCAGGGGCAGGCTGTCTTAAGAGCGCAGGGGTTGTTCTTTATGCAAGGAGCATTTGATGGGAAGCATCCCTCCGAAGCTCAGAATGCTGGGGCATGTTATATCAGACCAGCAAGGCTCAGATTTGCAGATTTCCTTTCAAGGACTATCCCCACAGAGGTCCCGTAGGCTGGGGCATATCAGAAGAGAAAGGATTGGTCTTTTCCGTATCAGCAGGGCCATACAAGAGTTATTCGAGCAGATGCAGTCGATTTTCGAGAGCGAGATGAATGCGGGAAGTCGTGTTACTATCCCTTGACTCTTCACTAAAAGGCTGTGTATTCAGGAAGAATATTTTCCAGCGTCAGTTGTACCTGACCCAGCAAGATAGCTTAAGAGCTCAAACCCATGTTTGCGATTACTGCGAAGCCCATCCGTGTTGGCGCATCAATTTCCGAATCCAAGCTTCGTCAGTACGCAGGAGGACTCCCTCCATTTTCTCCAGCAAAGTCCAATTCACCGTTGGTACGGATAAGCTATCCCCAGAGAAGTCCAATCGTACTTGGCGCGTCTGCTATTTCACAGCGGAGTTATATACCCCAGCAGGGTATTACTTCGTCGAGGTGTTCGGTTAAGTTCCCAATATCCCCAGCGGAGTTGATTTCACTCTCCCAGCATCTATTTTGCTGGGATAATCCTGTGATATCCAGTTTATCCCCAGCAGAGTTGGCCTCGCCTTCAGCATTTATTTTGCTGAAGTGGTTTTCTGTACCCGGCCTTCTCCGGCAGCTCGAGCCTGCACTAGCATATTGCATGCATCATCATACTTGCATCATACTTGCATATCATGGTCAAAATGCGTAGCATTTCCATCCGGAATGGAGCATTACGCTGTAGAAAGAGTAAAGCATACGCATATGCATACGAAGCATAAGTCAGGTTTTCTATCAGCCTCATATGGCGCGTGAATTACTCTGTGATCAGTTCAGAGACATTTATCCAGCAACAGTATTCAGGCGATTCAACGGATTATCTGTATCTCAGATCAGACAACGATTATGCTTTGATCAAGCAGTCATCTGATGTCGACAGACTTTTCTTCCCGTCAATTCATATTGACGATGTGTTCCTTCGATAAGTGGATTTCTCCGTCTATCATTAGACGTCTGGAGTACGAATGTGGTTTCCTTTCCGTCTATCCATAGACGATGTGAAGTTGCGGGTGGTCGCAGTAGGGCTTCAAGAAGGGGTTTCCCCAGGATGTGCTTTTCTTCCCGTCTATCAGTAGACGATGTGAAGTTTTGGTGGATTTTCAATAGGGTTCAAAATAGAGTTTCTCCAGCAAGTGGCTTTTCTTTCCGTCTGTCAGCAGACGATGTGAAGTTTCGAGTTACTGTTCAGCGGGTTTCTTATTGCCAGATCATACGCATGGTGAGTTTCCCCAGCAAGACTTCCCTGGCTATCTTTGCTTGCTGAGGGGTTTCAAAATGATATTTCGGATAGTGGTTTTCTTTCTGTTTATTGGATAAGATGGCGTTTCAAGAGGGACTTTTCTGATCGTCGATCCTTATTGATGTCAAGGCTCTTCGAAGAATGTTCAGTTTTCGTGATTGTCGATTCTTATTGACGACATGGTTCTTTGAAAGTGGCTTTCTTCCCGTCGGTCCCTACTGACGATGTGGCCCCTTCAAGGATATTGATCTTTCTATCAATTCCCGTAGACAGAAGGATTATGAAATTCGAGGAATGATGTTGAATTGCGCAATGGTGTCTTTCCGTCTATTCTTAGACGATGTGAGTATGCGATCAGGCTTTCTTTCCGTCTACCCTTAGACGATGTGAATTGTTTTGTGTCATCAATCAGGATGATCCCGTCTATCTTTAGACGATGTGAGTATGGAGATTAAGAATTTCTTTCCGTCTACCCTTAGACGATGTGAATTGTTTTGTGTCATCGATCAGGATGATCCCGTCTACCCTTAGACGATGCAAGTACGGAGATTATTTCTTCCCGTCTATCTTTAGATGATGAGAATATTGATTTGTTTCATCGATCAGGATGTTCCCGTCTATCCTTAGACGATGAGAATTGATTTGTTTCATCAATCAGGATGATCCCGTCTACCCTTAGACGACGAGAATATTGATTTGTTTCATCAATCAGGATGATCCCGTCTACCCTTAGACGACGAGAATATTGATTTGTTTCATCAATCAGAATGATCCCGTCTACCCTTAGACGACGAGAATATTGATTTGTTTCAGGATGATCCCGTCTATCATTAGACAATGGGAGTATTCGATCAAGGTGTCTTCCCGTCTATCCTTAGACGATGAGAATATTGATTTGTTCATCGATCAGGATGATGCCGTCTACCCTTAGACGATGTGAATTGGGAGATTAATGTTGTCTTTCCGTCTATCATTAGACGAGGTGAGTATTCAATCAGGGTGTCTTCCCGTCCATCTTTGGGCGATGTGAGTATATTTCTATTCCTGCCTATCAGTAGGCAATGTGAAAGGATCAGGTATTTTGTTGCAGCCCTCGGGTTTTGTTACATAGGGTATCACAGGTAATGGGCATTCAAATCAGGAGTTCTTTATCAGATGATTAATCAGTTATTGCCATAATGACTGGACTCGGTTTTCTGGATTTTATTCCCCAAGCAGTTTACAGTATATGCTCGCGGTTGGCAAATTTCCGGGTTTTATTTGTATTCAACCGTCTCGTACCTCTGAATGTTTGAAGGCTGAGCGCTCTTCAAACCCTTCAGGTCCAAGTCGCTTGAATAGGGGCAGCTGTTGCACCCTAAAATTTGACCCAACCGATTCTCCTATCTGACTCGTGGTTTAAATTCATATTCGCAACTCCGACATATGATTTTTGTGCAAACAGGGGATATCAGGGTTACAACTTGATTTTCGTCTATCAGATATGGCAGATCCAGTCCAGATCACCAGGGCTTCATTTTCGGGAAATTGTGCGCTCCTCGGTGATTTTTAGCCTGTACAGTGATTTTGATGATATTCTGATGCCCGGGGCTCTCTGTTCGATTCGATCTGGTCTCGTGCGCTCTTTTATGGGGGTCATTTGCATTTGTCTGCATTTTTAGGATTTTAATAGACTTTTGCGGATTTTCAATAGGCTTTATAGATTTTTCTGGAATTTAAATAGGGTTTTTGTATTTTTTTAATAGCTTAAGTCTCTTTTTAGAATTTTATAGAATTTTTAAATAGATTTAATAGTTTTTAATCTTTTTTTAGAATATAAAAGAATTTAAATAAGTTTTAATTGTTTTTTAGATAATATAGAAAATAATATAGTTTTTTCTTTTATTAATGATAGATTTTAATAGATATTAAATAATATTAGAATTTTAATAGAGAATTAGTAGAAGTTTAGAGTCAATTAGATCTTAATCATTTTTTAGATTTAATTAGGATAATAGAGTTAATTAGACTTTTAATCACTTTTTAGAGAGTAAGTAGGTTAATTGAATTTTTTAGATTTAATTAGGATTTTAATCATTTTTAGATTTAATTAGGATTAAGATAGTTAATTTTTGGATTAGTCAGTTAATTAGGCTTTAATGGAGTTCATTTAGTCTTAAGTAAGTTTTTAATTCAGTTTTTACAGTTTTTTTTTGGTTATTTTCGTGTGGGCTAGAGTGCATATTTTTGAGGCCCAGCATACTATCAGTCCAAATGCATTTTTGTGCAGGTTTTTGGCCAAAAAAGGACACTTGTCAGCGTATAAAAGAAGCCACGCGGTACACTATGGAGGGTCCCAGCACACAACTCAGAAGCCCCCCAGCTCACGCCACGCGTCCCACTCAGCCACCACCTTCTCTCTCTCTCTGTGCATGCGTGCCACGCGTAGCTCAGGCTGATCTCCCCTTCGCCACTTGTCACCGTCTAAACATTCACCGGAGCTTCGCCAGAAAACCCACCGGCGGCCATGCATCCGCCATAACCTCCCACCGTCGGTCACCCCAACGTCCTCCGGCCACCGCAACAGCTCGCCGGAGTTCGTTTTGCACTCAGAATTCCCAGAAACGCTCTGAGCTTCATCTTCTTCCTCCGTCCACCTTCATCGTCGCCTCGCCGGAAAGTTCATACACGCCTGAAACTTCATGCGAATCTCCAGGAACCTTCATCCAGTTTTCCAGACCTTCATCATTCTCCGTCAGTGAATCCAGAAATCACTCAAACCTTCGTAGAACTTTTCCAGAATCCACTCAAACCTTCATCGTTCTTCAAGAGGCTTTCCAGAACGTCATTGAGCCTTCATCTTCATCCAAAGGATTTCCAGAAACGTCTTCGTTCATCATCATCATCAAGAACCTCGTAGATCCGTCAACAACCTCCAACAACAATCACCTAATACATCCCCAGATCTGTACAAGATTCATCAGCTTCAAGACTTGTAAAATCTTCATCAAGGTCTCATCGTTGTTCATCACTACGAGGTGTTCTTCGCGCCATCAAACCTTCAGCAAATACCCAGAAATCTTCAAAGATCCCTTGTTCCCCTCGCATAAACCCAGGTTTGTCTTCTCTCCGTTATATCTCCATTGCAATTGATGAACGTAGCCTCGATTAGGGTAAACTGATTGGTTAGGGTTTGGGTTTGATCTGTGTTGAATATGAGAGAATGCTGAGGTTGAGATTGTTGTGTTGATTCGTTTGAGTGTGGTGAGGCGTGTGAAGTTTTGTTTGGGTTCTTTTCTTCCTGGAATCGAGTTGCAGAGAGAGGGTGAGGGAGAGGAGAGAGGATGACGGCTAGGGTTTGCTGCGGTGAACAGTGACCGGAGAGTGTGAGGTAGATAGGGTTTTGTGTTTGGGTTAGGGTTAGGTTTGGGCCAAGCACAAACACGTTTTGCTGAACACTACCCCCATTTGCTCAATTCCCCCCCCTGGCGTGTGAGAGACAGAGTGATTTGATTTGGGCCTTATGCCCAATTGCTGTCCACACCCCCCTGGGCATAAGCCCAATGAGAAATAACTGGAAAACCTGCTAGTTTACACCCCCCCTGCGCTTTTCTTTTAATTCTTTTTTAAGGGATTTCTGACTCATTTGGGCCTTACGCCCTTATTTCTAAGCGCACCCCCACCAATGTGAGCCCAGCCAGAATGAACTAGCTTGTCCTGCTATTCTCACCCCCCCTCCATATTATTTCAATTTTGTTTTTTTCATTTCTTTGCATATTATAAAATTCATAATAAAATGTAAATAAGTGATTTTTTTAACTCTTCTTTTTTCTACCATTTCATGAAGATGTCTATAAAATTGTATAAAAATAAAAATGCCATTTTATTTTTGTTTGCTATTTTTTGTATATTTTCCATTTAATTGACTTTTTTAATATTCTTTAGTGCATACATATCATTAGGAAATTCATGAAAAATAGTAGGTTTAGTCAAATAATTCCGTTCTTTTTTCTGTAGACTCGTAATTCAATGTAGAATTTTATAGTGCAGAAACATTAGATTAATCATGCATTTTCAGTTTAATTGCATTTTTTCATTGTTATTGATATTACATAATTGGTCTGTGGATATGTCTGTGTTGCTGATTTTAGTTCTTTCATCTGGTATTGAATTTTGTTCTGATTTTTTTAGCATGTTGTCATAGAGCCATGTAGGTTTCCCATAGATTTTTGTTAGATTTTTGCAGGATGTTCTGAGGTGATTAGTCTGAGCTTGAGAATAGGAGAAGTCTTGATGACTTCTGACTTTGAAGTTCAACTGTGGTTGAACTTCAGAGGTAGCCTCTTGAGGTTTGTTGGCCTGTGGGTTCTTCTTGAAGGTGGGAGCTGATTGAAGTCCTGTTAGAGCTTGCAAAGAGGCAGTGGATTGAGGCTTAGTCTAGGAGCTTGTTCTCTGTCTGTGAGGTTTGAGATCCTGAAGTTTGAAGGGAGTTTATGGTACTTTCCTGAGGAAGGCACCATGAATGACTTTCATTCTTTCTTCTCACCTCTTTCTTAAGTATCCAATGATGTTGGAGCCAACTTGTGAGTTTAATTTCTCCTGAGGAGAAATGTAAACTGATCACAGTTGTTGAGCCACGTAGGATACGATTCCTAAGTGTCAGCCTCCTAGTACTTTCCTGAGGAAGGTCCTATGGGTCTATTCACTTAGTTCCATTAGTGTATCTAGGATTTCTTAAGTATCCAGTGATGTTGGAGCCAACTTGCGAGTTTAATTTCTCCTGAGGAGGAATGTAAACTGATCACAGTTGTTGAGCCACATGGGATACGATTCCTAAGTGTCAGCCTCCTAGTACTTTCCTGAGGAAGGTCCTATGGGTCTGTTCACTTAGTTCCCTTAGTATATATAGGTTTTCTCAAGTATCCAGTGATGCCGGAGCCCTCATGTGAGTTTAATTTCTCCTGAGGAGGAATGTAAACTGATCACAGTTGTCGAGCCGCATAGGATATGACTCCTGAGTAGTAACCTCCTGGTACTTTCCTGAGGAAGGCACTATGAGCTTGTCTGCTTAGCTCCCTTCCTCTGGTAAGCTTGTTCTGAAGCTTGGAGACTGGGATTGATTCCTCTTGCTTAGGGTTTTGATTAGAATTTTTGCTTAGATCTTTGCTTAGGGTATTGTATAGAGTTTTGTTTAGAGATAGATTAGGAGCTTGTTTCAGGTTTGTTAGGGGCCTTGCCCAGGAGTAGCTTCTTGTTTTGTAGATAGAGGCCCTGCTCAGGGTTAGTCTCTTTGTGTTGTTTGACTTGTATGATGTTATGTTGCATTAGACTTAGGTATTCATCTAGATAGTTCTGAATAGGTGCATCTTAGAAGTAGACTTGGTGTGCATGAGAAGTTGAGGTGGTCCTCCTTCTGCTTGTTTGTTATTGAGTGGCTTTGCTTGTTGGTATTTGGTAGAGCTGAGCTCCCTTGCCTCTGTGGTTTGCGGCCTTCGCGCCTTGTTTGTTTAGTCGTTGCATTCATGCATATTTTCAGTATTCCTTTACTTTGCAGTTTCTTGTTTGTAGTTTAGTCCTGTTGCCATGATCCCTTAGGAGCTCTGACTTTTCCGCTGCGGAGTTGTTATGATAGACATTAGGATGGTCAACCAGGTGTGATAGCAGTAGGTAGATTCCCCTTTCTCAGCTATAGTTTTAGGGTTTCCCTTTCCTTTCTGTAGGAGCTTTTGAGTAGCTTGGCCCGTAGTTAGCTGAACTACAGCTGCTCTAATTCTTCGTACCAGACGAAGATATGTAGGCATAGGATGCGATATCCTAGCGAGCACACTAACGACTAACTTTAGTTCTCTCGCGGCTGTGCGATCGAGACTTTCCCGCTAACAACTGATTGTTATCCCTTTCTCTTGCCCGAGCGCATTTGAGACCAGATCGTATTTGTAGGTTCCCGAGCCTTAGAGACCAGTTGGTTTTCTCACTGCTGTGTGAGAGCGCCTGTTTACCCGTAGGCAGTCGAACTACGTTGACTCTGACTTTCCCATTGTACGAGGGAATACGTAGGCCCAGAACACCGTATGTTCTGTCGAGTCCTGTCCTTTTATTTTCTTTTCAGACCAGCCATTAGCCTAGATAGATAATACACCCTTTTACCTATAAACACCAAGCGTGGATCCCATCGAGTACGATGGACGTGAGGGGTGCTAATACCTTCCCCTTGCGTAACCGACTCCCGAATCCAGGTTTTGGTTGCGATGACCATACCTTTTCCCGTCTTTGCGAGGTTTACTTCGAGCGTTTCCTTTCCCGCTCTGAGGGATAAATAACGCACGGTGGCGACTCTCCTGTCAAGCCGGCGCCGATTTTCGCAGTAGCGACACTTATGTTTGTATTTCTCATGTATAAAGTTGAAGCAATATATAAAACCAGTTGATGTTTATGTCTCTTCACATTTCGATATTATTAAACATATGTTATCCAAGCCTATTTTGCATAGTTGAATCGGTGAATGGGCATTAGCATTAACTGAATACTCTCTGACGTATAGACCGCTAAAGGTGGTTAAAGGGAAAATAGTGGTAGACTTCATTGTTGATCACTCCATAAATGAAAATACCCTGAACATTGTCGAACTAGAACCCTGGAAGTTGTACTTCGACGGTTCTAGCCACAAGAATGGGACAGGCATAGGCCTGTTGATTATTTCGCCTGACAAATTTCCAACAAAATTCAAGTATAAAGTCGAGGGTCTGTGTTCCAATAATGAGGCTAAGTATGAAGCTTTGATAGCCAGACTTGAAATTTTGTTAGAATTGGGGGCAACCCAAGTCGAAATAATGAGAGATTCGGAGTTGGTTGCAAAGCAGCTAACAAAGGAGTAGAAGTGTGTTAAAGAAAATCTCATTATGTACTTCGTGATAGCCAATAGGCTACTCAAAAAATTCGAAGTCTGCATTATTCGACATATACCACGACTACACAATCAGGTGGCCAACGATTCGGCACAGATTGCATTAGGATATAGGGTTTTGAAGGAAAACTTGCAAGAAGTAATCGAGGCCAGGGGAAAGGTTGTGTTCGTAGGCCTGCGACTGTCGGACCTTAAAGTGACAAAGTTTGGCTACGCTGACAAAGAAACTTTCGAAATTTTTACAGTCGAAGGTCTGACAGACAAAGATTAGAGGAAACCTTTGGTCGAATACCTTCAGAACCCTTCAGCAGCCACAAAACGAAAAGTAAAGTATCGAGCACTAAGCTATGTTCTTTTAGGGAATGAGTTATTTAAGAAAACCTCTGAGGGAGTTTTGCTTAAATGCCTTAGCGAATCTGAGGCGTACTTGGCTTTGTCATCAGTCCACGGTGGGACATGTGGGGCACACCAGGTAGGCCACAAGATGAAATGGCTACTGTTTTTCCAAGGGATGTACTGGCCTACGATGCTGAAAGATTGCATTGAGTTCACCAAAGGTTGCCAAGAGTGCCAAGTTCATGCTGGCATACAACATGTTCCAGCAAGCGAGTTACACTCCATAGTCAAGCCATGGCCATTTAGAGGATGGGCTTTAGACTTGATAGGAGAGATTTGACTTGCATCTTCCAAAAACCAAAAGTATATTCTGGTGGGGATAGACTACTTCACCAAGTGGATCGAAGCAATACCTATGCCAAAAGTAGACCAAGAGGATGCCATCGAGTCATTCAGAAATACATCATCTATAGATTTAGGCTGCCAGAAACAATAACGACAAATCAAGGGTCAGTTTTTATAAGTAGGAAGATGCGGGAGTTCGCCAGAGAAATGAGATTTAAACTTCTTACCTCGACGCCTTATTACGTCCAGGCCAATGGCCAAGTCGAAGCAGCAAATAAGGTGATAATTGGTATGATAAAAAAGCAAATTGGGAGTAACCCCAAAAACTGGCATAAAGCGTTGGACCAAGTCCTATGGGCATGTCGAACATCCCCTAAAGAAGCAACCAACACTTCCCCATATCGTCTGACCTTTGGCCATGATGCAGTATTGCCGGTCGAGATCCATATACAGTCGGTTAGAATTCAGAGACATCACGAAATCCCTCGAGAAATCTATTAGGATATGATGCTCAATGAGTTAGTAGATCTGGATGAGGAAAGACTTAAAGCTTTGGAACTCTTGAGAAGACAAAAGAAAAGAGTGGAGAAGTCATATAACAAGAAGGTTAAAGCGAAGACCTTTCTGGTTGGAGATTTGGTATGGAGAGTAATCCTGCCTATGGATCGAAAGGTTAGGTCTTTAGGCAAATGGTCCCCAAAATAGGAAGGACCATTCCAGGTTTTGAAGGTATTCCTCAATGGGGCATACGAAGTGGCAGAATTGAGTAAAGATAACAAAATATTAAAAGTGAATGGCAAATATTTGAAAAAATATAAGCCTGTGCTTCAAGAGGTAAAAATATCAACGGAGTAACAACTGAATATAAAGCAAAGCCATAAATGGTGATTAACAAAATACGCCAAAATGGCCCAGTGTCTTACAACATAAAATTTAAAAGCATGGCTTACAAAGGCCAGCAAAAAATGCGCTATTACAAAAGTTCTAATAAACTAAAAAGGGAGATTTGCCTTCATCTTGAGGTAGTTCGACTTTTGAAGCTCGAGGCGGTTCTGGCATAGGGCCTTGTCTGTTCTTAATTGAGCAACCTCAGCTTCCAAGCAACGAGCTTCCTCGGCGAAATTAATGGCGTGTTCAAGCTCAGTTGATAGGGAGGAATCATCAAAAGAAGATAATTCAACATTCTTCTTCTTGGCTTTCGCTATTTTGTTGCGAAGCTTTTTGATCTTGCGCTCCCAACAAGCAATGTTCGCCTCATTAGCAATGATCTCCTGTTTATTCTTCTCTTTCCTCTCCTCCAATTCAGAAATCTTTTCTTTAGATTCGACAACAGCGGTCCAAGCAGTGGCTTCACTACCTGTTTTCGTCGAAATATCATTCTCAATCTGGGGCAATAGTCGAAAGTCTTTATGAACTTGGTCAATCAAGATACCAACTTCTTGAATGGCGTTCGCGGCCTCAGGAGAAATCAATTTGAAATCCACTTGTTCTAGAAGAGCTTTCAAGGAAAGGTGGTTGACTGGGCCCATTTGCAGAAGAGAGAAAAGATCCCCTTTGAAGATCTTTTTCTTGATCTTTTGAAGAACGTTGTCAGTTGGCTGACTAGAGGTGTGGCCTTCAGAGTTCGACGTGCTAGGGGTCTTGCCAGAGGAATTACTTCGCCTACTCAAGAGGAGTCTGATGTATTGTCGAGGGTTAGAGACCTTCAATGCATCAAGTTCTGTTGTGGTAAGTTGGGCCTCACCTTTGAGGGGCACTGCTTCAGTTTCCCTAGGATCATAAGCAGTGGGGGGTTTTAACCACCTCAACAGGGGTAGTTTCCTCGACAGGAGTTTCCTCAGGTTTTGCTTCTTTGTTTTTGTCCTCCTCTGCGGCATCCTCTTCCATTTCATCTCTAGTATCCCCGTCACTAGACTCGTTCTACTCTGACTGACGCATGGTTTGGTCTTCGACAACATTATCTTCCCCTGCGTCCTTTTCATCTACAACCATCATTTGATCCAAAGGAGAACCATTCGTGTCAATCAAGTTTGCACCCCCCTTTATAAGAATTTCTTCATCATCTGCTACAATAGGATTGGCCAAAGCATTATCCTCTTCATGGTTAGATCCATCAGTTTGAGACTGTTGAGTCGTTGTCTTCGCAGGTGAAGGAGGGACTGTGAAAAAATTAGGTTTATTAATCTCGCCAAGAGAACTCATACCAGAACCCAAATCAGAGGTGGGATGGTAAGTGGGCTCACCTTGGCTGTTCAAGGGATAGATTGACAAAGGAAACTTGGTTAGAGCAGTTTTCAGACCCGCAGCATCAACCTAGGAAAAAAACAGACATCAGAGAGAGCAAGACAAAAACAGTGCAAGTTCCATAAGAAAACAGTTAGATGCGCAATATACCTTAGCACTTTCGTCAGCAGGACTGGAGTTGTCACTCTCAATAGGAATAATAGGTGGGATTGAGGCATCCTCTGTGGGGGCTTTAGCAAGATCTTGAGGGGGAGTGTTCAATTTGGGAATGTTCGTTGTAGAGGGAGCAGAGGGAGCATCAGGAGTATCTAGGCTATGGGTGACTTTTTGCCTTCACTTTATTTGGGCATTCTCGCGAGGAGATCCGTCTTCGTCGTCTGAATCAATGATAATCTGAGCAGAAGCCCTTTTGAGCCTCTTTTGTGGAGTAGGTGGTTTTCGGCTAACCTGGAAACAACATAAGTTGTTAAGGGTAATTAAAGAAGGCGAAGTAACAAAGGCTTGCGGGAGATTACCTTTTGGTCTTCGACCTTTCTTTCATTCTTTGGTGTTGGGGCAGTTCTTTTAGGAGCAGCTGCAAAAATAAATCATGCCAATACTAGTCAGTAACAAAAAAGCTCAGGTTAAAGAGTCCAAATCGAAGGGGGATAACCTTCAAGAATGTCGGATTCGATGCCAACATCTTCGATACTAACATGAAGGTGCCCTTTAAAAGTATCGAGTGTATGTTTAGTCGAAACCACCCGCTGTGCTTTGGGTTTCGACTGCTGTCGAAGGATTTTTATAGGATCTCTACAGATGAACCAATCTGGAAATGGAGGGGCAAGAGCCACGCCAAAACCAGCAGTTGGTAATCGAGGGATTTTTGGAGGAAAGAGTTTAAAGGCAACCTCATACCGTTTCTCACGAGGAACAGATGAGGGAATCTTTAAATTTTCCATTTTTTTAGAAAACTTTTCCTTTAAAGTAACATCAGCCTCACGGATGGTCCGACTAACATCGTCTGGTCGATAGCCAGTTTCGAAGTACTTCTGGAAGGCTTGAATCTCTTTGATATGGGTAGACGTACCTTTCTTGATCTTCTCCTGCACATCAACGAAAGCTTGGTCAATCAAGCGAGTAAAGATCGAAGCGTCAAGAAATTATGAGCCATAATGTTTTGACCACCAGTCGTAAAAATATGGGGAGCAGAAGTAGGAGGGTTCAAAATAGACAGGTGTAAGAAGAGATTTATGGGCATGACGCGCCAATTGTGTTGAATAGTCGAGGGGAGTAAGCACCGTAAGTGGAAGTATGATATGTTATTTCTTATCATACAAGCATTTGGGTAAAGTTTGTATTAACCCAAATTTCCTGGATACCAAGTTTGGCTGGTAGGCTACCAAGGTGGCTTGACCCCTGACAAGGTTTAGTTTATGAACCAACAATCGAGGTGTGAGGAATCCATCCCAAATCAGCCTCGAAGTAAACTCGTGCCGTTTGGCGAACATATGGATGATGTTGGATAGGTTGGCTCAAAGAGTATGTCCTTCTTCCCTTGGAGTGAGTCGGGCCAAGCGGGGCCATTCGACCCGTCTCTCAGAAACTGAAGACGAACCCTCGTCGACTTCTTCTTTGTTGGGTAGGCTATTTTCAAAAGTAGCATTGAGCCACAACTGGAGTAGCCAGAAAGGGCCTGACAATAACAAGTTGCCATGACTTTCAGGGTCCTTCAGTTTGGCAGCGCCTTCGCCTAAGGCTTCATTGAGGCTGGCCAAAATCATCTCGCTCAGGCAGATACCTTTTTTCAAGTGTAGTTGGTTCGCCAAAACAAGATATTTGCGTGCCACCTGCAGAGATTTAGTACAAACCACGCAGCGAGATAGCCACATGGCCAGGAAGGCTATATGTTCCTCATTTTCAACAGAAGTGGTGTTTTTGTTATGATAATGTTGAACGAAGGCTGTGTAGGTATGTTTTGTGTTTTCAAATCCTATAGTGTCTTGACTATCGACTTCAGGGTCATAAACTAGTCCGTGGGGTTTTAGACCCACAATGGCGGCTACATCAAACAGTGTGGGTGTCATCATCCCACAAGGAATATGGAAAGTGTTATGGGTGCTGTCCTAGAAAAACAAAGAAGAAGCCAGCCTAAGAAGACAGTAATTAGGGCCGACCTTCGACATCATTATAAGGTCATAGATACCAGTTTCTTTCCAGACTTGGGCTTTCACTTTTTCTACTTTCTCTAACCAGTTGAGGTAAAGTTCAGAATCCTTGAAATAAGGGGTGGCTCTAAACAATCTGGCTCCATCGTGGAGATACCTAAGGTCTACGTCAAAGAGAGTTAGGTTATCAGGACCATCAGCGAGAACTCTGCCAGAATCCTTTTGTCCTAAAGGTTTGGTGAGTCTGTAGGAAGGAAAGAAGTCGCTAATACTAGAGTAATCAAGACCTAAAGGAGGTAACGGACCAGACATTGCCAAGGGTTTACCTGTAACAATAACTGGGATGATTACCTGTGATTCATAGATGTGGCACTTTTCTTCTAACAAGGGTTCGCGAACAAACTGCTGATTCTTCACTACTTTAGGACCGCTTAAGTTGGCAAAAGGCGGGAGAACTAATGCAGAAGATTGCCCTTTGAGCTGTGTCTTCTTCTTCTGGTGATCGGCCATTGTTGAAGTTAGAAAAGGAGCTTTTAATAAGAAGGGAGAATTTGGGAAAGAAGAACGCAAGAGTTTTTACTGAGAGTTGAAAATGTTGGGAAAAATGATAATACCTGAAGAAATCATTTATATAAAGTATTGAAGACCAAAAGTTTCATCATTGAGTGGCTGGAGTTAGTGGGCCACGTGTGTGTCTAAAATGGAGTGACAGGGGTAGTAGTTAAAACCTACATCCCCTAGGCTCTAAAAAAGTGATGATGATTTGTGATTTTGGTGATTCCCGAGAAAATCGCCATGATGCCCATGACGTCAGGAACGTATCCCAAGGCGGCGGAGCAGTTTCTTGCGTGCTCTTTTCTGTTTCCTTTTTTCTCTCTCTTCCCCTTTCATATTCCCAGACATTCGTTGGCTAAAAGGATATTGGTTGACACATGTAAGGAAAAGTAAACAGCGTCGAAATCAGATGCTGTCAAAAAAATGTGCTTTTCTGCATAGGGGGTCGAAAAGATATTTTTTTGGGGGAAATTTGTTAGCTCCTAAATTCGACACCTCTTGCATAAAAAAAAGAGATCTAAGGAGAAGCATTAAAAGCCTGCTGGAGGCGAGAGTTGGTCGAAGGATGTGAGACAGCTAAGGGGGAGTAGTCGAAGCACGTACCAGACTTGAAGAAAAATCACGAGGGCTTCGACCGCGACGTCGTTTGGTAGTTTTTCCGAAGATTTGAAATTCAAATAATTTGGAGGGAATAGTTCCGTTCTCCAGATGACGAAGAGGACACATGGCGCCCTATGAACAACGGATCCATGCATTACGACAAGTGGCGAAAGATGGTGATGTAGGAAGTTATTGGTAGTTATTTTTTGCTATTATAAATAGGAAGTTTTATACATAGAATGTGTGTGGGAATTTTACCGTTGTACAAGTCACTCTTAAACTTACTCTAAGTATCCGATTATAGAGAAAGAGAGTATTGAAGAGAAAGTACGTGATGTAAACACACCACCTTTTATTTTCCAATGAAGTTTATTTTCCTTGTTTAAATCTTACAAAGTTTTCTTTATCTTTCTTGCAATCTTCTCCCCTTTCTATGCCCTCTTTACTTCGTCCTCATTCTCAACATCTTTCTTTTAAAACTTGTATCTTTTCTTTGCTAGAACTTTATGTACTTTTTCTCCTAGAGTCGAATAGATAACCTTTAAGAACCTTCTCCCAAATATTGTCAAAAGTGTAAAACTTAGATAAATGTTCAAGGAAAACCTTTTAGCACATGTCCTAGGATCAATCTGATCGATCCTGTGAGTCACCAAAGTTAGATTTGGAAGATCAGCGGTTGTTTTCCGATTTTCAAGGGAAGCAGAGAGACATTAGGCTTTCAATCCTTTGCATGATAACATTAGGTAGAGTCCATTTTCATCCCAACTTTAGGATCTCTTTGCATTCTAACATTAGGGTTTCTTAGTCCCCTCTAGAGTCTCGGTGTCTTCTCTTCTCATCTCAAATCTCTTAAGATACTTAATAAAGAAAGACAATTGTTGTACTCTACAAGCCTTAAGTACATAAGGAATGATGAGTGGGGGTTTCTTCTCACATTTTCTAGAGTGTTTAGCGTATGCCCTTTGGGAGATATGCGACACATTCGCTCATATGTCATAGTGTTTAGTGCAACATGAGTTACAAACTAACTAAATTCACTTCTTATAAAAAACACAAACAAAACTCAAACTTTTTTCATCCTTCGGGATTGTTTCAAACCTAATTTTCAGAAAGAGTATGTTACATTTCCGTTCTATCGCGAACAGGCATCGTCCCTAACTGCTGGAATTGAAACGTAACATTACTCATAAAAAAACACTTGAACCAACCAATGGTCTAGTTTTCCCGAACTATGTTTGCTCTGATTTCTCATACCAGATGAGGATACGTAGGCACAAGACGATGATGTCTTGGCGAGCAACCTTCCCCCCATCACCCGTAGTTTCCCGAACTACGTTGACTCTGACTTTCCCATTGCACGAGGAAATACGTAGGCATAAGGCGGCGATGTTCGATCGAGGCTGTTCTTACCACTCACCCCCGTTTAGCAGTAGCATTTAGATAGTTTTCACCCATAGATTTAGACAACAAGCGTGGATCCCGTTGAGTGCAACAGACGTGAGGGGTGCTCATACCTTCCCCTTGTGTAACCGACTCCCGAACCCAAGATTTGGTTGCGATGACCTTGTCTTTTCGTTTCTCTTAGGTTTTCTTCGATCCTTTCCTTTCCATCTCTTTGGGATAAATAACGTTGGGTGGCAACTCTTCTGTCTATTTGTCGGCCCCTTTTTTGCAGTTGCGACAGTAGGGAACTCGATGTTCTCGACATCTCAGATCGTGTTTAGAAAGTCACTTTTGCATGCCTTATATATATATATATATATATATATATATATATATATATATATATATATATATATATATATATATATATATATATATATATATATATATATATATATATATATATATATATATATATATATATATATATATATATATATATATATATATATATATATATATATATATATATATATATATATATATCTGTGTGTGTGTGTGTGTGTGTGTGTGTGTGTGTGTGTGTGTGTGTTTTGTTCATCTTTTATCTAACAAATGAAGAAGTATATAGCCATATCTGAGGGCATTAGCTATCAATTGGAGCTGAGGTACTATCTTTCCTTATTTGGAAACTCTCGCACTTACCTCGTTCGTATAAAGTAATGTATCAAGTTGTGTGTTATTGTTGATGTTTATTCCATGATTAAGCGTATTTCATCCCTTTGCATGTTTGAAATATGGATAGACTGATAACTTATTGATGAACTATTCAAATTATTTCATCTTTTAATGCATTTAATCTCATGTTGTGTATTCAAACTACATCATCATTATCCTTTGCATTGTTCATTGCACATATTCAAGGATATCTCTTTACCTCTCCTTTTCCCAAAGCTCTCTTCAAAACCTAGTTTCTCCATAAAAAAGGTAAATATGCTTTCTCCTTTCTATCTCCAAGAGTAAAATTATGTATCTACAAATTCTTCATCTCCACAGAAAATCAAAATGTCTACAAGAAGAACCACTGGAAAGAGAACCACTACAGCTCCATCTACTCAAGTCGGTCCGTCAAGAACAACTTTACCGGTAACTGCTGTCTCTTTGTTACCTCATGAATATTCAGAAATTTATGAGAAGAACTTTAGCAAACAATCTATAGTCAAACAACATATTTACTATATAAAGGTTGCTGAGAAAATGCATATTCCAGAGGTAATTGATCTTTTGGATGCGCAAGATTTTAACAATTTTTTAGAGTGTGACATCAAATACAACGAAGACTTAGTGAGAGTCTTCTACATAGGAATTCAGGGTAAATTCCAAGGGTTTGAGTTTACTACAAAGCTGGGAAATACCAAGGTTTGTGTAATGTCTTGGTATGGAAAAACTTGTTTGATATGTCACCTGTGTCCGCTGAGCCAATCATTAAGGCCACGGATGCTCACACTGTGGAAGTCTATGACTTCAAAGAAGCCTTAAACTCCATGCTGAAGAAACCCTATGGTGACGACATCGTCGCAAGCGACCTCTTTCTGAAAACGGTTAAGACGGGCAAACTGAAACCGGATGATAGAATCCTGCAATGGATTGTGTCGCACATTCTGCATCCAAAGAAAGGCGGCTACTCACGAGTGGATCAAGCCCAAGTACACTTGGTTTACATACTTAATAAAAAGATCAAGATCAGTTGGCCTTATTACATTGCCATTCAAATCTTTTCGCTAAAGGATTCTGGTAGAGGAACAACTCTGTCATATGGATCCTTTATCCAATCGATTCTCAACAATGCCAACATCATTATTTAAGATATTCCATACATATCCTTGACCTCTGATCAAGAGTTCTGTCAAAATACTCTTACTATGATGGGCTATATCTGGGATCCAAGAGAAATTCGTTATCGATTCATTATTTAAGCTACTAGCTCTCGGTTGGAAGAATCTGATGAGAGTGATGAACACATAGAAGAAGCAGAAGAAGAAGAAAAAGAAGAAGAAGAAGAACAACAACAACAATAACAACAAGAAGTACGTGGACATCCCATGGAGACTGATGATCGTTATGACAATGGGTGGCTAAACCAATCATCCCACTTAGTGTATGATGATGACCAAGGGTGGGGTGCCTGGAAACACACTGGATGGACATCGTTAGGTGCCAATTACATGCCACAAACATCAAATTGGGATCATCAAGACACCCCATATTGGAGTTATGTGCCTCCATCTTCTCCGCGTCCCTAACAAAACACTGATGAACTCCTCGATATGATGAGGAGCATGTAACTTGAACAACGTACCTTCATGTCTGCCCAGGATGAGAGGTTCTCGCAATTGCAGAACCAATTTCAAGCTAACACAGAAAACTTTAATTCCTTTACATCCACGGTGATAGGTAGTATATATGGGATAGTTGAAACTGCAACAAGGAAACATCGGTGTTGCGGTGGAAATAGGATATCAAACTATTAATTAGCTTGAATCATAATTTTGATTCACAACCGACTTTGATTTATCCGAAGGAAAATGTCAAATGAAGGAAAACTTATTTTTGCATCGTAAACACAATGCGGGGAGAGCTCTAGGTAAGGGGTTGGTTAAGCTTAGGGAAGGTATTAGCAACCTAAACTTCTGTAGTACTCTACAGGAACCTTTTGTTTATTTTTGCTTTATTATTTGCTTAAAGTATATATTGAGCTAAGGGATAGAATGAACTAAAGACCTAAGGGTTACTCCTAAGTTTACTCGGCAAGATTCGCATCTTGTGCCTACGTATCCTGGGTATGGGATGGAATCAGAGTAATCGTAGTTCCCCTTGAAAGGGAGGTTAGAAACATCTTGACTGTGGTCAAGGTTTGAATGGGGAATAAGCGTTTCTTAAGGACACGCTTACGTGGAGTGCGGAGAATCCTATTTCTACGTTGAAATTATTAATTGAAATTAGGGTTAAGATAGGCATTCCACGGCGGGAAACCCCAAAACAGAGTACGACCACTCCTTAACCTAATGCTAGGGTAAAGGGCGTTTTCGTCCACGGCTGGACGCATATGCAAAATAGGGTTTGGAATGTGTCAAAGGTGAGGACTATTGACTCGGCGGTCAAATTGTTAGACCTAATCCTTCGGAGGGGAATTAACAGTAAATAACGGATGAACAGTGAAGTATTAATGAATATTGAAATATGGAATAACGTACAAGTGATGAGGAATTGAATGAGAAAATGGCAAGAAATAATGTTAGGGAGTGTACAAATATAAAACCGTTAGGAATCAAGTTCATGGACCACGAGGATGAATGTTAGGAACGAAGGATAAGGAATAGATCAAGATTAGAATTAGTCGAGATAGGGTTTTGTGACATTTTGAGAAAAATAGGTTTGCATTACAATTAAATTAAATGGGATGTTAGACATTTAAAAAAAGTTTGAAATAAAAAAACATGCTAGAGTTTTAAGTTAAAAAAGGAGTGTTAGAATTATTTAAAAACGAAAGTTAGAATTTAATTTTAAAAAAGGTTATTTTTAATTTAAAAAAGGGTGTTAGCTTTAATTTTAAAAAGAAGATGTTAATTTTAATTTTTTAAAAAAAAGGTGTTAGATTTGAAGAAAAAAAAGAGTTAATTTTAACTATTAAAAATGTTAGTGTTAATTACAAAAGAAAAATTTAGTAATTAGTTTTAAAAAGAAATAAGTTTATTTTTAAGAAAAAGGGTTAGTGCATTAAGTTAATCAAAATTTTTAAAAAAGAAAAATGAAAAGGTAAATTGAGGGGAGGTGTGGGATCCCGTGTGAGTGTGTTTGTGGTGGTGTATGGTGCACAGGCAGGCGTGCATCATATGATCAGATGACTGTTGATGATGGGTCGTTTGATGGGTGAGGGAGTATGATATCACGGTGGGCGCCCCATGCCCAATATATATAATAAAACCCTAAAAAAATGACACTCCCTCTTTCAATCTTGTTGCCCGCCGCCCTCTCTCTTGTACCAATATCTCTAAAACGTTTTCCTCCCTTCCTCCCATGTCTCTCTCGACTCTCATCCTTTCTTTTCTCTCAAATACTTCCATTGTTTTGCATGCAAATGATCACATCTGGAAAAAAACAGACAAAAAATAGATTAGTAGAATAACCCTCTTTGGTGGCTCACTCTTTCGGCTTGCGATTCGACTTCGAACGATAAAAATGGTGGAGTTTCCTTGTTGGTTTCTCTTGATGGATTCTTGATGATGATGACGTTTTTGGGATTCCGCCGCCCTCCCTTGATGCTTTCGGCCACTGTCTGTTGGATGAATCTTGTTTAGGGTTTGCGGCCTATGATGTTCATCTGAGGCTCATCGTGGGTGACAGTTTTGGATGAGGATGGTGGTGTTCGAGACCTTATGGTTTCCGCCGCCTCCTCTGATGAACTTTAGGGTTTTCCCTTTTGATGATTTTCAGCCGCCGTCTGTCCTTTTTTAATGGTCCTTTTATATTGTTCTTTCGTATCCCTTTTGAACTTGTTTCTTTGGGTTGGATCCGATTTGTTTTACGTTTCTTTTGTTAAAATCTGATATTGGATTCGCGGATTTGATTTGCGCTGATGAGATTTGATTTGTGTTTTTTCTTACACAGATTGGATACGGATTTCTGTCGGATTTGATTTGAAATGGGGGGTCCGTATTTACTTGATGATCTACGGATTTGGCTGTGTTCATATCTGTTCTAAATCCATATGATTTACTTGATAGAACTGGATTGGATTTGGATCTGATTTGAATATCCATATGGTTTACTTGATAGAATTGGATATTGATCTGGGTCTGATTTTTGGCTTAAGGAAATGTTTAGTTGAAAAATCACTTTTCAAAACTCTTTTTTGGAACAAGTGTTTATCCAAATAGTCACTTTTGAAAATAATCACTTTTTCTCTTTCTCTGGATGCCTCGGAAAATAAGAACAGAATCTTCCAGTTTTAGCCCGAGGTCGGGAATATGAGTCGGGAGCTGGCTTCGACTTTCTCGTTGCCCTCCCGACGCACCCGATGATGAGTAACTGAGGGTATCGGAATCAATCCAAACCACTTTTCTAACATTAACGATTTTCTATGCTTTTGTCTATTTTTGTGTGCAGGTACGAAAAAATCGAGTCTTGAAGAGTCGGCATGAAGAATCGAGCATGAGGACCAATTTTAGGAAAAAAGAAATAGGACTAAGAGTTGAAAATGTATTTATTTTCCTTTGTAGTTTGTAATGAAATAATTATGAATACAAAATTCACATTATTTTTATCCAACTAAAATTCTTCCGATTACTCCTTCCAACTTAACTTTGTCGCAACCGAACGGCTCTCATACACAAAGAATATCCGATTAAATCCAAATGATTAAGTGCCTCCGAATAAATTCAACCGATCAAAATTTAACCGATTAAACTTAAACAAACGGATTAACTTCACCAAATAAATTCATACGAACAAAACTTGAAAAATTAATCATCCGAATCAACTCTGTCATTCCAAAATTTGTTGCTCGTCTTAAACTCGACATAACTTTAAATCTGGACAAGAACCCTTTTCCAAATTAACTCGTGCCTGATGATAGAAATGATAAATACGGCCATAAACAAGTAAAACAGAGAAATCTGATCAACAGCAACACAAAATATCCTCCGCACTGAAAAATTCAACTTGTATCTCCCATGGTTAAATCCAATGCCCTGAACCAACTCAGCCGAAAATCCCAATTAAACTGATATAATAAATCCAGACACGAGTCGAAATTTCCATTACTTTCCCTTTAAAATTCGACTGCCAAGTAGCAGAAAACCAGGAAAATAGGCCCTGTTAAATTAAATTCCGCAGGGTGAATTCTCGCACCACTTTGAACCAAACCAACTGATATCTCAACATAATCAGCCCCATATGATTAAACAACAGCTCTGAAATACCCTGACGTCAAAGTCTCGTCGTCAAAATTACTGTAAACTTCAATTCATCCTCAAATAAAGCGCGACACTCGGAAATGGAAACCTTAATCCCTCGAGGGATTCCTTACAATGGCTCTGCTTCCTAAATTGTCAGCAAATAGTGTATAAATGACCATTTTGCCCCTCAACAATTACAATGCACCTGATGTGATTCTCCTGTAAAAACGACAGACTGTGCAACTCGTTAGTGGTTAGTAAATATGTAATGCAAAATGAAATGTAATGCGACATGAATCTAATAATCTTAGGGAAAATTTTGGGGTATGACAGTTGCCCTTGTTTAAATAGCTTCACCAGATGATTTGGGCGACAGAGGCTCGAGAAATCATGGTGGAGGGATTTAAATATAGATAACCGAAAGTTTTTCCCTTAGATGCAGTGATATGCAATGCTATGAAAAAAACCAAAAGATAATGCTAACAATGCCATGAATATAGTATGACGCGTATGATGGAATGGTAAATGCGAATATGCAGACGACACGACGACACAGGGGACAGACGCGACGAATGAACCGCACTGGGGAATATGACGCACTAAGGAAACGGCACGACACAGTGAATTCTAAAGTGATAGTCAACTGGTGCTAACATGACCAATTGTCACTTTTAGAAAAGGAATGGTAAGAACGAGATCCATAATGGAGATGGCACCGATGAGACGGCCTCCACTGGGGAACAACTGAGAGTAATTATTCAACAGTTTCAGGCGTGACCGGCTGATACTCTAGGGTAAAAAGTAAAACTAGATCTGCACAACTGTAGGATCGATTAACAGAATGCTTGGGCATTGAGCAAAGAATAACATCCGAGCTTCTGGAAACTCTCCCTCGTGACAGGATCGAACGGAATATTCAGGAATCCGTAGAAATATACAGGGTAAAACCGGCTGTATGCCAAAATAAATTGACTTTAATGGGAAATGCCCTGATAAGCTTTCTCGAGAGAGAACTGCCACTTATCATCGGAAGGGACTTATATGTCAAAATAGATAAGCTCTCAAATAAAGAGACGATTGCTTATCTGTGAATAATAGATGAAAATTGATTGATGAGCTCCGCTGGAGGGACTGCCACTCATTTGATAAATAAACCTCTTCATATCTAAGGTCGGCGCCTGGAATACGATTCAGATTCTTCTTTTACTAAAGGATAAAATGAACTTCTTCACACTTCAAGGTCGGCGCCCTGAACATGATTCAGCTCCTTCTTTTACTAAAGGATAAAACGAACTTTTTCACACTTCAAGTTCGGCGCCCTGAACATGATTCAACTCCTTCTTTTACTAAAGGATAAAACGAACTTCTTCATACTTCAAGGTCGGCGCCCTGAACATGCTTCAAATCAAACCTCCCCGTACTTCAAGATGAAAATGAAAATGGAAAGCAAACTGCTCGATGGAGATGGCCATTTGCTGCACGTCATAACGAAGCTAGGATAAGCTTCTCAGGCGAGAAATACCGCTTATTGGCAATGATAAGCTTCTCGGGTGAGAACTGCTTGCAGAGGTGGTAACAAGTAATTTAAATTGTAATGAAGGTTGTAATGAAGGTTGTAATGAAAGTTGTAATGAAGGTTTTAATGAAAATTGTAATGAAGTGATGAGCTTCTTGTACGAGAAGATCAATTGCAGAGTGTAATGAAAAATTGTAATGAAAGTTGTAATGAAGGTATGAGCTTCTTGTACGAGAAGATCAATTGTAGAGTCTAATGAAAAATTGTAAAGTGTAATGTAAGTGATGATAGGCTTCTCTGGTGAGAACAGTCGCATACCAGTTGTTGTAAGATGTACTGTAATGACAATTGTAGTGATAAGCTTTTCAGGCGAGAATTGTCGCATATCTACAAAGGATTGTAAAGGCTTCTTGAGAGATAATGCAAAATAAATGCACATCCAGGTAGGTTTGATGACCGACAGGACTGAAGTTCGATCTAGGAACGAGTTAGAAAGAACTGCCAAACAAGACTCCATTGAGGAAATGAACTCAAATGGGGATTATCTTATCCTAGCGCGGAAAGATAACTGAAATAATCGTCGTCCACGAGGGTTGAACTCTGTGGGGAAACTTGGAACAAACAAGTATTTTATGCTTAGGGCTGACGATATGCTTGGAGAGAGCAGACAAACCCAGTTACTCGGAGGTAACGACAAAGGATGACACGGATAGCAAAATAATGTAGATGCTAATGCGTATGTCAAAGCGTATACTAATGTGTATGTTAATGTGTATGAAAACGCCATGCAATGAGTATGCAATGCTTAGGCTCATGCATATGCTGACAAAACAGACGAGAGGAGGAAACATGAGATGAAATAAACATCTCGACGGGGATACCCGGTGACCTCTGCAACAATACATATATCAAGGATAGGAAAAGTTGATGGTAGAACCAAATCTTGCTTCAAAGTCCAACTTCTCTAGGGAGAAAATAATCCACTTGGGTGACACGACATCATGACTTCCTCATGGGGATACGATACAACTTCACCAGAGAGTATGATGTCCTGACTTCAACTGGGATCCATGACCTCTGCATGGGGATACGATACGACTTCACTGGAGAGTACGATATCATGACTTCAACTGGGGATCCTCGACCTCTGCATGAGGATACGATGTCATGACTTCACGGGAGGGACTGCTATCATGAACCATAATCAGTTAAAGAAAACCCTAGGATCAGAGACTTCTGGGGATAAAATAAATATCCGCTTCGTGGGGAGATGTGGAGCTAGGTAGTTTCATGGAGATAGTGTAGCAACTTCCTGGAAATAATACCTCGACTTCCTAGAGACAAGGTACCTCCAACTGGGGATAAAATACATCAAACTTCCCTGAGGAGAGTTCGTCAGACTTACTGGGGAGAAATCAACAGATCCTTGAGGACAGTATCTCGATTTCTTGGGGAAAACATGGCAATCTCCAAGGGAATATTCCTGAGGAAGGTAATGCAATTTCCCTGAGGAACAGATGCTTCCCCTGAGAATGGGTCTTCAAGAACATATATCACTTGGAGGATACCGGGGACATCCCTGCATCTTGAGGGTCACTGGGGATTTATCGGATGGATCCCAAAAGTATGGACAACTTAAAGTCTCGCTGGGGACTATAGCTAGGAAGATGCCGGTATGATCTCTGTAGTCTAGGAAATCACTGGAGATTATCGGACTCGTAGTGTTGTCAGCTTATAGTCTCGCTGGGGATTGGGTCAGCTTAAAGTCACTCTAGGGACTGTGTTGAGGCAATGGTTTAGACGTGTTTCTGCAATGATGAGATTTACTGGGGAATGAAGACCGTCGGGAGTAAAATCTATCGGGTGCATGAATAATGTTGTGAAAACCAGTAGTTTTGATCTTTAATGGACTTGGTAGTAGTCACCATTTTGAAAAAAATCATGCCCTAGAGTACCTCCTTTGTGAGGAAGGGTCATCTCAAGAGGATTTTACAGAGAACATGGAGTCCAATTGCCCCACTTTTTTCAAACTCTTGGAGAGATTTGTCAGGTATCGACGTAACTGGCACGGATCAACCGTGTTACGACTGAGTCCATAAGAATAGCTCTTAAGAAAGTATGGCTGGCATCAGTAAGTGAATTCGAAACCACCTGCCCCTGTTTAGCAGGATCTTCAAGTTCCATTGTCGATGTTTATATGTAAATTTCCAAGATATCAAGCGAAATCGACACGCGTGAAATGCTATCCTGAAACTATCAATGCAACAATATTTGTCTTGAAAATTTTTGTTTTGAATTTTGAAAAGAGACATCACTATAACTCGTGACTGAAATTGGATTTGTAATGCCAACGGTAAATTGAGCATAACTCGTAGGAGTCAGGAAATGTTATCTTGTCGAGTATGCTTTCAAAAGAAACCCTACTTCAATTAGGTCTTTTAAAGGTTGTATCGTTGCTTGGTTCACGGTTTAAGAAACAGAGGATAAAGGCTCAAAGTTATTTGTACCCACCCATTCTTCGTGATGTTCTCCAATCCTAATTCAGCTAACTAGACACGAGCACTCATATCCCAATCAGATTTGACCTGGTCGAGAGCTCCTTAAGGCTTTGGATATGGCAGTCACTCACCTATTTTAGTGTTTGATCAACACAACTCTGTTCTTTATTGGGGATCATTTATTGTAACCCATTTGTTGTTTTTACTTGTATTCCCTAACTTTTGCTTGGACGACGTTCTTTTGATTTGACTTTGGATTCCAGCGGGATGCCCTAGTTTTGCCTAAGTCTCCTTCACAGGTTTTGACTTAGCGGGCTCTATTTTTATTTTTGTTGAATAAGTCGTGTGACTCTTTTGAAAGGCTTGTGACTGCCCCACTCTTTTAGTAGTAGAGGGGTAGTGTTGCACCCTAAAATTTTCCCAACCGGTTTTCTTGTTACTGGCTTTTCTTTCTCTTGCATTTTGCATTTTTTGCATATCGTGGCATAGCATTGTTCATTTAAAAGGGGATCAAGGTCTTCCAGTGATTCAGGGCTTATTTCAGCGCAGGACTGAAGATCAAGCAGCGAGTATCTCCGACATTTATTTTTCCCAGCGGTCGAGCGACCGATTTTATTTTGCAGGTTAATTTCAAATCAGGATCAGCACTCAGGCTCATAACAAGTATTTCCACAGTAATAATGTTCAAAAACGAGGTTCAGCAGCTAACCAGAGCTCAAAACAGTTGAAACAGGGCAAACGAGCAGGTTTCCCTCCAAAAGGCGTCAGAATTCAAAATTTGAAGGTGTTAATCGGTTAACCTATATGGTTAATCGATTAACCAAAGGAGAATTAGCCCAGATTCAAAGTTTCAAAGGCGTTAACCGATTAATGCATATGGTTAATCGGTTAACCATAGCAGATTTTGCCATGTACGTGACTTTGTAAGCCAATTGCACTTGGGGTCCAATTTTGATCACCTTGGAATTCAAATTTTCACTTGGGAAGGATCTAGAACACCTTTAAATTTCAGATTTCCCTCCAAAATCCCATTCCATATCCCATGCCTTGATTTCCAATCCAAATTCCCAAACCAAGCTTTGGATCCATACCAAGAGAGTATTTAAGTGATCTACTCCAAACCTCACAATTCTAACTTTCATTTTTCACTCTCACTTCAGATTTGACCTCATCTCACTCAAATTCTCTCAACTTCTCCATTTCCAAAACTCACTCAAAGCTCTTTTTCATTGGAATTCTTGATTTTTCATTGGGATCAATGGATTCTTGAGTATAAACCTCCATTTACCATCACCATTGAATCAATTCTCATCTTCAATTTTCGTGAAAGCCTGGATCTGAATCTGGAGTTGGATCTAAAAGTGATTATTGAAGCTTTTTAACTCAAATTTAGTGGATCTTCATTCATACAACAACAATTATTGTGGATCTTGAAGTTTTCTGGATTTCTAGCATTGGATCTGCTCAAATTCAGTTGATCAACATTTACCGAAGCAAATCTCTGCTTAGAAGGTTGAAATTCTCGATCCAAGTTAATTTTTTGAGCTTATCATGTTAATCTTCATATTCGATTGAATTTTGTTGATTTCAATCTGTTCGATTTGTGATATGGCTGTGTAATTGTGTATCCATGCTGTTGGATCTCTGTTTTTTGTTGTTAATTTCGTGCTTAATTGATAAGTTGATCTGTTGGAACCTTGGATAAGCTGTTTCTGTGCTGGAAGTGATTTCCTGCTGCTGTTTTTAGCTTCTGGTGTAGTGTTAATCGATTAACCTATATGGTTAACCGGTTAACAATTTCAAATTTTCAAAATTTTTGCAAACGTTAACAGTGTTAATCGGTTAACGCATATGGTTAACCGATTAACCTGTTCAAAACTTCAGATTTTCCAAACTTTTTAAGGTGTTAACCAATTAACAGTATGTGTTAACCGATTAACATTGTGCCAGAATGTCATATTTGCTGTTTTGCTTGCTTGTTCGCATACCGTTTCGATTCGAATCATCCTAGATCAGTGTGATGCATTAAGATTGAATTGTTTTGAATATTTGTCACTGTTTGTGGTTGATTAATCATGATTTTTATGAAATGTATGTTTATTTTCCATTTGTTTACATGCTTGTGTATGTGGCTCGAATTGATCATTCGTTTGCATGTTCATTTGCTTTCATCTTTCGCTTTTCTCCACATGTTTGCATCATTCTTGCATCACTGTTAAGGTCGAGACGCGCTTGTGGTGGTTGTTACCCCACACATTTTTTCCTCCCTCCCACCATTCTAAGTGTGCATTTTCATGTTTTCATTTTCCTACTTGTGATTGAATCTTCCTTTGTTCTTCTTGTGCTTTGTTTCCATGATTCCCATAGGATTCCTAGTCCCTTCGTTTAGGATGGGAGTAGGAGAAACATTAGGTGCTCAATCCAAGTATGCTAACATTAGGGTATATTTTTCCCCTTTCATTCACACTTTAGGACCACATTGCATGACAATGTTAGGGTCGAGTTTCCCTTAGACCTTCCGTGCGTCTTTCTTCTCATCTCAAAACCATGCTAACTCATCTAATAAAGGCGATAAACATTGCGCGCTACAAGCCTTAAGCTACATGGGGAATGATGAGTGAGGGGTCTCCTCTCGCTTATCTAGAATGTTTAGTATACGTCTCGTTTGGGGGCGATATACAACGCATTCGCCTCCATGTCATAGTCTTTAGTGCAACGTGAATCACAAACTGAATTAATTCACTTCACTAAAAAACACAAAACAAAATTCAAACCTTTTTCCTTTGAGATTAATCGGAAAACCTTTTTTTTCTGAAAAGAGTGTTGTTAAGCTTCATTTCTACCGCAAACAGGCTTAGTCCCTAACTGCTGGAACGAAGGTTTAACCCTACTCGATTAAAACACATAATCCACCTGTGGTTTCGTGTCCGCCCGGACTACGTTTGATCTGATCTTTCATACCAGATGAAAGTACGTAGGCACAAGACGTGATGTCTTGTCGAGCAACCTTCCCCCTTTTTCTCCCGTAGTTAGTCAAACTACGCTGATTCTGACTTTCCCATTGCACGAGGGAATACGTAGGCACAGAGTTGCGATGCTCTGCCGAGTCTCTTTTCTTCTCTTTTTGTCCCGTAAGCCTGTGGCATAGATAGTTGAAAACACCCTTAGATAGACAACAAGCATGGATCCCGTCGAGTATGACGGACGTGAGGGGTGCTAATACCTTCCCCTTGTGTAACCGACTCCCAAATCCAGGACTTGGTTGCGATGATCTCGTCTTTTCCCTTTTTTGTTAGGTTTTTCCGATCGTTTTGTTTCCCTCTCTTTGGGATAAATAACGAAAGGTGGCGACTCTTTTGTTTTCTGCCGGGTGTTTTTCGCATTTGCGACATATAGTCATTGGCTTCTAACTGCCTAAGATGTTAGGGATATAATAGATCCTCGCAGGTTCGCTCCTCCTTCTGCGAGTCTGAGCACTCGATCAATTTAACTGAAAACTACCCTGCCCTAGGTTAAAATGAGGGTTTTAATTTGGAAAAGAAAACTCCTACTTCACGGCTCAAAGGGGGTAAAAAGGGATTATCTGCCTTATATCTCCATTGTTTGGGATTTGAAACAATGCCTTACATCATCAACAGGTTCCAATCGAACGCATATGACAAGAGATCTGATGTTTTGGTTCATCATCCTCCTCCCAATTCTCTATCAAAGCAAGAGATCGGGTAAAGTTAGCATTATAAGTTTATGAAAAAATATTTTTAATAAGTGAAACGAATGGATTCATTCAAGACAAACATGTATTGCATTAATTATTCAAAATAAACAAGTTCGTACATGCTAATTATGCTTAATCGAATAAAATAACACATATAAATAACAAAATGAACTGTCTCAAAGTCCTTCAAAAAGTGTTTATGAAGTCTTTGTATTTAAGGCTGGCACAATAGCAGTGGTTTCCTCTGGCAGAGCCTCAATGGAATGGGGAGTATGATCACTGCGGGTCATCTTGCTTACCCTAGCTATATCTGTCAATGCTTCAGTATCAGTCTTTGAATCTTCCTTCAGACTAACTTTCCCAGATTCTTGGTCGATCGGGGTCACATCATCTTTAGGATCACTAGAAGGAAGTGGAACAGGACTAGACATGTTGAAAACAGGGTCTGCAGAGCTTGATCCTAGTACATGGGAAACCCTGAGAGGAGTCTTGCCCTTCAGTTGAGGATCGTCAAAAGACAGGATCTTCTTTTCTAGAAAATCTCTGACAACGTTTTTAAGCGCGTAACAGCCTTCCAAATCGTGATTCGGTGCACCCTCATGAAATAAACAATGAGCGGCGGCGTTATGGTTGGCAGGAAAAGGATTGGGAGGTGGACTCAAGGCTCGGGTGGTGATCAGACCTCTTTGCACCAAGAAAGGATACATTTCTATGAAAGTCATCAGAATCGGAAGACAAGGCTTGTACTGTCTCTTACTCGGACCATTCTGACTAGGTGTCTGATTCTTAGGCTGTTAATAAGCAGGAGCATTGGGCGCTCATTGACAGTTGACAAAAGTTTGTGCAGGCTGATAAACAGGAGGTTGTTGATAAATCGAAGCTTGATAGACCGGAGCCAGTTGCACAGGCTGATATGCATGAAACTGCTGACTGAACAGAGGTACGACAATAGCTACATAGGGTTGTTGAGCATACTGAACTGGATAACCTTGAACATAATTATGCTGATATTGCCAAGGTTGATGAGCATCCATTTTGTGGTTATACCTGTGTGAGACACTCCTTCGGTATGTAGCTCTTTTATGGTGGTCAAAGCTCGGAGTTTTGCACTTTGGAGGAGTAACATGCTGACCTGGTTGAGTGATATAAGGATGCACCAAACTGGGTTGAAGACCATGAGGAGGTACATTCGCAACAATAAAGGTTGGTTGAGGATCCATAACAGTATTGGTAGTCTCAAAAACAATAGTAGGTTGAGTATCCATCTTGGCATTAAGAGCTTGTAGCATCTCCAAAATCTGCCCCACACTCCCTCGAATATCCTCGAGTTCATGGCTGACACGGTCGATCTATTGATTTTGTTCTTCTATCCTTTTTCGAACTTGGGCTCTAGTGTTGCAGTGATGCAGAGGACTCAGGGTGGAAAAACTGGAAGGCGAGAGAACCGAGAATAAGACACCGGGAGACACATGTAATGCAAAAAATATGATGCAAAATGCGAATGAAATGATTTCATGGAATTCAAATATTTACGAATATTGCGGAATACCAATGGGATTTTATTTATTAATTTGAAAATGGATTACAAATAAATATTCTTAAAAAGTCTTAACAAGAAATAGCTAAATAAAAGCTACGAAAGCCCTAAGGAAGCATTATCCACATCTTCACGGAGTAGGCGGACATTTGGAGGAAAGTAAATCCTCATAGATTCTTCTCCTCTTGTGGGAAAGTACTTCTTCATTCTTTGACTGAAGCTGCTTTTCAAGTTCGGCATTCTCATTGACGATAACCTGGTATTTGTTCTTCCATGTTTCTGCTTCATGTTGTGCCTTTTCCAAAGCGATCTGCAACTTTTCGGCTTCGGACATGAACATTAGAACATGTTCCTTTCTCGAAGGTAAAGGATCTTGACGAGGATAAGGAATCTTCAATTTGATAGCTCTTTCTCGGACCCACTGAAGGTAAGGCTCCATGGACACACAATTCGGCTTTCCCAGACTTTCTCGACCTTTCCTATGCAAGTGACGCCAAGCAGATACAATCTGATCTTGAAGTTCTTTGTCATCCTTAAAGAAGATTTTCTCCACATGAACACTTTTAGGCGATTCCTTCAAGGGATACCCTAACTGTCGGCGAGCTAGGACTGGATTGTAGTTGATTCCTCCATTAAACCCAAGTAAGGGTACGTTAGCAAAGTCTCCACAACCATAAATGATCAATATTCCATCATACATACGGTTATACCAATCAATATCCGAATGAGTGAGAGTCATAACCCTTTGTGACCAACGTCCTTTAGTGCGATCTCGAAAAGGACCAAACTTAGGCAAGTGCGAAATAAACCACTTGTACAATAACGACACACAACAGGTGATCATCCCTCCACCATGGAAGTTTCGGAGATATATAGAATGATAGGTGTTACCCAATAAAGTCGGTACTGGATTTTTCATCATGAAGATTTTAATGGCATTAAGGTCAATGAATCCTTCAAAACTAGGGAACAACAACACCCCATAGATAAGTAGGGCGAGGATTTCCTCAAAGGTAGGCATGCTCAAATGATCGACATAGTAATGGGCTTTCTCGATTAAGAACTTTGTAGGTAACCCAAGAGTTCCACCTTTGGAAATCATATTGCCTTTGATGTCGGACGCCTTCAAGCATGTGGCTTTAGCAATGTCTTGCTCTTCAGGGTCCTTCTCCAAGAAAGGGAAAGGAGATCTACCCAAAATAGGTAACCCTACCAACTGAGAGTACTCTTCCAACGTAGGCAACAGCTGAAAATCTGGGAAAGTGAAGCAATGATAATCCGGATCATAGAATTGTAACAAGGTAGAAATAAGTCCTTCGTCTACTTGAAGTCCTAACAGAGGTAACAACATTCCATATTTGTTTGGAATCCTTCTTGATCTTGGACTAAAGCTCCTAACTTTCTTAGGTCCTCCAACTTAAGACCCTTAAAAGAATATTTTAGGGTATGTTTTCTATGGTGATCCATGGTATCCTGCAATATCCATAGATAAAGTTTGAATTCCATGAAATGTAATGCCATGTAATGCTTTATGGATACAATGCATAAATATACACAAGGTCCTAGGTTAAAGGTATATGAACGGAGTCAAGGTCTACCCATCCTCAAAAGGTATGTACTAAGGTTAGTTGTACCTGCAGAACAAAGGTTCTAAAGAGGCGCCCAAAGTCATCAGTCCATCTTTCGGATATTATCAATTTCCCGACTGACTCGGTGGTTAATAATATCCTCAAGAGAACCTCTTTTGAGTGTAGTATCGCGTAGCAACTATTTTGGGAATACTCTCTAATAGTCCCTGCACTACGTCTTAGATAAGGCCAAGATGGTGTTAAGGTACTACGGTCCCCAGTATCACGGACTCCAATCGGCAATAGTAAAAGTTTTCACGAATACTCGTTCAACTGAACCATTTTCTAAAGGGTCTCAACTGAGCGGTGATTCTCGAGTCAGCTTGGTCGGGAATCACTCCCTATAAGCCTCGTCGAATATATCACCTCCTATAATAAGTTCACTCAAGTCCAGGTGTAGGACTTATCTCACAACAAAGTAGATACCCCCAAGCAAGGTACAATGATAATATATACAAAAAGCAAATAAATGAAGCGAATAGTAAGAATAAAACAAAATAGGGGTAACCCTTAAAAGTTATAGCTTATTCCCCAGTGAAGTCGCCATTTTCTGTTGCGGTGGAAATAGGATATCAAACTATTAATTAGCTTGAATCACAATTTTGATTCACAACCGACTTTGATTTATCCGAAGGAAAATGTCAAATGAAGGAAAACCTATTTTTGCATCATAAACACAATGCGGGGAGAGCTCTAGGTAAGAGGTTGGTTAAGCTTATGGAAGGTATTAACACCCTAAACTTCTGTAGTACTCTACAGAAACCTTTTGTTTATTTTTGCTATTTTTGCTTTATTATTTGCTTAAAGTATATATTGAGCTAAGGGATAGAATGACCTAAAGACCTAAGGGTTAGTCCTAAGTTTACTCGACAAGATTCGCATCTTGTGCCTACGTATCCTGGGTAGGGGATAGAATCAGAGTAATCGTAGTTCTTCTCGAAAGGGAGGTTAGAAAATTCTTGACTATGGTCAAGGTTTCAATGGGGAATAAGCGTTTCTTTAGGACACGCTTACATGGAGTGCGGAGACTCCTATTTCTACGTTGAAATTGTTAATTGAAATTAGGGTTAAGATAGGTATTCCACGGCGAGAAACCCCAAAATAGAGTGCGACGACTCCTTAACCTAATGCTAGGGTAAAGGGCGTTTTCGTCCACGGCGGGACGCATATGCAAAATAGGGTTTGGAATGTGTCAAAGGAGAGGACTATTGACTCGGCGGTCAAACTGTTAGACCTAATCCTTCGGAGGGGAATTAATAGTAAATAACAGATGAACAGTGAAGTATTAATGAATATTGAAATATGGAATAACGTACAAGTGATGAGGAATTGAATGAGAAAATGACAAGAAATAATGTTAGGTAGTGTAAAAATATAAAACAGTTAGCAATCAAGTTCATGGACCACGAGGATGAATGTTAGGAACGAAGGATAAGGATTAGATCAAGATTAGAATTAGTCGAGATAGGGTTTTGTGACATTTTGAGAAAAATAGGTTTGCATTATAATTAAATTAAATGGGATGTTAAACATTTAAAAAAAGTTAGAAATAAAAAAAAATGCTAGAGTTTTAAGTTAAAAAAGGAGTGTTAGAACTATTTAAAAACGAAAGTTAGAATTTAATTTTAAAAAAGGTTAGTTTTTAATTTAAAAAAGGGTGTTAGCTTTAATTTTAAAAAGAAGATGTTAATTTTAATTTTTTTTAAAAAGGTGTTAGATTTATAAAAAAAAGAGTTAATTTTAACTATTAAAAATTTTAGTGTTAATTACAAAAGAAAAAGTTAGTAATTAGTTTAAAAAAGAAATAAGTTTATTTTAAATAAAAATGGTTAGTGCATTAAGTTAATCAGAATTTTTAAAAAAGGAAAATGAAAAGGTAAATTGAGGGGAGGCGTGTGATCCCGTGTGAGTGTGTTTGTGGTGGTATATGGTGCACAGGTAGGCATGCAGCATATGATCAGATGATTGTTGATGATGGGTTGTTTGATGGGTGAGGGAGTATGATATCACGGTGGGCGCCCCATGCCCAATATATATAATAAAACCCTAAAATAATGACACTCTCTCTTTCACTCTTGCTGTCCGCCGCCCTCTCTCTCTTGTACCAATCTCTCTAAAACGTTTTCCTCCCTTCCTCCCATGTCTCTCTCGACTCTCATCCTTTCTTTTCTCTCAAATGCTTCCACTGTTTTGCATGCAAATCGTCCTTCTTCTTCATATCTGGAAAAAAAAAACAGACAAAAAACAGATTAGTAGAATAACAATCTTTGGTGGCTCACTCTTTCGGCTTGCGAGTCGACTTTGAACAATAAAGACGATGGAGTTTCCTTGTTGGTTTCTCTTGATGGATTCTTGATGATGATGACGTTTTTGGGATTCTGCTGCCCTTCCTTGATGCTTTAGGCCGCTGTCTATTGGATGAATCTTGTTTAGGGTTTGCAGCATATGATGTTCATCTGAGGCTCGTCGTGGGTGACGGTTTTGGATGAGGATGATGGTGTTCGAGACCTTATGGTTTCCATCGCCTCCTCTGATGAACTTTAGGGTTTGCCCTTTTGATGATTTTTGGCCGCCGTCTGTCCTTTTTCTGATGGTCTTTTTATATTGTTCTTTCGTATCCCTTTTGAACTTGTTTCTTTGGGCTGGATCCGATTTGTTTTACGTTTCTTTTGTTAAAATCTGATATTGGATTCGTGGATTTGATTTGCACTGATGAGATTTGATTTGTGTTTTTTCTTACACAAATTGGATACAGATTTCTATCGGATTTGATTTAAAATGGGGGGTCCGTATTTACATGATGATCTGCGGATTTGGCTGTGTTCATATCTGTTCTGAATCCATATGATTTACTTGATAGAACTGGATTGGATTTGGATCTGATTTGAATATCCATATGGTTTACTTGATAGAATTGGATATAGATCTGGATTTGATTTTTGGCTTAAGGAAATGTTTGGTTGAAAAATCACTTTTCAAAACTCTTTTTCGGAACAAGTGCTTATCCAAATAATCACTTTTGAAAGTAATCACTTTTTCTCTTTCTCTGGATGCCTCGGAAAATAAGAACAGAATCTTCCGGTTTTAGCCCGAGGTCGGGAATATGAGTCGGGAGTTGGCTTCGACTTTGTCGTTGCCCTCCCGACGTACCCGATGATGAGTAACTGAGGGTATCGGAATCAATCGAAACCACTTTTCTAACATTAATGCTTTTCTCTGCTTTTGTCTGTTTTTGTGCGCAGGTACGAAAAAATCGAGTCTTGAAGAGTCGGCATGAAGAATCGAGCATGAGGACCAATTTTAAGAAAAAAATAGGACTTAGAGTTGAAAATGTAATTATTTTCCTTTGTAGTTTGTAATGAAATAATTTTGAATACAAAATTCACATTATTTTTATCCAACTAAAATTCTTCCGATTACTCCTTCCAACTTAACTTTGTCGCAACCGAACGACTCTCATAAACAAAGAATATCCGATTAAATCCAAATGATTAAGTGCCTCCGAATAAATTCAACCGATCAAAATTTAACCGATTAAACTTAAACAAACGGATTAACTTTACCAAATAAATTCATACAAACAAATCCGAAAAGTTAATTATCCGAATCAACTCTGTCATTCCAAAATTTGTTGCTCGCCTTAAACCCGACGTAACTTTAAATCTGGACAAGAACCCTTTTCCAAATTAACTCGTGCCTGATGATAGAAATGGTAAATATGGCCTTAAATGAGTAAAACAGAGAAATCCGATCAACAGCAACACATAATATCCTCCGCACTGAAAAATTCAACTTGTATCTCCCATGGTTAAATCCAATGCCCTGAACCAACTCGGCCGAAAATCCCAATTAAACTGATATAATAAATCCAGACACGAGTCGAAATTTCCATTGCTTTCCCTTTAAAATTTGACTGACAGGTAGCAGAAAACCAGGAAAATAGGCCCTGTTAAAATAAATTCCACAGGGTGAATTCTCGCACCACTTTGAACCAAACCAACTGATATCTCAACATAATCAACCCCATATGATTAAACAACAGCTCTGAAATACCCTGACATCAAAGTCTCGTCGTCAAAATTACTGTAAACTTCAATTCATCCTCAAATAAAGCGCGACACTCGGAAATGGAAACCCTAATCGCTCGAGGGATTCCTGACAATGGCTCTGCTTCCTAAATTGTCAGCAAATAGTGAACAAATGACCATTTCGCCCCTCAACAGTTACAGTGCACCTGATGTGATTCTCCTGCAAAAACAACAGTCTATGCAACTCGTTAGTGGTTAGTAAATATGTAATGCAAAATGAAATGTAATGCGACGTGAATTGACTAATCTTAGGGAAAAATTTGGGGTATGACAATCGGGCTCTTAACAACAGCTTCAGCACTCTCAATCGAGCGGTTTTGGAGTATACACAATGGGCTGATGCGCAGCTGCCTCCACTTCTGAAATTTCCCTTTTGAGAATGAGGCCATCACTTTAGGGGGAGGAGACCCTGAGGATGTCTTGAACATTTCATTATGCATCTTATTTCATCATGTGTTCTTTAACATCTATTGTAGAATTCTTCATGTATTTACTTGCTTTATGAAGACATGCTTGTTGTTGGTTATGAAACAAAATGATTATTGTTGTTCTCTTAAGTGTCGTTCTATTTATCCATTTATATGCTTTCATTAACTTCACTATATGTGAATATGTGTTGATGTTTAAACTGTTGCAAACAGTTTGAATTTTCTTATCTCTTTTATAATATGCAATACATTAACATCTATCTTATTTCTTTTTGATGTTGTCAAAGGGGGAGAAGAATATCAAGTAGAAACATCACTTGTAAGACTTATTAAACATGCAGATTGTGTACAGACAAAGGCATCGAGTAAGGGGGAGGATGATACAATGCATCGTACACCAAGTTTCTACTGTTTTGCCATCATCAAAAAGGGGGAGTATGTCAGTGCAAACCTCATAGTTACCCATACTTGTTTTAATGGTGTCAAAACTTAGATAGGTAGAAAAATGTACTTTGGATGGTATCATTGTGTCACAAACGCATACCTTATTCCTCTTGAGTCAAACATCGGTCAAAAACATTGTTTGATACATATAGAAATTGTGCAATATATGCTCCATATAGGTTTGGTCAGGTTTGTCTAGCTTACTATATGGTGGAGTATCTCAAAAGTAGCATTATACATGAAAATATGCATTTTTGCATATTTTGTGTCTTTGAGTCGACTCAAACTTGTTCCGATCGACTCATACAGAAAGTATTTTGCATGGTCTACTCTCAGGAGTGCTTGCGTCGACCCTCCAGTTGACTCATACTGTGTCCATTTTTGTTTGTCTAATTTTGTATGCTTTGCGTCGATGCATGACCTATTCTGGTCGATGTGAGGTGCTGTTTTCTGCATAATCTAAAATTCACGTGAGCTCAGGTCGACCCTTCTTGTGTTTAGGTCGACCGCTCGCACGTTTTTGGTTAAATTTCGGTTATGTGAAACTGTCTATGTGGTTGTTGTGTTGGTTAATAGTTTTTGACTTGCATATATAATGAGTTAGCTTATTCTTCAAAAACAACAAGAAAAGTGAAAATAGACACTGATTTTGTTCTCATCATCTTCATTCTCTTTCTTGCATTTTCTCAACAACTACACATAACCATTTTTGTTGTGCATTCTGCATTTTAGAGGTGATAACGTCCAAACATAGGATTGGTGTAATCGGGTTTGGGTTGATAAATCAATGGGTTTTTCTTGAATAAAACTGTTAGGGTTTTATCCTCCAAGAATCTTGGATTTGGGAGCGGGGGGGGGGGGGGGGGGGGGTTGCACGAATCGGTCCATCGCAGATTCAGCTGAGCGAAGGTTATTGAAGAGGGAGTTGTTCTGTCGATTTAGTAGCGGTAACCGGAGGATTGTGAGAGGAAGATTCAGGTTTGAAGCGATAGTGATTGAAATCAACTGGGAAAAATTTAAAGACTGTGGGGTTGTTCAAAGTGTTTGCCTTAATCGGAGGTTTATTCATCGTGTTCGAAGGACTTGATTCAGCTTGAATCAAGGGAAGAGAAGGAATAGACTCTGCATCAACAATTGGGTTTGATCATTTGAATTCTATTGCTTCTCTTGTAAACATTTACCAATAGGTTATATATATACAAGTCTTAATTCTATTTTTAGAATTGAGGGTAGACGTACCCCAAGCGAGGGCGACGGGGGAACTGCCTCAACAAATTAGTGCTCTCTCTTTATTTTTCAATTGCTTAATTTTTGAGTTTGTTTGAAAACAATTTAGTCAATCAAAATTCTGATGTGAGTAGTGATGAACCATTTTTAGAAGCCTATTACAATCTTTGATTGTAATTGAACACTTAAGCACTTCACTCACATATTGGAATTCACTTGTGGTGCCTTGCACACCAAGTGTTTGACTAATTGTGTGAGCAACAAACGATTATGCTGTCTTTTCAATTTAGTTATATTTTTCAAGCATTGGAAATAGTCCAACCTCATAATGAATAAATTATGGTTGATGTGTGTTCAAATTAATGATTCTTAATCTCGTTTTTATCAGATTCCATAGGCTTTGCGTATATCCGATTTTTCCGGTAAAGGTTCGTTTTAGACGAATATAGTTCCTCGACCGCTTCCGCCTAAAAACTTTTTAAAACCAAATATTGGTAGCGCCGACTCTGTCTTTAACAAGTGATCTATTCACCCCCCCCCCTTCTAGATTTGTGCCATCGTCTAACAGTAACAACAGTTCAAGCATGGATTCAATCTTCACAAAGGGAGAGATAAACAAGATTCATGGTATCTTTCAAGGCAAGAAACAAACCTAAACATGTTATGGTTCTAACAAGACACATAAATAAGTAATATGAGGGTGGGGGATCATGTTCATGAGGTTACAACATCAAGAATCAAGTCATGGTTCACAAAGAAGTTTCAAGGCATACTTTTCACATTCATGCATTCACAAAGGCAAGTACGATCATGGTAAAGCAAAGAGACAAGTGTTCTCAAACATATAAAAATTCTGGGCATTCAACAATGGTTCATACAAGATCAATCTTATAAGAAAAAATCAAGTACCATATTAAAAAAGTTCATGAAAACAAAAAAAAACCCGAAAAAGGCCATGTCATTCAATTGAACCAAAGTGTTTCAAAAATAACAATTCTTGAATTCTTTCTTCACATATTGAAACTAGACATAATAAGGAGTATAATTCAAAAAGAGTGGCATAAAAATGATAAAAATCAAAGAAGTTATACACATTTGGAAACTAGGTTCAAAACTAGGCAAACTAGGGCAAAAAGCAAGACAACTTGACCAAGGCTAGGCAGATTTGCAAGAAGGACCATAACTTGCTCAAAACTTAATGAAATTGAGTGAAACAAAAAAGAAAATTGTGTATTTTTTCATAAGGAATCTAATGGTGGTAGTGGTTTTCTCAAATCATGCATCATATGAAAAACTCGAAGACATCATTGAAATAGGCAAGTTATGTGCAAGAACAATATGACAGTCTAATCTACATGTTTTAAGCAGCAAGAAATGATTCAAACACACCATATGAGACATATAGAGAGTGCCTACAAGCATCACACATCAATAGTCAAGCTCATTCAACATATAGCATATGAAGTGGCAAAAATGACAAGTTTGTGCAAGAACCATGTGACAGTCAGAAATGGACCAACTTAACATCAACCAAGTGATCAAACACAACATACATGACCTATAAATGATGTTTATAAACACCAATCACCTATGCCTAACCAGAATCAACAAGTTTCATATTGAAATGACATGTAAATTAAGCTAACAAGCCAAAACAAGTGGACAGTCATAAATACACAAGTTTGTGATTAAGAAAAGGTTCAAACATGACCTATAAAACATATCTAGCATGTTCAAAAGCAATGTACCTCAAAATTCAACATGACCTCAAAAATAGCAAGTTGGAATACTTACCTCTTGTAGTTTTTTCAATTCAAAATACCAAACAAGAAATCCAGTTGATGGATGATGATCCAAGCAGCTTCAAAATGCTCCAAATAAGGTGTTCTAATGCTGAGAAATCCCCCAATCACACTGCCTTGACATAATGGCTTATTTTGCAAGAAAGCACCAAGAGCTTCAAAGTAAAACTCTAGGAAATGGTGTTACAGAACTTTTATGAGGCCTTGGACAATTCAAATAACTTATATGGAGAGTGTTTATAGTGCTAGAATGATTGGAAATAATTTGCACAGTGACTTGGCTTTGAAAGTGCAGAAAAGTCAAATTTCAATGGTATGGGAGTTGACTTTCTGTTCTAGTAGGTTTTGGATGGTTGTAATGGTTTGAACGCCTCTAACACATGTTATGTGATGTGTTAGAGTGATTTTCTTGGTGGTTTGATGATTGGAAATGGTTTTGGATGAGTTTATGCAAAGGCAGAATTTCTTCACAAAGAGGCAAGCTTCTACCACTTGCAAGAAGGTTGTGATCAGGGAAATGAGAGAGATTCAACTTGGTTTCTAGTTGATTCTGGTGTAGTTTGGATGTGAGAAATATGTTCTATTTATAGGAAAGCTTGGAGAATGAGAGGTATGGGCAGATTGTACCATCTTGCCAAATTTATCCTTTTTGGAGGCAAAATGAGCAAATCTAACTTGGGATCTCTTTTTTGAGCATGAGATTCCTCTCTATGTGTTTCATCATCATCAATAGCCTGCAAGTATTTGATATGAAGTGAAGGAAAGAGAGCAGATGATGTAGTAGCTGAGTTGTGACAGAATTTGCAAAACGTTTCTCTCTCCTTGCCACTTGCATCGACTTGCAATAATAAACAATTCAATATAATCCAAATATGGTTTTTGCTCGTGGTATTGCATTGTAATCTCATCAATAAAGTCCCTAAGCATCAAATAATGAGTTAAGCAAGTGATTAGAAGAGGTTTGAGTGGTTTATGCATCAAAATGCAAGTGCTAAATTTGGTTTTGTGACATGAAAAACACCCAACTTGCCCTCTTCGATTCTCCCTAACCACAAAGGCTGAGAAAATTCTATTGTACTTTTTAGAAAGCCCCAAATATTATCTACAACATTCATGTTTGGCCAAAGTTCAAACTCCAAAGGGAACTAGGTCAAAAGTCCTCATGAAGTTTGTTTCAAAAGTTGACTTACAAGCCAAGAAACAAGAAAATTTTCTAAGTGTGGAAATCATTCACAACTTGATGAGCTCATAACTTCAAATCTATGAATTTTTGGACCTCAACCCTATAGGAAAATCTTTTACGAATTCTCAAGAGCTTTCCAACCATCTTTGGATCACTCAATTTGATGTGTGGTTTGGAAGTTATGACCAATCCAAATTAGCTTGTAATTAGGGTTTTTCATAAACCCTAATTTGTTGATTCACAAGTTATCCATCAATTATTTATTAAATCTTCACCAAACTCACTAGTTAGGCATACAATGACGTTGGAAACCTTGATTTCTTCAATTTGGGGTCAAAACCCTAAAAGTCAAAGAGTTGACTTTCCAGACAGACGAACCAAACAATTGAAATATTTAGGATCGATCCTTAGTGTTCTAGGGTTCTTGAAACTTTCATACTTCTTTAGGGGACTTCAATAAGTCATAGAAAAAGCATAGATCATGGTTCAAGCTTTAGAAACCCGTTTAGGCCAAAAATCAAACTACAGTTGACTTTTTCAACTAGAAACCCTAATCAGAGCTCTGCACATCACTGCTTCAATTTTCTTGGTAACAACCTCAAGTAGAACTTGTTCTTGGTAAGATATGAACCTCTTGATGATGTGAAGACTTGATATGTAGAAGATCAATCTAAAACCTTGATTGATCAATCCACAGGATTCTTTAATTTTACAGTGTGAAAACCTAATTCATCTACATTTTGACAAAGACAAAATTGAAAGAGGTTAGGGTTAGATAACACATGATTGATGTACCTAGAATGATAATGGAATCTAGGGGTCAAAATTTAGGGTATGACACTATGGTATGATGAAAATGCTCAATGATGCACAAAAACCGAATCTAAAAAGAGACTCAAGAACATGAGATTCAAAAGGGAATGTAAATAACAATCTACTTCGTTGGGGAAACAAAGGAATCACACTGAATCTAGGGAACAAAGGTGTCCACAACAACACATAGGGGATTAATCCATTTCACTTTATTGGGGAATAATATAGAGCTTAGGCAAGCTTGCTATAGATATAGCACAACCTCTTTGGGGAGTCAAAATGTTTACTCTAAGGATGAGTCTTTAATCACATTCAAAATTCTATCACACAAAGGGTACCGGAGAAATTGTTTCAAATGGGGCTGTATACTGCTGAGATGGAAATATCAAGGTCTCGACCACTTTTAGATTTCCCGGGAAATAACATGATTTCCATAAACCAAAAGTAACTACTTGATCGATTTTATTTTCCTTTAAAATTATTTTCAATTCAACACTTTTTGCTTTCAAAAATCATTATTAACAAATAAGTGATGTTTTGCATAACAAAGAAAAGTAAAGAATGTCGTAAATCGCAAATAATTGAATGCTCAAAAAATGATTTTATTCTTGAATAGTAGCTTACGAATGACAAAGCTCCATGGGATATTTACAATTGAAAATGGAAAAAAGGAAAAGGTTGTATCGAATCCAATGACAATCTGGCCCTACTAACTAAGACTTCCCTAGATCTTCGCCTCTGACAAGAGTAGTGGAAGTGAGCCTCTTTAGTAATCTTCGGCAATGGTAACGACCTCTGATGCAGTGAAATTCCTTTGTCCCTAACTTTTTCCTAAACCGCCCTTTTCGGGTTTTCGATCCACCAGGACGCTTATTTTTGCCTAAGCCGCCCTTTTAGTTTTTTGACTTAGCAAGCTTTTTTATTTATTTTATCCCTAATTTTTTCCTGGATCTCCTTCATAGATTATGATCCGCCGGGATACCCATTTTTTCTTAAGCCGCCCTTTCAGGTTTTCGACTTAGCGGGTCTTTCAGGCATAATGTTTTCTGACTGCATCAGAGTTCATAGGATGAGTAAGTTATTCGTCATCCATTATCGTAAGAATGAGAGAGCCTCCAGAAAAAACTGTCTTTACAACAAATGGGCCATCATAATTAGGCATCCACTTCCCATACATGTCTTGGTGAACTGGCGATATCTTTCTGAGTATGAGTTCTTCCTCTTGGAAATCTCGGATACAGACCTTATTGTCAAAGGCTCTCTTGGTCCTCTTTTGATACAGCTGGCCATGACACATCATAGTCATTCATTTCTCATCAATGAGATTCAGCTGATCAAACCTTTCCTTGACCCACTCTGCTTCTTCTAGCTTTGCTTCCATTAGGACCCTAAAAGATGGTATCTCAACTACAATGGGTAGAACCGCATTCATCCCATATACTAAAGAAAATGGGGTTGCCCTTGTTGAAGTACGAACAGACGCTCTGTATCCGTGCAAGGCAAACGATAGCATTTCATACCAATCTTTGTAGGTTACTACCATCTTCTATACAATCTTCTTGATTTTTTATTTGCAGCTTCAACAGCTCCATTCATCTTTGGGCGATAAGGAGAAGAGTTGTGATGTTCAATCTTGAAACTATCACACAACTCTTTCATTATTTTGTTGTTCAGATTGGTACCATTATCTATGATGATTCATCTAGGGATTCCATATCGAGAGATAATCTCCTTTTTGATGAAACGGGTAACCACCTATTTAGTCATGTTAGCATATGATGCAGCTTCCACCTACTTGGTGAAGTAGTCGATAACAACAAGAATGAAATGGTGTCACTTTGAAGCTTTCGTCTCGATTGCTCCAATCATGTCAATGCCTCACATTGAAAATAGCCAAGGTGATGACAACACGTTTAACAAAGTTGGAGGTACATGCACCTTGTCCGCATAGATTTGGCACTAGGGGCATTTCCTAGCATACTGGATACAATTTATTTCCATGGTTAACCAAAAATATCCAGCCCTTAGAATCTTCTTCGACATAGCATATTTGTTGGCGTGAGTTCCAAACGCTCCCCCATGAATGTCTTGCATCAATAGATCGGCTTCTCGTTTGTCAATGCACCTGAGCAAGACCATGTCAGGGTTCCTTTTTTACAACACATCATTGTTGATGAATAACTTGGATGCCAACCTCCTTAAATTTTTCTTGTCAAGAGAAGTTGCATCAATCGGATACTTTTGAGTATGAAGATATCTATTAATATCGTGAAACCACGGTTTCCCATCTGTTTCTTCTTCCACCATCTGACAATAAGCAGACCCAGTCTTCCTCTCGATTCAGATGAGTGTCGCTTCATTAAAAAATCTGACCTTCCACATTGAGGCTAGCATAGCCAACGCATTAGCGATGTGATTTTCAGCCCTCGGGACATGTTTGAAAGTGATCTCATCAAAGTATTTGATCATTTTCGCAATGTAAGCTATGTATGGGATTAACTTCTCTTCTCGAGTCTCCCATTCACCTTTGACCTGATAAATTACTAAGGCTCAGTCACCACTCACTTTAAGAATTTTGATCCGAAGGTCAATTGTCGCTTCGAGGCCTAAAATGCAAGCTTCATACTCGAAAATATTGTTGGTACACTCAAAGTATAACCCGGGTGTGGATGGAGTATAACCACCATCTAGATTCATCAAAATGGAACCTATGCAATGCCCATTATAGTTGGATGAGTCGTCCAACATCACCAGGAACCGGGCTCGGGACCTTCATTTGGACCTGGCTCTTCATAGTCCTTCTTTACACACATAATATCCTTATCGGGGAAGTCAAACTTCAAAGGTTCATAATCTTCTACCGACTGATCTACAAGGTAATCTGACAAGATGTGTTGTACCCCAGAATTTGACCAACCTTTTTCTTCTTAACTTGATTTGTGTTTCATTGCATTTTAGCATTTGCTTAACATTTTTCTTTACAGGGGATCAAAAGGTGTTTTGTTCCGTTCAAGAGGAGGTTCTCTTTAGTTTCAAGCTCAAGCAAGAGGTATTCAAGCAAGCCATCAAGTGTTTATCATCATCATGGAAGGGTCAAAGCTCCTTGAAATGAGAGATTTAGGTGTAAATGTCATCTCCTATCTTGAGGATCTTTTGAGGGTCATCAGAGGACCATTAGAAGTTCATGAGGGAGTTTTATTAGCTAAGACATGGTTTTTAAAGCTCATTGAGTACCTTAGGGGTCATTATGGAGCTTGTGCAATCATTTAATTCATCTGCAAGAGCCATAGACAAAGGACTTGGAATTAGGGTTTCATCTGGTCAACTCAAGGTCAAATGTGGACTTGAGAGGTTTCCAAACTGGTTTTCAAGTCACATAAGCCATGGGAAGTCACCTTAAAGAATTTTAGATGTCATGATGAAATCAAATCAAGAGGAATCAAGAGTTCAAGAGGTTACTAATTAGGGTTTCAAATGATTTTAGTGTAAAATCTCCTTCTTTAGTGCCTAACTTCAAGGACAATCTATCCTATGTTACAAGCTCAATCTCATTTTCATGAAAACATGAGACTTGTAGAGCCTTTTCTAAGCTTTATTTTTAGTACAAGAACTCATCCATTGAGTTTTTACATCTAAAGTTATGATGCCAACAAGTTAGGGGTCTCAGATGAAGAGAATTTTGGTCAACAAAAAGTCAACTCACTTCCGAGGCATTTTTGACCTAGAAGAAAGTTTCCCCTCAACTTTAAGTGAACATGAAAGTTGTTCCTCGTGATCTTATCTTTACAAAAAGTCCTATAAGTCCTTAATATCATTTGTAAATCTCAAGTTATGGACCTCACAAGGCAGGGGTATTTTGGGAAAGTTTCATTATAGGTCATTTGTTACAATGGTCAACTTCATGAACTTATGTACCTCAAATACAATTCCAACCAACATGAAACTTGTGCCTAAGAGTCTTATATTCATCATTCAAATCAAGATTCATGGATATTTTTGAATTATATGGCCATGTGGGAGACTTTTAGAGTGAAATCTTGATTTTTGGTCATGGTATGAAATTGGTACATTATAGGTCATATTTGTCACTTATTTTCAGACATTGTACACCAACACATGATCATGAAGAAACTTACCACAAATGGACCAATATAAAATGCCATGGAATGCCTCATTTTCAAATTTCCTTCATTAAAAGTTTTGATTTTAAACATGAAGTATGGATCAAATACAAAGCCCAAACCAATTCAACTCACATGTACACTTCACACACTTCAAATTATTGACCTCATGTGGTGTGGAAAAGGTAAAAACGTGTGTGCATGAGGAAGAGTTTCATTTTGGGAATTTCTTCAAATCACTCTAAACAACCAACATGGGCCTGCATGGAGTGTCAATACCCATCACATATAAGCTCAGAAAGTTGCCATAATGCTGAGAATAGCTTGCTTGCGTGAAAGGAGAGAAGAGAGATCAAAAAAATTTCCAAACACTTTCGACTTTCAAATCTGGTTTCTGACTCAAAATCAACTGCAATTGAAGCTTATTTCCTCTTCATCAAAGCACAAGGAGCAAATTGGAAGGAAGAAAGTCAAGCTTGAGTGCATCTGAAGAACCAACGGAGTTGCTCCGTTCAGTAAGCTTCCTTTCCATTTTTTTCTCATGTTAGGCATCAATTAAAAGCATATTGGGATGCATCTGAAGCCCTACCTATGGTAGGCCATGTTTGGATCCTTTAATGGCATGTTTGTGTTAATTTCAAAATGTGCATCTCAATCTTCATACGTTCGATTCTCTTTATCTATGGACTTTTTTATGATCCATTAGTGGATTTGAGATCCTTGCAACTTCAGCTTTCGAACCATACCAATTATGGTCATGTTTGTTGAGATCTGGTGACTGCTCTCCATCGAGCTCACCGGAGAATACGACCGGAGCCCTAGCTCTGCGTCCCAGTCATTTTCCCATTGGTGTTGACTCATTTTGGTTTAAATGTTTGACTTGTTGGCTTGGCGTGATATCATTGGCTTGACCCATGCTGCGTGGCGTGTTGACTCCACCTGAGATTATTGAAATGCAGTGTTTCATTAATCCTGAGTCCTTGGGTCATTTGGGCTTCAGTTGATATCCCCACCCCATTTTTTCTGAGCCCATTTGCAATTTACACGTGATGTAGTTATTTCTGAGTTTTACTGATCACACCTCCCTTGGTTTTCATTTATTTTAATTTCATTTTAATTTTTGCTTTCATTTATTCATTTTAAAAACATCTCTAATTGTGTAAAACTTCCCCAAATATATTTTTCTATTATTTCAAAGTCTTATTTAATTTTCCATATTTTTATTTTCTGATTTTATTTTATATTTGTATTTTATTTGGAATTTACATTTTAAAGGGTTTTATGGTGTATACCTTATGTTATCTTGATCTTTTGAACCTTAAATTCAAATCCCCTATGATAAAGACTTATTCTCCTTTTAGAGGATGAATTTAAGTGTCTTTGAGGTTGATTTTGGTTCATTTTTGATCATTTTATGGTTTACGTTGATTTGACTTTTGATGCCCCTCGATAAACCCTCGATAAGGTGGAACACCCATAACAATGGAATTGTTTGGTGATGCCTTGAGGTGATTTTCACTTTGAAACTTTGGCTTCTGTTTGCCATTGCACTTGGTTGCTTTATGCATTTTATTTGGAATTTATTGAATAGTCCTTCTATTTTTGGAGATCCTTGCAAGTCAAGCCACTTTTGAAGGTGTTCATACAAGCTAGTTTGACCTTGTTTCTTTGGGAAATGATTTCTAATGATCCCATATGCATCTTGTGAGTGTTGCTACATGTTTATAACTTACTCAAGATACTGGTATTTCATTTTTAGGTCATACACTTATGTAACTTGTGCCACAAGTTACTTGGAAGTTAGGCAATTTCATTAGATTGTAAGTGTTGAACATGAGATGGAACTTTGGTTCTTCTTCTTGACTTGGCTTGATCCTTGCTTTTGCTTTGCTTTCTATCTTGTTTTGAACCCTTTCCTTTTGGCTTCACTTCTGTCCCTTGGGTTTTGATCATCATTTAAGACAATTTGGTATCCATAATCATACTTTGAGTTTGTCTTGAATGATGGATCAATCTTTGTGCACTTGTTTGCTCTTTGCTCCTTCATGATCAATATGAGATATTTGGTTGAGATATTTTACATGTTGCTTGCTGCCCAATCCCCTTTTCTCCCATCTTCTACTTGATCATGACCTTTGCTTTTGTTTTGTGCTTGGCTTTTGTTTAATGATTGATGTTTGAATGGTTGTAGGAGTGGTAACTTCTCCCATTCCATCTCACTCTTTTTGACTTGTGTAAATCAACTTTGTCTTGATCATTTGTTTGCATCATTTAAGTTTTGTATTTCATCTTTTCATATTTGCATATCACATTTGCATTGCTCTTGACTTGTTCAAGTCAACTTCTTCTACTTTTTCATTTCATCTGTGATTGGATTATCTGTTGTTTACTTGGTTTTTGCCATGATCCCTTAGGTTTCCTAGTCCCTCTGTTTAAGATGGGAGTAGGAGAGACATTAGGTGTTCAATCCTTTGCATGATAACATTAGGATAGTTTCTTCCCTCTTAATCCCAACCATAGGAGCATTGTGCATGATAACACTAGGGTTGATTAGTTTCCCCTTATAGTTTGTGTCTTTCTCTTCTCATCTCATAATCTCTTAAGACACCTAATAAAGGATAATAAGTGTTATACGCTACGAGCCTTAAGTACTTGAGGAATGATAGTTGGGGGGCCTCCTCTCAATCTATCTAGAGTGTTTAGCGTATGCCCTTTGGACGATATGCGACGCATTCGCTCTCAAGTCATAGTCTTTAGTGCAACATGAGTTACAAACTTAACTCAATTCACTTCTTCATAAAAAACATAAATAAAATATTAAACCTTTTTATCCTTCAGGATTGTTTGGAAAATCATTCTCAGAAAGAGTGTGTTAAGTCTTGGCTCTACCACAAACAGGCATCATCCCTAACTGCTGGAACCACTATTTAACCCTACTCAGTTAAAGCACTTAAACCAATCTGTGGTCGTGTCAGCCCGAACTACGTTTGCTCTGATTTCTCGTACCAGATGAGGATACGTAGGCACAAGACAGTGATGTCTTAGCGAGCAACCTTCCCCCCTTCACCGGTAGTTTTACGAACTACGTTGACTCTGACTTTCCCATTGCACGAGGGAATACATAGGCATAGAGCGGTGATGCTCTATCGAGTCTCTTTTCTTTTCTTTTGTCCCTGTGAGCCATCCTTTTGGTAGTTTAACACCCTTTTAGATAGACAACAAGCGTGGATCCCGTTGAGTACAACGGATGTGAGGGGTGCTCATACCTTCCCCTTGCGTAATCGACTCTCGAAACCAAGATTTGGTTGCGATGACTTTGTCTTCTCCCTTTTTGTAGGTTTTTTCTAATCGTTTACTTTCCCTCCTTTTGGATAAATAACAAACGGTGGCGACTCTTCTGTCTTTGCCGGCCCCTCTTTGCAGCAATGCGACAGCTGGCGACTCTGCTGGGGAAGTTTCCCATCCCCTATGCGAGTCAATCATAGAGCTTGTGTGTTTTAGCTTTGGGTGTGTATATATGTGCATTTGTGTTGTATCTGTATTTTATCACATTTGCATTTTACTTTCCCGCATTGTATCATGTTATTGTTGTGCTATTGGGTGGGATGGTTCCATTGTGTGATAAGCCAAAACCTAGGCTCGAGTATAATCATAGCATTAGAAGTGTAAAGTAGTGATGGACCTGTATGGAGACATGCACTAGTCCTCACGAAATTCGCGCTCAGATGAGATTCTCTTTGATGACTACCTTTCTAGTCTGTTTCGGACAGTTGAGAGAATGTTGGATCTGAGGATTGTCGACTCTGGGGACCAATCATTTGGGAGTCAGCTAAGTGAGGCCGCTTCGTTAGACTATGATGGAAAACCAGAAATGGTGAACGTATCATTGTTTCTCGAAAGTCTGGGACGCTGACTACCGCATAGGATGTCAGACCTTGTCAGAGATAGGTTCATACTTGTGAGTTGGGAGGGTCATGCAGGAAACCTTGACTTTCAACCTACCCGGTTTTTTCGTCAGTGTGAACTTTTGATCTTTGATACAATGGGGTTCCTTATGTCAGTGCTGTATTATTTTCTCGCCAAAGCAAAGTGTTGGTTCATCTCCGTCAGCAACACAACAATCTTGATCCCCTGTTGCATTTGCATACTCATTTGCATTTTAACATCGGCGTGTATTTGTGTTTCAGGTGCACATTTTCTCCTTGATTCTAGTAATCTAATCCACTTCCAGAATGAAGCCCAACTTGAAGAGAACAGTAGTGTACAAATTTCCAACACCAAATATAGAATCCTTACTCAGTCTGGTTTCTGCAGCTGATCACAGTGTGATGGAGGATTTTAAGAAAGACTATGGGAAGATTTTGAGTTATGTCTGCAAAGCTTCTTTATTTGAGTTAGGAGGTCTTCATACATTGCTCTAGTTCTATGATCCTCAGTTACGATGTTTCACCTTCCCAGGATATGTGTTGATGCCTACTCTGGAAGAATTTGCATTGCTGCCAGGAATCCCAGTTCTGGAACAGACGCCTTTCTACCATTCTGAGGCAGAGCCCAACTTGACAAAGTTAGCAAATTCTCTTCACTTGGATGTTTCTGAATTAGATGGAAAGATGAGTTGGAGGAGTGGAGTACATGGATTCCCATTGCCTTTCTTGGTGAGTAGAGCTCAGCATTTTGCAAAAGAAGGATGTTGGATTGTCTTCAATGCCATCTTGGCTCTCTGTATTTATGGCATAATATTATTTCCCAATATCCCTGATTTTGTTGACTTTGATGCCTTTCATATCTTTGCCTCCAAGAATCCTATTCCAACACTCTTAGGAGATGTTTATCATTCTGTCCACTATAAGAATGAGAACAGAAGAGGGAAGAATGTTTCCTGCTGTGTGCCTCTCCTGTACAGATGGTTTATTTCGCATATGCCTAAGTCTGGTCCTTTTGTTGACATCTCTGACACTGCTGATTGGTCAGAAAGACTTATGGGTTTAACCTCCAAGAATATTGTTTGGTTTAACAGAGACCTTCTAGGTGTGGAGATTGTCTACAGATGTGGTAGTTTCCCCAATGTTCCTTTGATTGGGAGAAATGGGGGCATTAATTATAACCCTGCTCTCGCAGTCAGACAATTTGGTTATGCTCTAAGAGAACCTTCGAAGGAAGAAGAAATATAGGAATCTTTGTATTTCACCGGTGTGGTTGATAATGAGACCTTAATCGGATTGGAAAAGGCTTGGGGTAAAATTCACCGTGAAGGAAAATCTTCTTTGGGCAAGAGTGATTGCAGAGCCTATGGACCATATGTGGAATGGATCCAAGAGAGAGTTGAGAGACTGTTGCTACCCTTTCCAATCAGAGAACCTTTGTACCCCTTGGTAGTTGAAGAACCGACGACAGTTAACGTTCATAAATACAATCAACTGTGGGTCGAAAAGGAAAAACTACGCAAGGCGAACGAAGAGCTAGAAGAGCAAATCAATCAACTTAGAAAGGAAAAGAATCAGGCCACCCACTCATTCAAGAAGCAGACAGAGATAATGAACAAGATGGGTAGAGAATTAACAGAAGAGATTCGCGCCCGAGAGCAAGTAAGCTGAGACTTGAAAAGCGCCAGTGATATTCTCAAAGATAAAAAGAAGGAGCTAGAAAGAGCACATTTAGAGATATCAAAGTTCAACGCACAATGGAATGCTCTCTTGACTAACGACAAAGAAAGAGAAGATAGACTTCATCAACAGATTTTCAAGTTAAAGACTCAACTCCGTGTAAAAGATGAGAAAGATACCGGTGAGTCTTCTCGTCATTACGAATGCAACCACAAACTACGCGAAGCTCTTGCAACGTTGGAGGAGTATAAGTTGAGAGCAGATCTGAAGAGGCCTAAACTTGAAGATGCATTTGGGGAAGGCGCCTAGGAAGATTATGCTCAAGGCTTACAGACCACCATCAGCAGGAGGGAGTTGCTTATCCATGGATTGATTGCTAGGCCTGATCACCCAGATACGAAAGAGTTGTTGGAGGAGTTTCAGACTCGCTGTCGTACTTGATGTATTTTCTTTTTCTGTACTTTGTTGTTTTGTATTCCGACCATCACCAGGATTGTTGGATGGGGTCGTGTTGACTCAGTTGTATTTCCTTGGTGATGTGCTGTGTATTGATACTCTGTGTCTCATTTTATTTATGAGAGAGGGTTTTTGTGGCTCCATATGTTGGCTCTTCATTCTCCTTTTGTTCTCGTGCAAATAGAATCAAGGGGAAGATTTCCCGGAACCATATTTACATGTCTTCATTTTGCATCATTTTTCATATTGCATTGCAGGTGTTCCTGGTTCTGTTGACCTTACTTCTTTCTGTGGTTTTCTCAACACTGTTTCAGGATTGAAGATCGCACCATTCATCGCTATTCAACAAGAGGGAATCAGCAAAAAGCCATGGACCAAATTCAACTTGAATTGCAGGAGTTCCGTGACTGTATGACACAATTTATGGACCTGATGCAAGGGGTCGCCAATGGCCGGGAACAACTAAGAACACTCGTTCAACCTCTGATTGCTAGGGTTGACAGAAGTGGGGTTCTGCATGGAGGGACTGCTGATGTTCCTCCTACAGCTGACAATGGCACTCCCTATGCCACTGCCATCCCAACAGTTGTTATCCCTCCGGGCGGAGGTAATTAGACTGGAGTCCATATTCCAGCACCAACATGTGTTGTACATGGAAATGCTGGTCCTCAATGGGAGGAGGACGAGCAAGATGACATTTTCTCCATGGGAGATCTGGGAGCAGGACTGTAGCCGGATGCAGACAAGAGGTTTAAACTGATAGAAGAAAAGATGAGGAACCCTGAAAACCAGAACTCTCTTGGTCTGGACATGTCAAACTTGGGGATGATCCAAGGTTTAAGGATCCCACCAAAGTTCAAAGTCCCATACTTTGACAAATACAAGGGGACGACCTGTCCCAGGGTGCATATGCGTTCATATTATAGAAAAATGTCTGCATACTCTGATGACGAGAAGTTTCTGATGCATTTATTTCAAGATAGCCTGTCTGGTCCGTCCTTGGAATGGTATATGGGTTTGGAGCCGGTCAACATTAGAAACTGGAGAGATTTGGCAGAGGCTTTCGTCAGACACTATCAATATAATAGTAATCTTGCGCCTAATCGTGTGCAGTTGCAGAATTTGTCGCAACGAAATAATGAAGGATTTAAGGAGTACGCCCAGAGGTGGCGCGAACTTGCTGCAAGGGTTCAACCTCCTATGGTGGAGAGGGAACTTATTGATCTGTTTGTAGCTACATTGTCTGGCGTGTACTATGAGAAATTGGTAGGCAATATGTCTGGTAGCTTTTCAGACTTAATCATTACAGGTGAACGAGTGAAAAATGGGATTAAATTAGGAAAGATCCAAGCGGGAGAAGGGTCCTCATCTGGAGGAGGTAGGAAGAATTTTGGTAACAAGATAAGAGAATGAGAGACGAACGCGGTCTCAGGATACAGGGGTAACAACAGAAATAGAAATAGGAATCAATATCATCAACAACAACCTCAGATTGCGAGTATTGTTATTCCGACAGTACAACCACAACAACAGCAACAACAACAACAAACTTGCGCTCCGCGACAGTTCCAAGACCGTAGGAGGACGATGAACAGACATTTTGATGCACCAACAATGCCATACTCACAATTTTTATAACATTTGATACAGTTGTAGTTAGTTCAGAAGAGAACGCTGACACCCCTGACTGGCGCACCTCCCCCAGGGTATGATGCAAATGCCAGATGCGAATTTCACTTAGGTGCTCCCGGCCATCACATAGACAATTGCAAAGCCTTCAAGCATAAGGTTCAGGACCTTATAGTGTTGCGGTGAAATTTGGATGTCAAGCTATTGATTAACTTGAATCTTAATTCATTTACAACCGGTCTTTGATTTATCCAAAGGAAAGGTTAAAGGAAGGAAAAACCTATTTTGCATCGTAAACACAATGCGGGGAGAGATCTAGGGTTCAGGGGTTGGTTAAGTTTAGGGAAGGTATTAGCACTCTAAAGTTCTGTAGTACTCTACAGGAACCTCTTGTTTTAAAGTGTGTTATTGCTACGTTATCTGCTTAAAGGTAATGCTAAGGGTTAAGAGTGAAAGGAAAGGACCTAAAGGTTAGTCCTAAGTTTACTCGCCAAGACTCGCATCTTGTGCCTACGTATCCGAGGTAGGGGATGGAATCAGAGTAATCGTAGTTCCCCTCACAGAGGGAGATGAGGAACTTATCGACTGTGGTCGAGACTCCTGGGGGAAGTAAATGTTCATAGGGAAGCGCTTACTTTGGAGTACGACGACTCCTATTTCTATGTTATAAAGTTGAATTGAAAAATGTGAAGGAATGTCCACGGCGGGACGCCTAAAAGGTGAGTATGGGGACTCGAATCCTAAGGCTAGGGTAAGGGTAAAGGCATTGACACGGGGGTCAAATAGTGAACCTTTCCTTCGGAGACGGATAAACAGTAATGGAAAAAATAGTGACAATTGAAAACGTAAAATGGTATACGAGTGATGATAATCGATAGTAACAACATGAATATGGTTAAGTTGGAAATGGGTAGTGGAAGTGTAATTGATTTAGGGATTGATAGTTAAGTGAGGATTTGATCTTTTTAGTATAATGGTGGAATGAAATTGAATTAACGTTAATGATTTTTGTGAGTTTCATGTAATTTATAAAAATGTTAGAATTTTGATTAAGTTAAAAAGGGCTTGACTAATTAATCCTAAATTTAAATAAAGAGTTAATTATTATTATTATTATTTAAGAAAAACGGGTTAAGAGGGAATTAAAAAGAGTTCTAAATTAATTAAGAAAAACGAAAATATTGTCTTTGAATTTTTGCATAAATTTGAGTAGGAGCGAGAATCAGAATGATTTATTTATTTATTTATTGTTTTTTTTACATACAAGAGAGAAACTAAATTAACTTAATATGAAATTTATTTTTTGTTATTTAAATAACTTGAAGAAAAGTTAATTAAAACTAAATATTTTTCGTTATTTTTATTTTTTTTATAAAAAACTTAAATAAAAAATTATTTCTTTTATAATTTTTATTTCAATATTTTTCCTAGTTTATTTAATTTTGATTAAATTAATGGTTAGTAGTTAGATGTTAGTTGTTAGTAAATTTTTATTAATAATCACAATTACAAAAATGAATTAAAAAATAAAAAAAAACAGTAAAGTAAATGGGTTGGGCCGATGGCTGTGAGTCCACCGGTCCCAACCCGAACCAGAAACCAAACGAAAGGGAAAGGAAGGGTATCAGAACCCTAACTTCCCAAATCAACCCACAAACGGTGTCGGCCCCCTCAGATTTCCTCCCTCTCTGCGATTCTCTTTCTATTCTTTGTTTCTCCCGTCTCTTCTTCTTTCACTTCCTCACTTTACGCACCTCAACCTGTAAATATTGAACAAAAAAACTCAAAAGATCCCAAAACAACAGATTAGAGATTTTACCCAAATGAGAGACGAGGGTTTTGCACAGTGCGAAGATTGGTGGTTGGTGGCGGTAATGACTCCTGACGAACTTGACGGAATCAAAAACAACGACGTCAACAACCCAAAGATAAGTTTCCAACCTTTTTTCGTTGTGATTTTTCACGTATGATTTTAGGGTTTGCGCTTTTCTGCGAGATTTCTGTGTTTGTGATGGATCCCTTATTGTATGAATATGTCATCCTTTTATAATGTTTCAGAACATCTTGCATTGAATGTGGTTAACCATTGATTTCGAATTTGAATGCTCCCCTCTGTCAGTCAAATTCTATTTTGGAAAGCCTTTAATTGTATTTCGGTTTCGAAACAAACATGTTCAGTCCTGTCACTTCTGATTTTGGAAAGAGAATTAACTCTTTGTCTGATTTTGTTTGTACTACGTCCGAAGTGTGTTTTGGAATGATATTCAATATTGTCTGATATAGTTTTAATGGATTTCCCTTATTTTTCAGCAAGCACACTTGAGTATCTTCATAGATCAGATGTTGTCAGGGACTGCTATTTGTTGAGACAGGTTCAGAAACGGAAAGGTAACAAACTCATGGCGGACATTTCTGAAGTCTTATCCATTATCGATTACACATTGTCACAATGTTTTCTAACCTTTTCCTTGCTCTGCAGCTCAAATTCCATTACTATTGAGACCAACGACGACATCAGCAGGAGTATCAAGCTTCTTTAGCAGTGATGTCGTGATAGGATTTGGTAATGTCCTGTGATCTTTGTTGTTCATCTACTGATAATGGTACGCCTCTCGGAACTCCATACCTGTTATCCCTAACAGAGGTTGCCATTGGACTAGATGGTGATGACAAGTTATTGCCAAGACTCATACCAGCAGACGGTGGATTAGAAAAGCTTAACCCAGTCGAAGGAAGCACTGATGGTACAGAACTGTGACTTGGTAATGCCAAACCCCTAGCATGAGAACCTTGGTACCCAAGTGATAGCACATCTGGGCTAGTTACATTCGTATCACATAGGTCAAGGGGCGTCAAAAGTCCTCCATTCAAGTTGTTCGGGCCAACTTAGGAAAGAGAAATCACATGAGAATTATGCACAGTTACTAATTGTTTTAGATCCTGGTTATCATTCTGATTCCGTTCGAACCAGATTTTGTCTTGCAAGTATGTACCAACAATGTGTGGCATTCCTGGTGATGGATTTGTTGTGATTAAAATCTGCAAATGAATTTGAATTTGTTCTTTTATGCTTTTGTTAACAGGAATGCAAATGATGGGTACTGGGGCTACTATGTCGTCGTGAAGACAAACTTCGGATCCAACACGTATCATCAACATTGCGTGAGTGAAATGCTCTTATTTCCATGGTTTTGGTGTGATTACGCTTCTTTCTATTGTGTATGCGCCATGAAACTTCGTGTGGGTAATGGGAAATTTGGGTGCAGGAGCAGCAACGACATGAGACGGACGATGGAGCTCGGTGACTTCGCCGGATTTGCGAGCAAATACCAAAAAATAGCATTGTGTTGAGTTTTCTTTAGCAACTCACCTCCCCTTATTCTTGCTTTTCAACGCTTCTTGTTTTTATTGGCAGATTAAAACCGAGATTTTGATGGTCTACGAATGGACTTAGGATAGCAGGATGTGGTTTTGCCAGCTAGTGAGACTCCGACCTGCAGGCACACAAGAGTCGTAGCTTGTGGTGACACTTGGTATGCGGTATTCTTGCGACTTCAATACAGAATAAACTCGCGAAATGAATTGCTCTTCAGTTTCTCAAAAGCTATTGGTTTTGCTTTTACAGGAATGAATATCTGTTGGGGGTACTTGCTTGTAAGTTGAGGTAAACGCCGGAGTTAGTGTTACGGTTGATTTCGTTGTTGATGTTAACATGTCCAGACTTCTGCTCAAAAAGGAGTTGATTATGGAGATTGTTGTTGCCTGGTGGTTTCAGAGGGTCAGTTGTGCAGTTGCTGCAGAACTTGTAGATTTGATGGTTGTGCTTTGAGAGGCGGTTTGACTTTCATGAGGTTATGCTGAAACAACTTGGGCTTGCGACTGTGCGGTTAAACTCACGGAGGCTGTCAAACTTGCAGGAATTTCGCTTTATCCCTAGTCCAACAATATAAATGTAGCAATAAGTGATTTTGCCAATAAGATTACTAGTATGAATCATTGCTCACTTAATGACAACAAACTTGTGGCAAACTTTGTAAACGAAAACCGTGTCTTCAAAAATTTGCAGCTTTGCCTAAAAAATTAAGAAACTGTACGAGCTAGCATAACCTTGAAGGATCAATACTATGTTTGTTTAGCAATTTCATTTCTAATCCACAATGAAAAATGTATTTGTACCCCCTCCAAACTGCTATAAGGTTATTTGAAAACTGTGGGACACTGAAGCTAAACAGCTTATCAAGGGTCAGGCGTGAATCTCCAGGCTGCTTGCCCTTCCACTTTCTAGTGACCGTGATGTCCCGTAAAAGAAAACATTTATAAAGTAATAAATATTTTTCCCGCAGAAAGTTAAATTCAACTTTCTCTTGAACTCCAACAACACACGTATAAAGAAAACTGTTTGAAACATTTATTTTTATGGGCTGCTATCTGACGGTTTGAAAGAATTTTGAATCCTTTGGTGAAACCGAAATAAAACCCAAAATGGTCCTCGATTCTACGTAAACTGCGATTGTGTTCTTATGGACTTGGGCCTTCAAGCCTGGGCCTTATAGTTAACTTAATTTTCATATCTTGATGGGCTCTAACCTCCTTTGGATTTAGAATTAAACTTCACACTAGCATTAAAATGTGAACTCCAAGATGAAATTGACCATTAATCCTCAAAAATTCATAGCCACACTCTAATCAGAAATTATTATCCACACTTGCATCTATATATCATTAACACACAATTCCAGCAACACTTCGCATTAATGGAAAGGCGTTCAGACCCTTGAACCTTTCATAACAAACTTGTCCTCATAGAACACAAAAGTAACTCGTTAAACGGTTAGTTAAAACGAAAAAGTGCTAAAATAAAGTGCATAGAATGATCACTAATCTAAGGGTAAAACTTGGGGTATGACATATAGATAGCAAGGCGATCAATTTTACGAATGATGCACCCAATGTTGTGCAAAATCCTATGCCTAACCATGGAGCGGCTGGAGTAAATGCTATTGTGGAGGAAGAGAGTTTGAATTTGGTGAACAATGTTGAAGAGCTGAAAACTCCTTTGAGTATTGTTAAAAGAAGGCTATTGAAGGGGGGAGTGTTTCCAGGCTGTTTGGAAAACCATGAAGGCAGTTTGGCTCATCCTGAGGGATGTGACGACTTGAAAAATCATGTGCAAAGATTAATGAATGAAGGTGTACTACAATTTGACAGAATTGGTGAAGAGAAGGCTGAGAGGATGATTGGTCAAGAGCAGGATGAGGTTTCTACAATCTCAATTCCATTTAAAACCATTAACATATCTGCGCCACTAAGGCCAGCTACCGTTATAATCACCAAGGCAGGGCCTTTGCCGTATGAAAGCACTAAAGCGATCCCGTGGAACTATGGGGCTGAAGTCTTTTGTAACGGCCAAAAACAAGAGCTGAAGGGAACGACGTCTGATTCGGTGGATAATTTGGTGGGAACAGACAGAATGACGAGAAGTGGGAGGGTGTTTACACCTCCAGAGGCCAATGTTGAAAGATAGGATAAGGGAAAGGGGAAGGTTGTTGTTGAGAAAGTTCTCAAGAGGCTGAGAAGAATGCTTTGTTGAAAGACGCTAAGGAATTCATGCATCTAATCAGAAAAAGCGATTACAAGATTGTGGACCATCTACAACAAATCCCGTCAAAAATATCAATCTTATCATTATTACTGTGCTCTGAGGTATATCGGAATGCCCTTCTGAGGATTCTGAACATTGCGTATGTGCCACAAGAGATATCGGTGAACCAACTGGAAGGAGTGGTGGCACATGTGAATGCTGGAAATGGATTAGGATTTACTGATCTAGACTTGACGCCTAAAGGGAGAAACCATAATCACGCCCTACATATTTCCATTGAGTGCAGAGGAATGGTATTATCTCATGTTCTGGTGGACACTGGGTCTTCACTTAATGTGTTTCCCAAAAAGGCTTTGATGAAGCTTGACACCCAGGGAGTAATATGCACACCTAGTGATCTGATCATGCGAGCGTTTGATGGGACAAGGAGGTCTATGTTCGGAGAACTCTTCCTATCCAAGTTGGCCCGAAGGTTTTTGATGTCGTCTTCTACATAATAGATATCCAACCAGCATACAGTTGCTTGTTAGGTCGGCCCTGGATTCACTCGGCAGGGGCAGTGACGTCGACCTTGCATCAGAAGTTAAAGTATATGGTGGGGGGTAAGATTGTCACCGTTTGTGGTGAGGAAGACATTATGATTAGCCATTTATCCTCGTTCAAGTATGCGGAGATACATAAGACTCTATGTCAAGCATTTGAGGTAGTACAGGTTAGAGAGAAGGCGCCGGTTGTAGGCAGTGTTCCTGAGGTTGCTATGTCTTCTTTCAAGGAAGCACAAGCTGTGGTAAAATCTAGATCATCTCAGGGTTGGGGGCAGGTACTGAATATCCCCAATAAACAAGACAAGTTTGGACTGGGGTACAACCCGTCGTCTTCTTCTTCATAGAGCGCGCCATGCTACAGAGGATCAGTCCAGTTTACAAGTGGTGGGGTGATATTTGATCGAATCAACGTTGTGTCCAAAGAAGAGGGTGACAGTGACTGCGATATGGATGCATGGATCCAGCCATGTATTCCCGGCCGAAGCCTGAACAACTGGACTATCAAAGAAATTGTCCAAGTGACGCATGAAGAGTAATTATCTTGCTTTTGATTATGTGCTACCCTATGTTCTACCCGGAGCATAGCGGTCTTTGTCTGTAGGGCCTTATTCTTGTTTATGTTTTGAACAATTGTATTATCATTAATCAAAGGGCGTTTTTGCATTCAAATATTGTGATCCTTGTTTTTCTTGTTTTTTTAAACAATAAAATGGCAATGTGGTTTGCGTTATTTACATATCATTTTAAGCATCAAATCATCATCATTGCAGGTTTCACATAGCATATGCCATCGATTCAAACTCATTTATAACTCGGTATGACTTTGATAATCCAATCTTTCAAGCTGAATAAGACGAAGACCTGTCTGAAGAGCTCACCAGGTTATTGAGACAAGAAGAGAAGGTTATTCTACCTCATCAGGAGGAAATCGAAGTCGTCAACCTGGGTACAGAGGAAGATAGAAAAGAAGTCAGAATAGGGGTTGCTTTAGAGGATGATGTCAAACAAAGACTGGTAGAAATGCTCTGAGATTATAAAGATGTCTTTGCTTGGTCATATGAGGATATGCCCGAACTTGATATGGATATTGTGGTTCATCGCTTGCCTCTTCAAGAAGAGTGCCCACCTGTGAAATAGAAGCAAAGAAGAATCAGACCGGACATGGCAGTTAAGATCAAAGAAGAGGTCCAGAAGCAATTGGACACCGAATTTCTTATTGTGGCGAATTATCCTCTGTGGGTCGCTAACATTGTACCTATACCAAAGAAAGATGGTAAGGTCAGAATGTGTGTAGATTACCGTGATCTAAACAGAGCGAGCCCGAAAGAAGATTTCCCGCTCCCCCACATTAATGTGCTTGTTGATAATACTGCTCAGTATTCAGTGTTTCCCTTCAAGGACGGTTTCTCCGGATATAACCAGATCAAGATGGCCCCGGAAGACATGGAGAAAACGACCTTTATCACGCCGTAGGGGACTTTTTATTATAGGGTAATGCCCTTTGGATTGAAGAATGCAGGGGAAACCTGTCAGTGGGCGATGGTCACTTTGTTTCATGATATGATTCATCATGAGATTGAAGTCTATGTTGATGGCATGATCGCAAAGTCGCAAACAGAGGAAGAGTATCTGGTGAGTCTGTTGAAGCTGTTTGAGAGGTTAAGGAAGTTCAGACTAAGGTTGAATCCGAACAAGTGCACTTTTGGTGTACGGTCAGGAAAGCTATTGGGGTTTATAGTCAGTGAAAAAGGAATCGAGGTCGATCCTGCGAAAATAAAAGCCATACAGGAAATGCCAGCACCGAAAACAGAGAAAGAGGTTTGTGGTATCTTGGGTAGATTGAACTACATTCTAAGGTTCATATCTCACCTCATAGCCACGTGTGAACCAATTTTCAAATTTTTAAAGAAGATCAAGCGGTGTTCTGGAATGAAAATTGCCAAAGGGCATTTGAAAAAATAAAAGAATATTTGCAGGAGCCTCCGATACTGATGCCTTCAGTGGCTGGAAGACCATTGATAATGTACTTAATGGTTCTTGAGAACTCCATGGGTTGTGTTCTCGGTTAACATGACGAGACAAGAAGAAAAGAACATGTCATCTACTACTTGAGTAAGAAGTCCACGGATTGTGAGTCCAGGTACTCAATGTTGGAGAAGACATGTTGTGCACTTGCTTGGGCCGCCAAACGCCTAAGGCAGTATATGCTAAATCACATAACCATGCTGATTTCAAAGATGGATCCAATTAAGCACGTGTTCGAAAAGCAAGCGCTTTCTGGAAGAATTGTCAGATGGCAGATGGTTTTGACAGAATACGATATTTAATACGTCTCCCAAAAGGCTATTAAAGGAAGCGTTCTATCATAATATTTCGCAGAGCAACCAATCGATGACTATCAGCTGATGAAGTTTGAATTTCCTGATGACGATATCATGTTCTTGAAGATGAAAGATTGCGATGAGCCGCTACCTGATGAAGGTCCTGAGCTGGGTTCCCAATGGCAATTTTACGGTGTTGTTAACTCTTATGGCAGCGGAATTGGGGAAACCATTACCACTCCCCATGGTTCGCACATACCATTTACTGCTAGGTTAACATTTTCCGGCACCAATAATGAAGCTGAATATGAAGCATGTATCATGGGTATTGAAGAAGCGATTGATTTGAGAATCAAAAACCTTGATATTTATGGTGATTCAGCTTTGGTGGTCAATCAAATCAAAGCAGAATCGGAGATTCGTCAGCCTAATTTGATACCTTATATGAACTATGCTAGGAGGTTGTTACCATTCTTTGATAGGGCAGAGTTTCATCATGTGCCAAGAGTGGAGAATCAGATGGTAGATGCCTTGGCTACCTTATCCTCGATGTACAAGGTGAATTATTGGAACGACGCTCTAAGAATTGTCATCTCATGCCTTGATAGGTCAGCGTTCGTATTTGCAATAGAGGAAGCTTCAGATGGGAAGCCATGGTATCATGATATGAGAAACTTTCTCAAGAATCAAGAGTATCTGCCTAGGGCATCGAGCCGGGATAAGAAGACCTTGAGAAGACTGTTTAGAAACTTCTATTTGAATAAGGATGATGTAATCTACTGATGAAACTTTGATTTAGTTCTGTTGAGATGCGTGGATGAAAAAGAAGTAAGTTTGCTTATGGAAGAAGTCCATGAGGGCGCTTTTGGTACGCATGCAGATGGACATGCAATATCTCGGAAACTATTGAGGGCAGGCTACTATTGGTTGACTATGGAGTCTGATTGTTTCAAATACGCCAAGAAATGCCATAAATGCCAGATTTATGCTGATAAGATGCATGTACCGCCAAGTCCTCTGAATGTCATGGCGTCTCCCTGGCCCTTTTCCATGTGGGGCATTGATATGATCGGTAAGATCAAACCAACCGCATTCAATGGACACCGCTTCATCTTAGTGGCAATTGACTATTTCACTAAGTGGGTTGAAGCAACTTCTTTCGCCAACGTCACCAGACAGGTTGTGGCCCGATTTGTTAAGAAGGACATCATCTGTCGCTACGGAGTGCCCGAAAGAATCATTACTAATAATGGTTCAAATTTGAATAACAAGATGATGAAGGAACTGTGCCAGAGTTTCAAAATTAAGCATCACAACTCTTTTCCCTATCGTCTGAAGATGAATGGTGCTGTCGAGGCGCTCAATAAGAACATAAAGAAGATTGTGCAGAAGATGGTTGTGACCTATAAGGATTGGCACGAGATGTTGCCCTTTGCATTACACGGATATCGTAATTCGGTACGTACTTCAACCCGGGCAACTCCTTTCTTGCTAGTGTATGGTGTGGAAGTTGTCCTGCCATTGGAAGTCAAGATACCTTCTTTGAGATTTTTGGTTGACGTCCAACTTATGAGGCAGAATGGGTGAGGAACAGATTGAATCAACTCAGCCTAATGAACAAGAAAAGGTTGGCAGCCATTGCATATGGTCATTTGTATCAGAGCAGGATGAAGAAAGCTTTCAATCAGAAGGTGCGCCCTCGGAGCTTTCAGGCAGGTGACTTAGTGTTGAAGCGGATTCTCCCTCCACAGATAGATCACAGGGGCAAATGGACTCCCAACTATGAAGGACCATATGTTATAAGGAAAGTCTTCTCTAGAAGAGCCTTACTACTCTCAACCATGGATGGCGAATATTTCACATCCCCTGTGAATGTAGACGCAGTTAAAAAATACTTTGCTTAAAGAGGCCCGCTGGAAAGAAAAAGAAAATCCAGGAAATAATGGGGCATCCCGGCGAACCATAAAAAGAACGGGTTTGAGCAAAAATTAGGGATAAAAAGAAAAAAGAATGTAAACCCGCAAAGTTGAAAACCTGAAAAGGAGACTTTGGCAAAAATGGGTATCCCGGTGAATCGAAAACCCGCAAGGGCAATTCAGGCAAAAGTTAGGGATTTGAAAAGCAAACGACTGCGGTCTGCGTATTGATTCTTCGAGCAGAGTGGATTCTAGGAAAACCCGAGGGTCAATTAATCAAGTCAGTCTTTTCAGAAGACAAAGCGTTGGAAAATCATCAAAGTCATGCGAGTCATAGATGAATCGACACATGGTGGTTGTCTGTACCACATTGCCGACATTTTGTATATATGTTGTATTTTGTGCTATTTGTGAAACTTTCTCTTTTCAAGAGTTGCATCTGTTGTAAATTTTCCTATTTACATGCCATTTATCAATGAAGTATATATTATTCAGAAAGCTTTCCTGTTTGTTTTAGCTTTTACTGTTTTGTTTGCAAAAAAGCTCCTTATGTTTTTGATAAAAATTTGCATACATAAACTTGTGGGCTCTGCTAATCATGATTAAAACTTTGATTTGCTTGAACAACGTCATAAACAATAACCGAGATAGCTCTTTTTTGTATACAGGATACTCTGTTTGTATTTGTTGCAGGGCTCTCATTCTCGAGGTTATTCCAGAAAGTTATCCTCAGCGGATTATGACTAGTTTCTCCCTAGCAGGTTGAGTTATTGGTTATCCCTAGCATGTATTTGGGATAATTCCCTCAGTAGTGGGATGAGTTTAGTGTTGTTTCCCTACAGAGTCTATGGTACTGAGTCAATTCCCCAAGCAGAGCTTGATGTCGATGAATCTTATCCTTTACCCCTAGCAGAGCGGATTTAAATCTCCAGCATAATGGAATCCCCGGCAGTGTGGAGTAATTCCCTGCAGTTTGCTTTACTCCCCGGTAAATTTGTATTCTGAAGGGCCATCCTGGGCTGATTTCCTCAGTAAAGTGGATTCGTTTCCCCAGCCAAGTCGTTTGTTCCCCAGAAGAGTTGTATTCTAGTAGGCCATCCAGGGCCATTTTCGTCAGCAGAGATGATTTTGTGATCCCTAGCGGAGCGAATTTTATTCTCAGCAGAACAGTTTACCCAGGAGGCTTCTTTTCCAAGAACCCATCCAGGGCTTGTTTCTCTCAGCAAAAGTCCAAATGTACTTGGCACCCAATCATCCCCAGCAGAGTTGGTTCCGTTCTCTTCGGCATTTATTTCGCTAGAGTGGTTCCTTTGCATTTGCATTGTGCATAGCATCCTCCCAAACGCGTAGCATTTCCATTTCGTGTGGAGCATTACGCCCTATTCAAACATATGCATTTGAAGCATAAGCCAGGTTGTTACCTCTTGTTTTCAGGTGTATCTCCAATAGACGATGGTTTATCTTTTCAGCCTGTGTTGTATCCAGACCCCGACTAACACCGGTTTATTTCTTGAGCCCGTGCGGTATCCAGACCTCGACTCACACCGGTTTATTTCTCGAGCCCGTGCAGTATCCAGACCCTGGCTCACACCGGTTTATTTCTTGAGCCCGTCTGGTATCCAGACCCCGGATCACACCGGTTTATTTTATTAGCAAATGTGGTATTCAGAGCCTAGCTAGCGTTTATTTCATTAGCCGGCGTGGTATCCAGACCCTGACTAGTGATGGTGTTCTTTAGCCTGTGTGGTATCCACACCCCGGCTTTCACCAGTTTATTTCTTCAGTCCGTGTGGTATCCAGACCTCGACTGATGTTGGTTTATCTATTAGCCCGTGTGTTATCCAGGCCACAGCTAACACCAGGTGTTTTCATTAGCATGTGCGGTATCCAGACCCTGGCTAGCGATGGTTTATTGAACCCGTGTGGTATTCAGACCCCGGCTCACACCGGTTTATTTCTTTTGCCTGTGTGGTATCCAGACCCCGGCAAATTATGGTGTTCTCTCAAGCCTATGTGGTATCCAGACCCCGGTAAGAGTTATTGATAGATGTGTTCATATTACTTATATATTTCTTGAGCCCATACGGTATCCAGACCCCGGCTCTCGCCGGTTTATGTTTGTAGCTTATGTGGTATCCAGACCCCGGCTTCCACCGGTTTTACATGTTCAAGCTTGTTTGGTATCCAAACCTCGGCTTCCACCGGTTCATTTCTTTAGCCTGTGCGGTATCCAAACCCCGGCAGATTACGATGATTTCTTTAGCCTGTGTGGTATCCAGACCCCGGCTTCCACCGGTTTTACTTGCTCAAACCCGTGTGGTATCCAGACCCCGACTTCCACCGGTTCATTTCTTTAGCCCGTGTGCTATCAAGTGTTTATCATCATCATGGAAGGGTCAAAGCTCCTTGAAAGGAGGGATTTAGGTGTGAATGTCATCTCCTATCTTGAAGATCTTTTGAGGGTCATCAGAGGACCATCAGAAGTTCATGAGGGAGTGTTCTTAGATGAGACGTGGTTTTTAAAGATCATGGAGTACCTTAGGGGTCATTATGGAGCTTCTGCAATCATTTAATTCATCTGCAAGAGCCATAGACAAAGGACTTGGAATTAGGGTTTCATCTGGTCAACTCAAGGTCAAATGTGGACTTGAGAGGTTTCCAAACTGGTTTTCAAGTCACATAAGCCATGGGAAGTCACCTTAAAGCATTTTAGATGTCATGATGAAATCAAATCAAGAGGAATCAATATTTCAAGAGGTTACTAATTAGGGTTTCAGATGATTTCAGTGTAAAATCCCCTTCTTTAGTGCCTAACGTCAAGGACAACCTATCATATGATACAAGCTCAATCTCATTTTCATGAAAACATGATACTTGTAGAGCATGTTATAATATTTCGTTTGAGTACAAGAACTCATCCATTGATTTTGTACATCTCAAGTTATGATGCCAACAAGTTTGGGGTCTCAAATGAAGAGAATTTTGGTCAACAAAAAGTCAACTCACTTCCAAGGCATTTTTGACCTAGAAGCAAGTTTCCCCTCAACTTTAAGTGAACATGAAAGTTGTTCCTTATGATCTTAGATTTCCAAAAATTCCTAGAAGTCCTTAATATCATTTGTAAATCTCAACCTATGGACCTCACAAGGAAGGGGTATTTTGGGAAAGTTTCATTATAGGTCATTTGTTACAATGGTCAACTTCATGAACTTATGTACCTCAAATACAATTCCAACCAACATGAAACTTGTTCCTAAGAGTCTTATATTCATCATTCAACTCAAGATTCATGGAGATTGTTGAATTATATGGCCATGTGGGAGACTTTTAGAGTGAAATCTTAATTTTTGGTCATGGTATGAAATTGGTACATTATAGGTCATATTTGTCACTTATTTTGAGACATTTTACACCAACATATGATCATGAAGAAACTTACCACAAATGGACCAACATAAAATGCCATGAAATGCCTCATTTTCAAATTTCCTTCCATAAAAGTTTTGATTTCAAACTTGAAGTATGGATCAAATACAAAGCCCAAACCAATTCAGCTCACATGTACACTTCACACACTTCAAATTACTGATCTCATGTGGTGTGGAAAAGGTAAAAATGCGTGTGCATGAGGAAGAGTTTCATTTTGAGCATTTCTTTAAATCACTCTAAACAACCAACATGGGCCTGCATGGAGTGTCAATATCCATCACATATAAGCTCAGAAAGTTGCCCTAATGCTGAGAATAGCTTGCTTGCGTGAAAGGAGAGAAGAGAGATAAAAAAATTTCCAAACACTTTCCACTTTCGAATCTGGTTTCTGACTCAAAATCAACTGCAATTGAAGCTTTCTTCCTCTTCATCAAAGCACAAGGAGCAAATTGGAAGGAAGAAAGTCAAGCTTGAGTGCATCTGAAGAACCAACGGAGTTGCTCCGTTCAGTAAGCTTCCTTTCTATTTTTCTCTCATGTTAGGCATAAATTAAGAGCATACTGGGATGCATCTGAAGCCCTACCTATGGTAGGCCATGTTTGGATCCTTTAATGGCATCGAACGTGGTTGCTTTCTAAATTTTATTTGGAATTTATTGAATAATCCTTCTATTTTTAGTGAACCTTGCAAGTCAAGCCACTCTTGAAGGTGTTCATACAAGCTAGTTTGACTTAGTTTCTTTGGGAAATGATTTCTAATGATCCCATATACATCTTGTGAGTGTTGCTACATGTTTATAACTTTCTCAAGGTGCTGGTATTTCATTTTTAGGTCATACACTTGTGTAACTTATGCCACAAGTTACTTGGAAGTTAGGCAATTTCATTTTATTGTAAGTGTTGAACATGAGATAGAACTTTGGTTCTTCTTCTTGCCTTGGCTTGATCCTTGATTTTACTTTGCTTTCCATCTTGTTTTGAACCCTTTCCTTTTGGTTTTACTTCCGTCCCTTGGGTTTTGATCATCATTTAAGACAATTTGGTATCCATGATCATACTTTGAGTTTGTCTTGAATGATGGATCAATCTTTATGCACTTGTTTGCTCTTTGCTCCTTCATGATCAATATGATATATTTGGTTGAGATATTTTACATGTTGCTTGCTGATAAAGCCCCTTTTCTCCCATCTTCTACTTGATCATGACCTTTGCTTTTGTTTTGTGCTTGGCTTTTGTTTAGTGATTGATGTTTGAATGGTTGTAGGAGTGGTAACTCCTCCCATTCCATCTCACTCTTTTTGACTTGTGTAAATCAACTTTGTCTTGATCATTTGTTTTCATCATTTGAGTTTTGTATTTCATCTTTTCATCTTTGCATATCATATTTGCATTGCCCTTGACTTGTTCAAGTCAACTTCTTCTCCTTCTTCATTTCATCTGTAATTGGATTATCTGTTGTTTACTTGGTTTTTGCCATGATCCCTTAGGATTCCTAGTCCCTCTGTTTAAGATGGGAGTAGGAGAGACATTAGGTGTTCAATCCTTTGCATGATAACATTAGGATAGTGTCTTCCCTCTTAATCCCAACCTCAGGAGCATTGTGCATGATAATACCAGGGTTGATTAGTTTCCCCTTAGAATTTGTGTCTTTCTCTTCTCATCTCATAATCTCTTAAGAAACCTAATAAAGGATAATAAGTATTATACACTACGAGCCTTAAGTACTTGAGGAATGATAGTTGGGGGCATCCTTTCAATCTGTCTAGAGTGTTTAGTGTATGCCCTTTGGGCGATATGCGACGCATTTTCTCTCAAGTCATGGTCTTTAGTGCAACATGAGTTACAAACTTAACTTAATTCACTTCTTCATAAAAAAACATAAACAAAATATCAAACCTTTTTATCCTTCGGGATTGTTTGGAAAATCATTCTCAGAAAGAGTGTGTTAAGTCTTGGCTCTACCGCAAACAGGCATCATCCCTAACTGCTGGAACCACTATTTAACCCTACTCAGTTAAAGCACTTGAACCAATCTGTGGTCGTGTCATCCTGAACTACGTTTGTTCCAATTTCTCATACCAGATGAGGATACGTAGGCACAAGACGGTGATGTCATGTCAAGCAATCTTCCCCCCTTCACTCGTAGTTTTCCGAACTACGTTGACTCTGACTTTCCCATTGTACGAGGGAATACGTAGGCATAGAGCGGCGATGCTCTATAGAGTCTCTTTTCTTTTCTTTTTCCCTGTGAGCCAGCCTTTTGGTAGTTTAACAGCCTTTTAGATAGACAACAAGCATGGGTCCCGTTGAGTACAACGGACGTGAGGGGTGCTCATACCTTCCCCTTGCATAACTGACTCCCGAACCCAAGATTTGGTTGCGATGACTTTGTATTCTCCCTTTTTCGTAGGTTTTCTCTGATTGTTTCCTTTCCGTCCTTTGGGATAACTAACGAATGATGGCGACTCTTCTCTTTGCTGGCCCCTCTTCGCAACGATGCGACAAGATGTTACTCTTGATAGACCTCTAAGCAACATACTGGATGTTATATTCTGATAATAACATATGCCAACGGGCGAGTCTTCCTGTCTAAGCAGGCTTCTTAGAAATGTACTTTATCAGATCCATTTTGGAAATCAACAAAGTAGTATGACATATCATGTACTGCCTCAGACGTTTGGCAGTCCAAGCCAAAGCACAACAAGTTTTCTCCAAAAGTAAGTAACGACTTTCACAATCGGTGAACTTCTTGCTTAGATAATAAATGGCATGCTCTTTGCGTCTAGACTTATCTTGTTGACCCAATATGTAGCCCATCGATCCCTAGAGCGCTGCCATGTACATGAAAAGAGGTTTTCCAGGCACAGGAGGAATCAAAATCGGAGGCTCTTGAATATAACCTTTGATCTTGTCAAAGGCTTGTTGACAATCTGCATTCTAAACGACCGTCTGATCTTTTCATAACAACTTGAAGATTGGATCACATGTAGGATTCATATTAGAAATAAACCTGGAGATGTAGTTCAATCTACCAAAGAAACCCCTGACTTACTTTTGTATCTGCAGAGTAGGAATTTCTTGAATAGCTCGCACCTTGTCAGGGTCCACCTCAATTCCATGTTGACTGATAATGAAACCAAGCAACTTTTCAGACCTCACCCGAAAAGTACACTTCGCATGATTTAGTCTCAAATGATACTTCCTAAGCCTTACAAACAACTTCAACAGATGATCAAGATGACCCTCTTCATTTTAAGACTTGGCGATCATATCATCGACATACACTTCCATTTCTTTGTGCATCATGTCATGAAATAATGCGACCATCGCCCTTTGATAAGTTGCAGTTACGTTCTTCAGACCTAAGGGCATGACCTTATAAAAATAAGTTCCCCATGGTGTGATGAAAGTAGTTTTCTCCATATCTTTGAGATCCATATTTATCTGATTGTATCCAGAAAATCCATCCATGAACAAGAATACCGTGAAACAAGTTGTATTGTCCACCAAGGTGTCGATATGTGGTAGAGGGAAATCTTCCTTCAGACTAGATTTATTTAGATCCCTATAGTTCACACATATTCTAACCTTTCCATCCTTTTTGGTCACAGGTACAATGTTGGCTACCCATTTCGGATACTTCGATACTGCAAGGAAGCCTACGTTGATCTGTTTTTTTAACTTCGTCTATGATCTTGACAGCCATGTCAGGTCGGGCTCTTCTGAGCTTCTGCTTGATAGGCGGCTATTCAGGTTGAAGAGGGAGTTCGCGAACAACTATATCAATATCCAAGCTAGGCATATCTTGGTAAGACTAAGCAAAAACATCCCATATTCTTCTAGCATCTTTACTAGTCGTTTCTTGACTTCTGCCCCTAGCATTGCCCCAATCTTGACTTCTCTTCTATCTTCATCAGTGCCAAGATTAATAACATCTACTTGCTCTTGGTGAGGTTGAAGGTCCGTATAGTTGTACACACCCATCTTTTCCAATTCGTTTGGAATATAAAAGTCTTCATCGTCCTCATCTTTGACTTTATATACAGGCAAGTCAAACTCAGGAGGGACAGTAAGGTCATTGGATTCAATAGGTGTTGGAGTTTATCTGCATGTTTTGAATGGTTTGAACTATTAAAACATACAAAGATAGATGCAATAAAAAGGAAGATATTTTTCTGGTTTTCAAAAGGTTGCCATTTTCTTTTTAAAGAGTAAAAATGAAAAACAATAAATGAGGCAAGAAATGAGAAGTTTAACAAAACACATTCGTTAATTGATAATCAATTTGAAAGCTTGTTTCCCTACAAAATAGCCCAATAACCCTGGCCACGGTTCTGGAAACTTTTTCAAAGAAAACTACAAAACAAAACAAACAAGCAACAAATTACTTTGGCATGGGAAAAACAACAGAAATTTCAATAGCCTCCCAGTTGTTTAGAGCGGCCTCATCTTGATACACGAACTAGTTAACATAATCATCTTCAAAGTCCTCCTCAATTGTGTTGATTTGGACACCCCACTGACAAATACTTCCTTTATAGTCTTCAGACGCCCTCTGGCAAACATTTGTGTCTTGTCTTGAGTTGGTTTGTAACCCAACCCCTGGCAATTTGTCTTTTCCCTCGCTTCTACTTCAATAACCTCCCTCCATCTCGCAGGAATACAATTCTTCAATGCAGACTTTATACTTTGGACAGATGCAAAAGATGGACCACCCTCGACCACAACTTCCTCAATCATTACGACATTGGCTATCTCCAAGGCTTAGAAAGAAGTCTTCGAGGCATCCTCGTCAGCTTCAATATATCTGAATGATGTCAGGTTGCTCACCATCAGATCTTCCCCTCCATGAACAATCACCAACTTGTCATCCACCGCAAACTTCATTTTCTGGTGTAGAGTAGAAGTTATTGCACCGGCGGCATGGATCCACGACCTTTCCAATAAGTAGTTGTACATTAGATTAATGTCTATTACTTAAAAAGTAATGTCAAACACATCAGGCCCGATCATGATTGGTAAATCCACATATCCTATCATTGTTCTTCTAGAACCATCAAAGGCTTTAACGATCAAAGAAGTAGGTCTCATATCAGCTTCTTTATACGCCAGCTTGGCGAGTGTCCTCTTGGGTAATACGTTAAAAAAAGACCTAGTATCCATCAAGACTCTTGCTAAAGTATCCTCTTGATATTTTACTAACACATGCAGCACACGGTTGTGTTTACACCCCTCTGTAGGCAATTCTTTGTTGCTAAAGCTCAAGGTGTTACACGTGGTAATATTGGCAATCACTGAGTCAAACTGGCCGAATGTTATATCCTTGGTCACGTGGGCCTGCGCTAGCAGCTTTTGTAAGGAGGATCTATGAACGGGAGAGCTCAACAGGAGAGACATGATTGAAATCTTTGACAGAGTTTGGTGCAGCTGATCCACAATTATATAGTCGCTCCTCTTGATGATTCTCAAGAACTCTTTGTCTTCTTCATTCAACAACTCTTCTTTACCTTTCATAGATTCAACAATAATGACTTCTTTGGGTGGGACTATAGTCACCTTAGGCTGATAAATCTGACCACTTCGAGTCATCTTGCTTGTACCAGCCATGTTTGTGACATTTTTATGGTTACTCTTCACATCTTCATTATGTACACCTTTTCCAGATCTCTGGTTGGTCCATGCCGCATCGTATTTCCAAGGTACTGCTTTGGTACTCTTGAAAAAAAAGGCCTAGGCTTTTGGGTGTTGACTGGTCTTGGCTAACTAGCTATCAGTGTGGCGGGCTTTTTAATATTGAACATACGTTTGGCAGTGTTGGGTACTAGGTCTGCTAAACTGACATCAAGAACATTGAATATACGCACCTTTCTAGTTTCCCTTGGTACATTGAAAATTGGTTCAATTACTGACACATCTTCTTTCTTCGCTTTATCGCAAACTTGCAGAAAACCATCATCCATCAATCTCTGAATATCCTCTTGAACTAGAGAACAACATCTGGAGTTATCAGTACATTCTTCACACTCTGAATGAATATTCTTAATCAAACCAGCTTCAACCAACCTTTTGTGAAGAGTTTGTAACAAAGTCTTGATTGCAGTTACATCAGAGATCACTTCTTTAGATACGTCCTATATGGCGTTAACATTCCCATGATTGGGCAGTGGATTACTTTTAACATTAGGTTGATGATCTCCAAAATATATAATCTTTTTATCTATCAATTCTCGAATAATATGTTTTAAAGCAAGACATTCTTCCAAATCATGTCTGACATCCCCTTCATGGAACACATTGTGGGTATTGGGATTATAAAATGGTGGGAACAGACCCGGTGGTGGCCCCATTTTTTTGGTAGTGATCAAACCTTGCTGCACCAAATAGGGGTACAACTCAGTATAACTCATCAGAATTAGTGGGATGCGAGCTCTAGCCCATGGCCTTCTATTTTGCATATTTTGTCGAGGTATTGGAACCCGTGGTTACTGTCGTTGCTGATAAGCTGAGGCGTTGGGCGCCTGTTGATATCCTTGTTATTGAGTTTGTTGATATGCATGTGGTTGTTGAACTTGCTGAAAAATTGGAGTTTGGTGGTGGAACGTGGGCATAATGGCTGCCACGTAAGGTTGTTGAGTATATTGTATGTGGTACAAAGGTTGTTGTTGAAACTGTTGTTGATGTTGAGGCTTCCTGGACTGATTTCTTCTTCCTGTAGACACAGGATTAGCTTCACCCTCCTTTTTCTTATGAAAATTCCCAAAGGTCTTCTTAGCAACATTTCCACTTGAACTACTAGTAGCACTTGTCATTTTCCCATTCTTTAATCCCAATTCTACCTTCACACCCACAACCACGATATCATAGAAGTTGGAAGACACACTACTAATCATTCTTTCGTAAAACTCTGATCTTGGCGTATCGACAAACCAATCAGCTAATTCCTTTTCGGTTAGAGGGGGTTCCACTTGTGAGGCGGTTTCCCTCCAACATTGGGCGAATTCTTTGAAAGACTCAGAGCCCTTCTGAGTCATGCTCAACAACTGTCTTTGGTCTGGAGCCAAGTCCATGTTATACTTGTAGTGCTTAATGAAGGCATCTAACAAGTCTTGGAAGCTGTGAATTCGAGATTGATCTAAGCTCAAATACCATTTTGCTGAAGCACCCTTGTGACTATCTTGAAAGAAATGGATCATTAGTTTATCATTGTCAACATAAGCAGCCAGCTTCCTGTAATACATGATCATATGGGTTCTGAGACAGGTGGCTTCCTCATACTTATCGAATATTAGAACTTTGAAATTTGGTGGAATCACCAGCCCAGAAATCAAGCACATCTCCTTTGCATCGGCCCCAAATACATTATTACCCTCAATAACTCTTATCTTTCTTGCCATGGTTTCAAAATTCTCCCTGAACCTCTTGTGACGCTCGTCGCCTTCTTCAGATGGGTGAGGGATATCATAGAATTGATGTCGGCTATGGAAGTATGGATGCACTTGCACTTGAACAGCAGCTGGAGTGTAGGTAGGAATAACATGAGGAAAATCAGACGTCAGAGGGATGGTCTGTTGAGGTACTTGCTGAGTAGTCTTTATACTGAATGGTGGTGGTACAAAATTCAAAGGTGGTCCATAGGGTGGATCACTGGTTGAAATAGTTGCAACCAGTGTAGGTTCTATCGTTGTGGCGTTGATCTCAGAAATTAGAGTTGTCTGGGTATCCATCTTTGCATGAATCACTTGTAACATCTCCATCATTTGCCCCATACTGCCTCGTATGTCTTCCAACTCGTGATTGACTCTATCAAACTCTTGCTCTTGCTCAACCATCTTCCTTTGAGCTTGAGCTCTGGTGTTGTAGGGATGTGGAGGACTCAGTGTGATAGACTGGAGATAGAACAACATAGATAAGCCACGGAACAATGCATATGCAATGCTCATGAAATGCTAAATGCAAATGTAAAAGCTAACATTCAAGTCACCCTAAATTTATGTTTACGAACATTAATAATGGATAAATAAGCATAAAGCATCACAATATTTTCATTAACAAATGAAAGTTTTACAGAAATAGATATTACACATCAAAATACAAAGTGCGGATACAAATTAACAGCAGAATATTGAAACTAAAAGGCCTAGTCCTTCTGACGAGAAGATCCTTCCCCTCTTTGAAGCTTAGTCTTCCTTGGAATCTCTTTCTTTTGGTTCTGACGGAGCAGTTTCCAGAGTTCTTCGTTTTCTTGAACAACCATGAAGTGCTTATCCTCCCATGCCTTCTTCTCCTCTTCAGGTTTGACTAAAACACTCCTCAATTCCCCCACAGAGAGAGGCTCCTTCACAGTCGTCGGAATTAGCTCTAAGCGAGTGTAGAACATCTTCAAAGCTATCTTTTTAGACCAAATAAGATACGCCTCTGAGACGGTATAGTTTGGATGCCCCAGAGCTGTCATCCCTTGTGTATTGAGGTGATGCCAAGCAGACATAATCTGTACTTTGAGATCTAGGTTTCTTCCTTCTTCAAGAAAACATCTCTCCAAAAGAACCAGATCATTCTCTTCCTCTGTCGATATCCTAACTAACGACGAGCTAGGATAGGGTTGTAACTAATACATCCTTTTGTTCTAAGAAGAGGCACATTAGGGAAATTCCCGCAGTTGTGAATCATGGTAACTCCTCCATACATGGGATCATACCAACGGATGTCAGAGTGTTTGAGGGATAAAAGCTTTTCTGTCCATGCATGACTGTCCTTTAGATTCAATAGAGAGGCGGTCCTTGCCAAGTGTGAAATAAACCACTTGTAATGGAGAGCGGTACATGAGATGATCTGGCCTTGTCCATAGGAGATCTTTAGATGGATAGAGAAGTATGCATCAGCTAGCAATGTGGGAAGGGGATTCCTGATCAGAAAAAGGTTGATAGCGTTCAAGTTAACAAACTCGTTGGCACTTGGGAATAGAAGGAGTCCATAAATCAATAAGGTCAAAAAGGCTTCAAAGATCTCTGTGTCTTTCTTATTAGTGTGGACTTCAGCTTTCTCCATCAAGAGTCTTGCTTGCAAACCAGAATCCATCCTTGACATCCAAATGAGTCTGAAGATCAGATGACTCTAGATGTAAGGATTCAACCAAGACTCTCATATTTTGTCTTCTCTCCCTTCCAGAAAATGGTTGAGGAGGGACACGTAACCCCATCAATGCATAATACTCTTCCAAGGTAGGTGTCACACCCTAATTTTTGACTTTAAGACCCCACGTTCGTTTGCATCATCTCTATATGTTTATCATCTCTTACATTTTTCATAATACTCAATTAATCAGCTGAGATAAACTTGTTGGAATTACAGCCGACTCAGTCAAATCAGAAGTCAACAGTTCGAAAAAAAAGTGGACGGGAAATTTTAAAACCGAGCTAGCAAACGTCAGTGATATTAATCTACGTTTTGTGTAGTTTAACCTGTCGTGTTCGTTTTAATTTTTCGACTACTTTTTTATTGCATTTTTGGACAGTTTAAGCCATTTTAGCGGATAAAATTTATTTTTAAATTTGATCAAATGTTGTATTTTTTCAATACGTATATTTCGTGTTGATCATTTTGGTGTATTCATTTTATTTTTTCGAACACTTTGATACTAATTTATTTTTCCATTTTAAATCGATTTTTATTTTAACTTTAGTTAAATAATATTTTTATTTAATTATTCTTTATAGTTATAATTTATTTTATCTGATTTGTTTTATTTTATTGAGTTTATCTTTTTTATTATAATTATTTTTATAAAGCTTGATAGATAAGTTTCAAAGAACTTTTTAATCTTATAGTATATACAGAGTAGATTTTGTTCAACTTTGTAGTAAATAGTACATGATAGCATGCTGCATCCCTACTTGTACTCTTCCAGCATTTACACGTTACTCCAATTCATCACTTAAAACTCACTATATTTTCACTTTTCATTTTTCAATATACTTGCAGCACATGACAACTCACTCTCTATATACTACTTCACACCTACACACATGAGAATTCTGCAGGACCCACCCTTATGCTCTTTGCACATGACACTATCACCATAAAATTCATATTACCAGAAGAAAAACTTCATACTATATGCTCACCCTGATTTTGATACTTCCTCATCTTTTCCTCCTAACTTTTCAAGTTGCTGCATCTTACCCGAGACTTGTTTCTTTGTGAGGTAATTATTGTAACTGTTACTCTTTTTTAAATTTTGTAACTTTTTTTATTGTATTAATATGTTCTTAATCATCTGGTTTTAAAAAGAAGACAAAAGAAAACTCAAGTTTATTTTTTCTTTAATACTTTTATTTTAGTTTGTTAAAATATTAAAAATGTCAAAAATTAAATGTCAGCTTTTTAAACCATGTTTGCCATTTGAAAAAAGAGATATTTTGGTTTGGTATGTATTTGAAATAAAAAAACATTCAAATCTCTTGCTTATATTTTTAATTTTATTTTTAGTTTAATTATTTACTTGCATATTAGAAAAAATACCAAAAATATTTTAACCTTTTCTTTTTAATATTTTTTTCTCTAATTTAATTATTTGTTAAATTTTAAAATGTCAAAAAAATAAATATATTGATTTTGTTTTGAATTTTCCTTTCTAAGTGAGAATGAACAGTGTTTTTGTTAAAATACACGTTTTTATCTTGCTGAAGCTTAAATGGATTTGTTCTTACATTTAATAAAAGTAACTAGTATATATACTTCTTTATTTAGATACTGATTTTTAGTTGTATATATACTTAATGGCTTTTGTGTATTATATTGATATATAATTAATCTTAACTTTTTTTTCTCTTTTATATGTATAATATAGATTGTATAGGACTATAGGTACTGTTGCTCATAATCATTATGTATATATTGCATTTTTTTAATATATACACATTATACTTCCGTTTTTTTTAGGTTACAATACATACATTTTTAGTTATAATATATATGTTATTTATTAGTTTTTTTATTAGTTATAATATATATATATATATATATATATATATATATATATATATATATAAAACTAATTTTATATATATATATATATATATATATATATATATATATATATATATATATATAAAATTAGTTTTATATATATATATATATATATATATATATATATATATATATATATATATATATATATATATAATTAATTTTATATATATATATATATATAAAATTAGTTTTATATATATATATATATATATATATATATATATATATATATATATATATATATATTATTAGTTTTTTATTAGTTATAATATATATGCATGCTATGAATTTATTTTAGCATTTCATTTGTTTTATTTTGATTTGCTGTTATTTCATGTTGAATTTTGATCCTTGTGGTGTCTTGCACATGAATATTTGATCTTTGTTGATCACGCGACGTTTTGTCGTGTCTGTTATTGATTTTACTTGTTGTTGATCACCATGATGTTTTTCCATGCGTATTTTGTACTATTTTATCTGTCTGACCATACATGATGTTTTTCCGTGTATTGTGTCTGTGTATTCTTGTTTGTCATTTACATGATGCTTTTCCGTGTATCTGTTGCTTTTTTTGTTGATCCCTGTGACCTAATTCAAGGGGAGGGATTGTATGTTGACTTATTGCCATTGTGTGCGTCTCTTGTTTATTCTTTACTTGTTTTTATTGTTCTTGGTTCTTAGAACCTGGCAACCCGCGGTTCCACGAACTACGGACACTTTGATTTCTCATTTATCAATGAGAATACGTAGGCATAAGATGCAATGTCTTGGCGAGCTCGCTAACAACTAACTTTCTGTCAATGTTTGCAACTTAGAATTGGAGTCGACGTGCTCCAGGTAGTCGTCCCGTCGTGGGTATTTCTCATGTTTACCTTTTCCATAGGACTTGGAGTCGTCATGCTCTATTTAGTCGTCCCGTTGTGGACATTCCCTTCCTTGCTAACTTAACCTTAGCTTAGAGTCGTTGCACTCTATGTAGGTGTCTCACCGCAGATAGTTACTCTTTTCCCTTTGGAACCTTGACCACAGTCAAGAGTTCCTCACCCCTAGTTAGGGGAACTACGGTTGCTCTGATTTCATTCCCGTCAAGATATGTAGGCACGCGATGCGATGTCTTGGCGAGCATACTTTGTATATAGTTTAGATCTTTACTTTAGCACTTTTCCCTTAGCAAGCAACTTTAGCATAACACAAATACTAATAAGAGGTTCCTATAGAGTACTACAAATACTTAGGATGCTAACACCTTCCCTAGGTATAACCAACCCCGAACCTTAGATCTCTTAGCATTGTTGTTACATCGCGCAAAAGGTTTTTCTTTCTTTAAACCTTTCCTTTGGATAAATTAAAGTCCGGTTGTGAATTTAATGAATTAAGATTCAAGTTAATCAATAGTTTGGTATCACGATTCTCACTGCAACAGTAGGTAGCAGTTGATAGTCCGGAAACGTGAAGCAATGATAGATGGGGTCTTAGAATTGCACAAGCACCATCAACATTTCTTCATCTACTTGGAGCCTTAACAATAGTAGAATGCTTCCATACTTGTTTCCGAATGACAAAGAATTTTCTACTAGACCTCCTAGTATTCTCAGATTTTCCAATCCCGGGCTTTTGAATGTGTATTTTGGAGTTGTACTCTTTCTTGAATCCATTACAATGTCTGTGAAACAAGAGATTGGGCTCCTTGAATGTAAAAAAACAATGGGATGCAATGTAAAATGCAATTGGTTTTAAGAAAAATCAGAAGATAGATTTGCAAAAGAAACACTTTTGGAGCAAAAACCTTACTTCATTAATAGTGGGAAAGTACAAAACAAGAAACTTAAAATACAAGAGGAGAAGACTAGGCCCTAGGGTCTCAAAAGATTCTAGCTAGAAAGGTCCTATCCACGTGTTCTTTTCTGTCTCTTCAACTCAGCGTTCTCCAATACTAGCTTATCAATGATTCCCTTCCAAGCACCAGACGTAGGAAAGATGTCAGAATACTCATGAGTACTAAGCACTAGCTGGATACTAGAGAAAAATAATTTCTCTTGTGCGATGTGTCTATCCACAACCCGCCTCTCGAGCAACTCAATCAAATCATCATTTTCTTTCAATTGTCTTTTCATTTCTAACTGCTCAGAATGAATAACGTGGTACTTGCCCTCCCAAGTATCTCGTTCAAGTTTCATCCTCGCCAACGTCTCTTGGTATTCCTCCATGCACTCAACAGGGATGACAGAGGAAGAAGCGACAACAGTCTATGAAGGTCTCTCTGGGAGATAAGGCATTTTGAGATCACGGGCTCGAGAACGGACCCATTGTGTGAAAGGCTCAAATGCTACACAGTTTTTCCTTTCCAAATAAGCCTTGGTCTTCTTATGAATAGTCTTCCAAGCATCAACAACATTGTCTTTAGACCCCATACTAGCTTCTGCATTAAGATAGAAGAAACCTGACAACAGGATATTGCTAGGTTTTTCCTTCATGGGAAATTCGAACTGACGTCTTGCAAGAATAAGGTTGTAGCTGATTCCCCCTCATATACTGAGAAGAGGTACGTTGGGAAATGAACCATAACTATCAATGATTACTCCCTTGTCGTAAGCAGGGTCATACCAATGTATATCAGTCTGAGTTAGAGCTATGAGTCTCTGAGACCACCTCAGTCCATTTGGATTTTCTCTAAAAAGATATGTCATCGGTAAGTGTGCAACAAATCACCTATACAACAGAGGAACACTGCATAGTATAGTCCCACTTTCTTTAAAATTCCTATGGTGAATAGAATGGCAGACATCTCCAAGTAGAGTAGGCATGGGGTTACCATTCAAAAATATCTGAATAACATTGATGTCAACAAACCCTTCCACCTCGGGGGAATAAAACCAAACCATAGATAAGCAATGCAATGATTGCTTCAAAAGCATCTAAATTGTTCTCCTTGGCTAGAAATGAAGCTTTCCCTATAAAAAATTCATAAGGTAGACCTCTGATTCCTTGCTTGGTAGTGAGGTTAACTTTGACTTCGGAAGTTTCTAAATGGATAGCATCAACAATGTCTTTTGGTGAAGGGAGCTTCTCCAAACCACTAAACAACTTCTTGTCTAACACTGGTAAGCCAATATGATATGAATACTCCTCCAAGGTTGGGACGAGTTGATAATCAGGAAAGGTGAAACAATGGTAGAGAGGGTCATAAAACTGCAAAAGGGTGTCAAGGACTCCTTCCATCTTAGCCTTAACAATTCCCAATAATCTTCCATAGCGCTTTCTAAAGTCTTCAGGAAAAGACACAAAGGCCCCCAATCTTTTCAACTATTTCAAATCTGGTTTCTTGAAGTTGTACTTCTTAGTGTTTCTTTTCCTAAAATCCATGATATCTAAGATTTTTGCAATAAAGAAAACAACTGAGGTTCTTAAAACCAACTGCGTGAATGCTATGATGAGATGATGCACATGCAACACATATACAAGTATTCAAGTATTCACATATATACAATGCATATGCACACAAGCAAAGGTCCTAGGTTTGGGTTACAAGCATGGAGCCATGGTATACCCTTCCCAACAGACATGTACTATGGGTTGTTTGTACCTGCACAAAGAGTTCTACAAAAGTTCCTAGAGTTAACGATAAATCTTTTGGATATTATCATCTTACACGACTACTCATGTGAGTCAACAATATTCTCAAGATAAACTCGTCTGAGCGTAGTATCGTGTATCAACTATTCGGGACTACTTCCTCATAGTCATTGCACTACATCCTAAAAAGGCCAAGTGGGATAAGGGGGTAACTAAAGGTCCTCAATTTCACAGACTCCCAAGTCAAAAAAAGTAATGATCGTACGATTACTCATACGACATCAGTAATTCCAAAGGGGCCTCAACTAAGCATGGTTACATCATATGTCAATCATGTTAGGACTAATTTTAATAATCGACTATTGATCATACCACAATGCTATCATACTACTCAATTTCGGGCTAGGACTTACCTCACCTCTCAAGGTATCAACCCAGTGCACACATGCAACCAAACATAACAGGTATACAAATATTTACAAAAATACATGTATAAAGCAACCAAACATAAATAAAACACAAATACAAACAAGGAGGGCTTAAACCTCTCACAACATTATTCCTCAGTAAAGTCGTTATTTCTGTTGCGATGAGAATCGAATATCAAGCTATTAATTAACTTGAATCACAAATCATTGAAGTTCACCATCGAACTTTGATTTATCCAAAGGAAAGGGTAAAGATCGAAGAAAACCCTAAGTGTGCTACGTAACAACGAAGCTAAGAGATTGTGGGGTTCGGGGGTTGGTTATACCTAGGAAAGGTGTTAGCATCCTAAGTATCTGTAGTACTCTATAGGAGCCTCTTGTTTAGTATTTGCGTTATTGTTAATGTTTTGCTTGCTAAGGGAAATGTGCTAAGGGTAAAGACCTATGGGTATATACAAAGTATGCTCGCCAAGACGTCACATCTCGTTCTACGTATCCTAACAAGGATGGAATCAAAGTAATCATAGTTCACCTAACTAGGGTGAAGGGTTCCAAGGGGAATAAGTATTCATAACAATGATACTTACATAGAGTTAACAAACTCTCTAAGTTTAAGTTGAAATATTAAACTAGGAGATGACTTCAACAAAAGTCAAAAGGGTGAGGTGTTATACCTAAGCTCTAAGTTATAGGACTCCTAACAAGGTATGCTAAGGTCTTGACTTAACAAAGCCAAAGGGATATAGGTTCTAACTTAAGGCTACGTTGAAGGACCTAATGACTCTAACAAGGTAAATATGACATTAAGTTAATAGAGAGACTTTCCTTTGGACTAAGGAACAAAAATATAACTCTTTAGGATGAGATCTAACAAGCTACATAACTTGGAGAAAACTTAACAAAGTTAAGAGGGTAAGATGGTCATAAACATGATATTCAAATAAGATGCTAATAACATTCAAACATGAGGTCAAATGTAACATAGGAAAGCAGATGGTAACAACCAAAACATGAGAATAAATGTAACTACATCTAAGACAAAGACTTTAACAAAGACAAAAAGAGCAAGGTAACCACCAAGCATACATTCAAAGAAGTTTAGAATCAAATCAAATTGTTATAACCAAAGGTAATTTCAAACATGGATGTTACAACATCAAAATAATCATGAAACAAGGTTCTCACAAGACCTAACATCATAGATGGCAATTTGAAATACAAGAAATCATGCATAAGTCAAAATATTACTTATCATGGCAAATTTCAAAACTCAAGATCAACATGCATAACTCATGACAATGTTTAAAGCATGGATACAAGCCAAATAAAGTAGAGGTAACAACCAAACATTTTTGAACAAGAAAGAGACATGTGTGACAACAACATGTGGGTAGAGATATGAATATTCAATGGATAGCATGTGAACATACAAATCAAGATTATATCACATAATTCAAGTAAAAATAATACTTGAAAACATCATGGATGTGAGATGAAAATGTTTAAACAAGTAGGTAACAACCAACATGTAAATTAGGGTTCAGTCATGACTTTGAGGAAGGAGATAACATCACAAGTTTCTCCCATACAAACATGTATCCTAAGATTACAATCTAAGGCACAAAAGCATTTAAGAAACATTTCAACATGATATGACATTCATAAACCACATGCATACAAACATGGGGGAATATTACATGTTGAGAGCAAGGTAACAACCAAAGCTTCAATGCCACGAATAAGAGAAGATTTAAACACACATTTACATGTAAACAAAATTTAAACAAGAATGAAATCAAGGTGAATCAAAGAGGTACAATGTTAAACACCATACAAGGTTTACATAAAGCACAATTAAGTTTAAACAAAACAAACATGCAAAGAAATCAAAAGGAAGGATCAAAGAAAACAACAAGGTTCCTAGGAGAAACCCTAAAAAGTCACACACTTTGAACATACTCAAAGGTAAGAAAAATAAATCTTTTTGAACATTTCTTGACATAGATTAAAAATAGATATCATTATAAACACAATGCAAAAAAAAAAAAATTAAACCTCTTGGAGTCAGTACAAGGCTTCTTCAAATGTTCTTACAGAAAGGAAAAGATGACCCCATTGGCTTTGTTGATCCTTAGAGAGTTGGTTTGAGTGATTGGATGGTTTGGAAACAACTTCAAAGTTCAAACCTGTGCCTTCTTGAAAAATGAAGGTTGAAAATGGTGGATATGGTTGGGCTTGATACATAACTTATTCAATGGTTGGAACAAGTTCTATTGAGTGTCTAAGGATGGTTTTTAAAGTTTCTTTAGAGTATGCACGAGGGAAATGTGTTAGGCTGAAGAATTTGCAAAATAATGTGTTTTGGAAAATTCTGTTAGGGAGAATAGTTGCTTAGGTTTCAAGTGTAGATATTCATGTCCTTTGAACCTTGAGAGGGTCCTCTATTTATAGGAGAGCTCGTGGGGTTTGAAGCTAGTCAGAATGCAAAGTTCATGAAGTTCTGGTTTGGCTGGGATTGAATTGGTAGTTTGGTGGATTGTGGTAGTTCCCATGCAAACTACAATGCCTCTAGGGTGGTTGAGAGATTGCTTTTGACCCTTTGCAAAAGGTTTGTGCAGAAGGAACCAGTTGGAGGCTCAAGACAAGTTGACATTGGCTTAAGATAGCTTTACAAGAATGGCAATGTTACCTTTGTGCGAAAAATGGAAATGTCATGGAAATAATGCTTCAACCACTTGAATAATACACCAAAATTATGTGTACTTATCTTACTTAAATCATATTTACAAGTAACAAGGTCTTCCAAATGAAATCTTAGAGATTTGAGTGGTTTTGCAAAGTGACTCACCATGGCCATGACCTAAAAACCAAGTTTTAGACCTCAACTTCCTCTCTTCGAAACTCTTAGCTCACATATACTATGGAGGTGTTCTTGTACTTTTTGAAAATCCCCAAACATATGCCCTACAAATTTCATGTTTGATGAATTTCTTGAATCTCAAGGGATCATGATGAAACTAGCTCCAAAGATTGTTGCATTTGATGACCAAAATCTGCCTTGAAATTTCTCTAAGTGTTTTAAAATTTTTCCAAACTTTAAAGCTCCATATCTCAAAATCTAAGCCTCTTTTGCCCATGGGTCAGTTTGAAACTTTTGTAGTACATGGTGAGAGATACAAATTAACCTTCGTAACTCAAAAAATGGATGTGTGGATTGAAATTTATGATCTTTCAAAGTTGACACCAAAACTAGGGTATTTTCCACACTTAGAAAAAATTCACTTCCTTAACTTTGCCCTTTTCAAGAAACCTCCCAAAATCTTGATTTTTTATCCTCAAATCCATTGATCAAACATGTCTTGATGAAATTTGGCTTGAATGCTTCAATTTAGACCAAGAAACCTAAAAGTCAAAGGGTTAACTTTGTCAGATAAAGCTTGTGTATTAGATGAATTCAACTGTATGATCTTCAATGATTTTGCATTCTTGAAATTTCCAAACTTCATGAATAGGCTCCAAGGATGTATATGAACATGTTGAATCATGTCTCAAGGCTTGGGATCATACTTGGATCAAAATCAGGGCACAATTGACTTTTCCTTGATGAAACTCTAATTTAGGGTTAGCTGAAGTTAGGCGTCAATGATCTTGCAATGAGATTAATTAGCACTTTATTCTTGTTGAATATAAGCCTCTTGAGTGTATGGAAACTTTATTTGATGATGATCAATCCAAAACATTGACTTATCAAGCAATAATTCTCTTGATTCTAAATATGCAAAAATCTAATTCAGATGGAACTCACACAAGAGAAAACTTGAAACAAAGTTAGAGTTAGCAAATATGCTTGATGCTCCTAGAATGGTGATGGAATCTAGGGGTCAAAATTTGGGATATGAAAGATTCCATAGATATCCAATGCAATCGCTGCATAGTAAGCCTCCGAACTTTCAGCCTTCAAAATGGTGTAAGCTCTTCCTATGAGGAACTTAAGTGAGAACCCTTTCGTATTTCCCTTGACTTCCATATTTGCAGTCACTTCCTTCTTATGCATGTGAAGGGTAGCAACTATAACTTCATGTTACAAATATTCTTCTACACCCATAAATGGAAGCTTGTCCTTCATAGGAATACTGACAAGATGTTCAAATTCCTCTAACATTGGTGCTATTTGAAAATTCTGGGACATGAAGCATCTCATTGGTAGATTATAGAACTGGGCCAAGTTCAAAAGAACCAAGGGGTCCTCCTTCTAGTTTAAGAGACTTAGCAACTTTCCATATTCTTTCCCAAAGTTGATTTTGTAGACTGGATGGAGTTTGGAAACCAAATCATGCAGACTAGCCAACTGGTTCTTTGAATTTGTAGGAGTATGTGCTTCTTTTGTTTGATCCCATACTCTCTGAATGACTATAACTATGATTCTCTAGTTCCTTAGAAACAAAAATGAAAATGTTATGATTTTTTCATTTAATGCACGTGCATGGTTTCAGGATAATCAAGTTTCAGGTTGGGCAGAATAACATGTAAATAATGTATCTCTGATTTTAGGAACCCCATAGGTAGGATCTATGGTTTATAGGTTCCATGAGTCATAGACCCTTCTCAAGAACATTATTTCCATGAAGAAGGCTCATTGGACAATAATATCCTTGAAATTATCTCTTCTAGGTGAGGTCTTTGTATCGTCCCAACAAGGAAGATACCTCGCAAGCTAATATTACACAACCATCAACTTCAAGGTTCTAAAAAGGTCCCTAGAGTCATTGATCCAACTTCAAAACATTATCATTATGACGAAGGCTCTTCAGACAATAACATCTCCAAGAGAATCTAATCTAAGCGGGATCTTTGTATCGTCCCAACGAAGAAGGCTCCTCGTGGGCCAATACTACACAACCCCCATCTTAATCCTATGTTATTTCTCAGACTCAGGTAAAAAGTTTATCTCACAAATTACTGATAACTAGAGATCCCCATAAATGTCAATAAAAACCAAAAAACAAGATCACATATAGCAACAATACAATGAGATAACAAAAACAAATAGAAGGAAACAAAATAGACAAAGCTAACAAAAATCTAACTAAGATAGGATTGAATCTCTCTTGCTTGGAGTAGTTTCTCTAGAAGAGTCGTCATTTGTCACATCTTGAAAACCCGACCCTTCGCGAAGCATTCGTACGCTAATGGAAAATATGTTCGAACAGAGTCACTGCTGAATTTTATTTATTTCGAAGCAGGAAAGGGCAAATATCGATAAAACCCTTAAAACAAAAAGAAAATGGTCGTCGCAACCAAATTCGGGTTGGGAGTCGGTTGTGCAAGGGAAAGGTATTAGCACCCCTCGTATCCATTGTACTCAACAGGAACCTCATAGTTAGATTTTCAGTAGAGATGTTACCTTTGTTAATTTCTTCTTTAAGTGGTAAAAAGATTAAAAGCAAAAGGAAAGTAAACTGCAAAAAAGAATTTTATTAATGCCTGACAAGATTGCGGGTATTGCTCCTACGTATCTTCAGGTGCAGTAAAGAATTCAAGGCTACATAGTTCTACTAAGAGAGAACTACTGATTTTATTGCTTTTAAAGAGTAATTTTTTAGACATATCAAGTGTTTTAAACCTTTGCTTGTTGCTCGCTTTTGGAGACTAAAGCCTTTGTTTCTTTCACATCAATATGGATAAAGCATACTCATTTCTAAAAATGTTTTTGGAGGGCAAGGGGGAAAACATTTTGTTTGGTTGAGTGTTTTATTGGATGACAATTACTCGAATGGCCGAGTAAGGCTACTTGTATCCGAATAATCGAGAAGAGGAATAGAAGGCAAGTCCATCTCTATTTTCTTCCTTAATTGCAAAAGAATTTCAGATAAGGTTAATATGTTTTGAACGGAATACAAATACTTGAATGGCCGAGTAAGACTACTCGTATCCAAACACTCGAGGAAGAGAATAGAAGGCTCTAAACCACCTCCTTTTTCGTCCAAGTTATTATGAAAATGAGTTTGATTTAAGTTTGATTATGAAAGCGATTTGAGGTAAATCAGATTAGAAGTTTTTAATAGATGACAGTTGCTCGAATTGCAAAGTAAGGCTACTCGTATCCAAACAATCAAATAGAGGAACCAAAGGCTCAATACTATCTCCCTTTTCACCCTTTTTGAAACGATGTTTAAGCATAATTAGGTATTTTAGCTTGAATTGAATAAAAGACATTCAATGTTGGATCGAGTATCTTTTTTTGATCTTTTCTGAAAGTTGTTGATTTTAATATTTAAATTAAAAATCAACTAAAATAATAAAACAGTAAAGAAAAAGTGGTAAACTTATTACATATTTATGGGAATGGGGTACTGTTGTACCCCAAAATTTGACCAACCTTTTTCTTTACTTGGCTTATGTTTCATTTCATTTGCATCTGCATAGCATTGTCCTTTTCAGGGGATCAAGGGAAGTGTGCCATCTAAGAGAAGGTTATAAAGGGTTTTCAAGTTCAATCATGAGTGCTTACTCAAGTTATTCAATGCTTATACTCATCAGGAGGTAGTCAAAGCTCTTTGAGAAAGAGGATGGATGTGTGTTGCTTGCCTCTCATCTTGGAAGGCAATTGAGGATCATCAGGGATTCACAAGGCCATGGTTATGGACAAGATATGTTGTAGAATCTCATTGGATGCTTTTGAATTCATTGGGGAGATTATCTAAGTGTTCACTTTATTTGCAAGAGGTTGCAATCAAAGTTTGTGCACCTAGGGTTTCATATGCTTAGTGCAAGGTCAATTGTTGGCTTGAAGGAGATTGAGACTTGGTTCCAAGTCATTGAAGTCATGGGAAGTCATATTAAGACATCTAGGATATTATTTCAAGTTCAAATCAAGAAGAATCAACTGTTTGAGAAGTTACTAAATTAGGGTTTCAGAGGATGTTAGTGTAAAATCCTCTTCTTTAGGAGCTAGCTTCAAAGACAATTTACCTCGAGATACAAGTTGAATCTCATTTTCTTATAAACATGAGACTTGTAAGGCATGTTCTAAGATTTTTTTGAGTACTAGAAATAATCCATTGGGTTTGTGGAACTCAAGTTATGATGCCATCAAGTTATGGGTCTCAGATGAACATATTTTTCAGTCAACAAAATTCAACTCACTTCCAAGGCACTTTTGACCTAGGATCATGTTTCTTCTCAACCTTTTATGAACATGAAAGTTATTCCTCATAATCGTAGATTTCCAAAAAGTCCTAGAAGTCCTTCATATCATTTGTGGAACTCAAGTTATGAAGCTTGCAAGGCAAGGGTATTTTGGGAAACTTTGATTATAGGTCATTTTGGTTATGGGTCATTTACATACATTTGTGCACTTCAAATGGAACTTCAAACAACATGAAAGTTTCTCCAAATGACTTCAATTTCATCATGAAACTCAATATTGGCATGAATTAGGCATGGTTATGGACATTGGTGAAGAATTTCAAGTGAAAATGCAACTTTAAAAGGTGATTCAAATTGATTTGGTTATGGGACTTTTTCATGCTTCCTCTTGATTCAAAATTGTCCATAATTCTCCAACAAGAAAAATGCACAAAATAACTTTGGTCCATGATGTGCAAAACACGAGCAAATGGAGCTTTCTTCACAAAGAATATTTACATCCAAACTCCATAATTGAATCAATTCCAAGGCCCATTTCAATCTTAATGTGAAATCCAAGTTCCCAGCTGCAAAACCAAATTGGGCATTTTCAATTGGGCATTTTCAAATTAAAATCACAACCAAGCCTCATGGGCCTTTATTTCTCATCCATATCCATAATATATAAGCTCCAAGTTCATTTGGAGCTCTCAGAATTGCAATTTCGTGGGAGGAGCTCAGAATTCAGTTTTGAAATTGAAGAGCAAATTTGAAAATCGTGAACTCAGATCTAGGGCAATTCAAGCTAAATTGAAGCAAGCATTCACTTCCTCAAGTTCATTGGAATTGATCTGCACAGTTTGGAGCAAGGAATGACTCAATTGAAGCACCAACAGAGTGTCTCCGTTAGGTAATCTTCTCTTCCAAATTTCACTCATGTTAGGCATTGTTTTAGGATCATTGTGGTCGCATCTGAAGCCCTACACCATGTAGGAAATTTTTGATAGCATGATTGTGTTGTTTGATGAGATTCTTAGTCGTGCATCCAAAACCTTCTCCATTCGATTCTCTTTATCTAAGCACTTTTAAAACAAATGGAGCCTGGATTTTGATAGTACGTCACTAGACCTTCAATTTGGTATAAATTTTGCAAGTTTTGGTGAAGTTAGGAACCTGAAATCCGGCCACCTCGCCAGAGAAGACGACCGGAGCTGGGGATCCGGCATCTGGTTCAAAACTTAGGTCAGCTGACTTGTCTTGAATTGTTGACTGGTTGAGATGTGTGGCTGAGTTTGTTTGATTGTGCATGCGTGGAGATTTACCTACCACATCAATTAATGATACGATGCATTTTGATGTTTTGGATGAGTTGTGTTGATTTGGGCCTCAGATGCTATTCACACACCCTCCTTTATGCAACCATTGTTTTGAACGCGTATTGTTGCTATATGCACCACTTTCCTTTTATTTGATTTATTTTATTTTAATTTCATTGTTGTTTTGATTTTAATTGTTTAAAAATACTTCCAATCAATTAAAAATTCCACCAAAAATATTTTCTGACATTTTAACGTGTTATTTATTTTTTGATAATTTTTAATTTCTTTTTTATTTTATTTTTCAATTAAATTGGAATTAAATGATTGGAAGGGTTTTTAAATGGTTTTTATTTGTTCTTCTTTGATCTTGTTTGATTTTGTTGACTAATTGATGCCTCCAATGAATGAGACTTCTTCCTCATGTTAAGGATGAGTTGAAGTGTCTTTGAGGATGGTGTTGATCTTTGTTTGACCTTTTTAGGTTGACTTTTTCTTCTATTTGTTTGACCCTCGATAACCCTCCTTCAAAGTGGAGCACCCAAGTGGATCAATTCCTATGGTGATGCTTTGATAGGAATTTGGTTGTATTGCTTTGGCCCCTAGTTGCCAACATCTTTATGAGCTTTGTATGTTTTATTTGGATTTATTTGAATCACTTTCCTATTTTTGGTGTGCCTTGGAAGTCAAGCTACTCCTAAGGATGGTTCACACACACACACTTGACCTAGTTTTGGTGGGAAATGACTCTTGTGGATCCCATATGCTTCCAACTCTTTTTGATTCATATTCCTAACATGTTAAAGTGGTTGATTGCTAATTTGTAGGTCATACACTTGTTTGTTTCATGTTATAAGTTGCATTTGTTTGAGGCTTTCCATTTAGTGTTGAATGTTGAAAGTGTTTAGAACCTAGGTTCTTCACCATGCCTCATCTTGCAATTTGCTTTGGCTTGCTTTCTTCTTTGGTTTTCCTATATTCTTTCCTTGTTCTCACTTCTGTCCTAGGACCTTGGGGACTCATCCGAGTTGATTTGGTTCCTTTTGGTTGCACTTTGAGTTTGACTTGGATGAGAGGCCATCTTGAAAACTTCTTCTGTTCTTTTCTTACATAATCATGGTGATGCCTTTGGTTGAGTTTCATTTTGTGTTTCTTGCTTCTCAAGCCTTATCTCCCATCCTCACATTGATCATGCCTTCTTCTTCTTATTGTTGGCTTTACCCTGGTTAATAATTGATGTACAAGTGGTTGTAGGAATTATATTTCTCCCAATTCATCTCCCTTTTGGCTTGAACTTGTTTGAGTTCTTTGGTTTGCATTTCCATTTTGTTTTGCATCATCTTGCTTGCATTCTTGAGGTTGAGATGTGCTTGTGGTGGCTACTGCCCCACACTTTGTTCCTCCCTCTTTCTTAATCTTTGTTTTGCATTGCATGTTTGCATTCTTTCTTCTTTCACTTATGCCTTCCTCTTCTTCTTCTTCTTTTGTCTTTCTTTGCCATGTTCCCTTAGGACCTCTAATCTTTCTTGTTCAGGATTGATTATGATAGACATTAGGTTTGAACCCATGCATGATAATATTAGGGTAGCTTTCCCTTTTCATCCCAATCATAGGTGCACTTTGCATGAGAACATTAGGTTGAGTTTAGTCTCCCTTTTAGTGTGTATTTCTCCTCTCATCTTCAAACTTCTTCAAGATACTTAATAAAGTATAATGAGTGTTGTACACTATGAGCCTTAAGAATTTGAGAAAAGATTATTGGGGGGCCTCCTCTCAATTGTCTAGAGTGTTTAGCGTATGTCCTTTGGACGATATGCGACGCATTCACTCTTAAGTCATAGTCTTTAGTGCAACATGAATTACAAACACAATTCAATTCACTTCCTCATAAAAACACAAAAACAAACTTCAAATCTTTTTTATCCTTCGAGATTAATGGAAAACCATTTTTATAAAGAGAATTTTGTTAACTCTTTGTTCTATCGCAAATAGGTAACGCCTAAGTCTCCAATGGTCGAGCATCATACACCTAACTGCTAGAACCAAGTTTTAACCCTACTCGGGTGAAACATTTGAACCAACCTGTGGCCTTGTTAGCCCGAACTATGTTTGCTCTGATTTCTCGTACCAGACGAGATTACGTAGGCACAAGACGATGATGTCTTGGCGAGCAACCTTCCCCACCTTTTACCCGTAGTTTTTTGAACTACATTGACTTTGACTTTCCCATTGCACCAGGGAGTACGTAGGCATAGAGCGGCGATGCTCTATCGAGTCTCTTTTCTTTTTCTTTTGTCCCTATGGCCTGTAGCTTAGATAGATAAACACCCTCTTAGATAGATAACAAGCGTGGATCCCGTCGAGTACGACGGACATGAGGGGTGCTCATACCTTCCCCTTCTATAACCGACTCCCGAACCCAAGATTTAGTTACAATGACCTGTCTTCTCCCTTTTCGTAGGTTTTCTCTGATTGTTTCCTTTCCCTCTTTTGGGATAAATAAAAAACGGTGGCGAATCTTCTGTCCTTGCCGGCCCCTCTTCGCAGCGATGCGACAACTAGCGAATCTGCTAGGGACTTTCCCGATCCCCTATGCGAGTCAATCCTAGCACTTGTATGTCTATCTTTGGGTGTGTATATATGTGTTGTATTTTATTTGCATTTGCATTTTACTTTCAGCATTGTATATTGGCATTGTTGTTGTTCCGTTGGGGGGGAATGTTCCACTGTGAGATAAGCCAAAACCCAGGCTTGTGTACAACCATAACATTAGAAGCGGAAAGTAGTGGTGAACCTGTATGTTTGGCATGCAGTAGTTCCCACGAAATCTGCGCTTATACAAGATTCTCTTTGATGACTTTCTTTTCAGTCCGTTTTAGACAGTTGAGAGGTTGTTGGATCTGAGGGTTGTCGACTCTGGGGACCGATCATTTGGGAGTCAGCTATGTGAGGTTGCTTTGTTAGACTATGATGCCAAACCGGAAACGGTGAACGTATCATCGTTTCTCGAAAGTCTGTGATGCTAATGACCGCATAGGATGCTGAACCTTATCAGAGAGTAGGTCCATACCTGTGAGAGGGACTGGGTTATGCAGGAAACCTTGACTTTCAAACCACCCGGTTTTCTTGTCAGTGTGAACCTGTGATTTTGATACAGTGGGTCCTTATGATGGTGTTATTTTCTTGCCAAAGCGAAGCGCTGGTTCTTCTCCGTCAACAGCACATCAACCTTGATCCCCTGTTGCATTTGCATTTTTCATTTTCATATTAACATTGACGTGTATTTATGTTGAAGGTGTATATTTCCCCTTCGATTCTAGTGATCTTATTTCTTTGTTGACATGGAGCCTAGCCTGAAGAAGACTATGGTATATAAGTTCCCTACTCCCGATATTGGATCTCTACTCAGTTTGATTTCTATGGCTGACAGGAAGGTGATGGAAGATTTCAAGCGATCATATGGGAAACTTTTGAGTTTTGTTTGCAAGCCCTTAGTGTATGAGTTGGGTGGTCTCCATACTCTACTACAGTTTTATGATTCCCAGCTCCGGTGTTTTACTTTTCCAGGTTATGTGTTACTGCCTACTCTAGAGGAGTTCTCTGTGCTACTTGGAGTTCCTATCTTGGACCAGATGCCTTTCTATCACACTGATGCTAAGCCAGATTTGCCTAAGCTTGCTGGTGCCCTTCATTTGGATGCTTCTGAGCTAAAAGGGAAGTTGGTCAAGAGAAATGGAATTCCTGGATTTCCCCTACCTTTCCTGGTTGCAAAAGCTTTTTGCGAAGGAGGGTTGTTGAGTTGTGTTTAATGCCATCCTGGCACTATACATTTATGGTATCATGTTGTTTCCTAATATTCTAGATTTTGTGGATTTGGATGCTTTCCACATTTTTGCTTCAGGGAATCCTATACCTACGCTTCTGGGCGACGTCTATCATTCTGTGCATTACCAGAATGAGAATCGGATAGGGAAGAACGTGTCTTGTTGCGTACCTTTGTTATACAGGTGGTTTGTAAGTCACCTTCCCAAATCCGTTCCTTTTGTTGATACTGCTGGAACCTCAGAGTGGTCAGAGAGATTGATGGGCTTGACTTCTGAGAATATAATTTGGTTTGATAGAGATCAGTTAGGTACGGAGATTATCTACAGTTGTGGGGGTTTTCCTAACATCTTGTTGGTCGGAAGGAAATGATACATTAACTATAACCCATCCCTGGCAGTGAGGCAGTTTGGGTATGCCTTGAGAGATCCTCCGAGAGAAGAGGAAATACAGGAATATCTGTATTTCACGGTGTTGCTGGAAAATGATACCTTTGCTAGAGTTGAGAAATCTTGGAACAAAATTCATCACAGAGGGAAAGCTTCTTTGGGGAAGAGCAACAGTCAAGCCTACGACCCTTATGCGACTTGGATTCAGGAGAGAGCTGAGAGATGGTTGATGCCTTTTCACCTCGTGAGCCTTTATATCCTCTGATGATTGAGGAGCCTACTACTGTTGATATTCAGAGGTATAATCAGTTGTGGTCAGAGAAAGAGGAGCTGCGTAAGGAAAATGAAGAGTTGGAGAAAGAGATTATTCAGCTCCGAGGTGAAAAGATTGAAGCTACTCATTCCTGCAAGAGGCAAACTGAGTTGGTAAACAAGCTAGGTACAAATCTTACCAAAGAGATTCGCACTCGTGAGCGTTTGGGTTTAGATTTGAAGGCTGTCAGTGATGTCCTTACTTCTAAGAAGAAGGAGTTGGATAGAGCTTACTTAAAGATTTCCAGGTTTAATGATCAGTGAATGTTACCCTCACTAATAACAAAGAGCGGGAAGATGTACTCAAACAACAGATTGCCAAGCTGAAGGCTCAACTCCAAGTGAAAGATGAGAAGATTACAGCTGAAGCCTCACTCCAACTTGACAGTGATTGTAGACTGAACGAAGCGCTTGCAACGTTGGATGATTACAAGTCTAGAGCTGATGTAAAGAGGTGTAAGCTTGAAGAGGCTTTTGGTGAGGGCGCCTGGGAAGATTATGCTCAGGATTTGCAGACCACTATTAGCCGAAGTGAGCTGCTCATCTGGGGGTTGCTTGTTAGGCCAGATCATCCAGAGACGAAGGAGCTATTAGAGGATTTTCAGTCTAGTTGTCGTACTTGATTGTATTTCTTTTCAGTCTGTTGTTATGATGTATCTATTGACCATCACAAGACCTGTTGGCTGAGGTCATTTTGATTCCATTGTAATGCTATATCTGACTCTTGGCTCTCATTTTATTTATGAGGAGTTTGCTTATCTGTTAGCTCTCTATTGTCGTGCTTTGCTCATGGAACTAGAATCGAGGGGGAAATTTCCCTAATGCATATATACATGTCTGCATACTGCATCATTTTTCATTTTCGCATCGTAGGTGCCCAGGACCGTTAACCTTATCTCTGTGGTTTGTTAGTTTGTTTCAGGATTGACAACCAGACGACTCACCGTTACGCCACTCGGGGAAATCAATGTAAGGTCATGGAGTAGATGCAAGCTGAGATGCAAGAACTTTGGGACAAGATGGCCCAATTTATGGATTTGATGCAGGGTGTGGCAAATGGTCAAGAGCAACTGAGGACTCTGATGCAGCCACTAATTGCAAGAGTTGATGGGAATGGTGTACTTCACGGGGGAACTGTTGTTAATCCTCCTCGTAATGATGGTGGCACACCACATGCTAATGTTATTCCTCCAGTTGTTATCCCTCCGGGAGGAGGTAATGTAGGTGGAATCCCTATGCCTGAAATGGTGTATCCTGCGCATGGCAATAATATTCCTAAGTGGGATGAAGATCAACAGGAAGATGCATTATCTATGCGGGATATTGGTGCAGGATTTCCATCTAAGGCAGATAAGAGGTTTAAGTTGGTTGAAGAGAAGATGCGGAGCTTTGAAAATCAGAACTCCATGGGATTGGACATGGCTAATATGGGGCTGATCCCAGACTTGAAAGTACCTTTGAAATTCAAAGTTCCTGATTTCGATAAATACAAAGGCACTACTTGTCCTAGGGTTCACCTGCGTTCTTACTATCGCAAGATGTCCACCTACTTAGATGATGAAAAGTTGCTGCTGCACTTTTTCCAGGACAGCCTTTCGGGTCCTTCTCTTGAATGGTACATGAGCTTAGAACCAGTCAATATCCGATGTTGGAGGGATTTGGCTTAGGCCTTCGTTAAGCACTACCAATATAACAGCAACCTTGCGCCTAACAGGGTCCAATTTGCAAAATCTGTCTCAGAAGAATGGTGAATGCTTCAAAGAGTACGCCCAGAGGTGGCGTGAGCTGGCAGCTAGGGTGCAGCGTCCCATGTTAGAGAGGGAGTTAATTGATATGTTTGTTGCCACGCTACCAGGTGCATACTATGAGAAGCTAATCGGTAATACATCAGGTAGTTTTTCTGATCTGATCATTACTGGGGAGAGGGTGGAGAACGACATTAAGCTAGGGAAGATTCAAGCTGGCAAAGGATCCTCCGCAGGAGGAGGAAATAGAAAGGTTTTTGGAAATAAAAAAGGAGAAGGAGAAACCAACGCAGTATCTAGTCCCCAGGGAAGAAATAGAAATCAACGTCAACACTATCGTCAACAGCAGTAACAGGTCGCAAGTATCACAATACCTGCGATACCGCAATAACAACAACAACAACCACAACAAAATCAGCATAATTATGCTCCTCGTCGTTTTCAGGATCGGGGCAGGGAGGTAAATAGACAGTTTGACGTGCCTCCGATGCCATATTCTCAATTACTCCAACACTTGTTATAGTTACAGTTGATACAGGAGAGGACTTTGGCTCCATTGACGGGTGCATCACCACCTAGTTACGACGCTAATGCTCGGTGTGAGTTTCATTATGGTGCTCCGGGTCACAATATTGATAACTGTAAGGCGTTTAAGCATAAAGTTCAGGATCTCATAGACAGTAAGGCTATAAACTTTTCTCACGACGCGCCCAATGTCGTGCAAAACCCTATGCCTAACCATGGGGCAGCTGGGGTCAGTGCTATCCTTGAAGATGAGAGCTTGAATTTGGTGTCAGATGTTGATGAGTTGAAGACGCCGTTGAGTTTTGTAAAGAACAAGTTGTTGAGGGGAGGGGTATTCCTAGGTTGTGTTGAAGCTTGTGCTGAATGTTTGAGCCATCCCGAGGGATGTGAGAAGCTGAGAAACCATATTCAAAAGCTGATGAACGATGGTGTCTTGGAATTTGATAGAGTTGCTGAGAAGAAGACTGAGAAATTAATGGGTGAAGAGAGGGATGAGATTGTGACAATCTCAATTCCGTACAAGACTATTACTATTTTTGCGCTTCCTAGGACGCTAACCATCATCATTACCAAAGCCGGTCCTGTACCATATGAAAGTACTAAGGCGATTCCGTGGAATTACGGAGCCGAACTATACTGCAACAGACAGAAGCAGGAGCTGAAAAGTGTACCGGTGGATTATGTGGACAACTTAGTTGGAGCTGGTGGAATTACTCGGAGTGGAAGAGTATTTTCGTCACCTGAAGCGGTCGATGGCAAATCTGGCAAGGGGAAAGATAAGGTAATGGTTGAAGAGACTTCTCAAGCTGGTGAGAAGGAATCCTTGGTGAAGGAGGCGGAGGAGTTCATGTGCTTGATAAGAAAGAGTGATTATAAGATTGTTGATCACTTACAGCAGACTCCGTCCAAGATATCCATTTTGTCCTTGTTGTTGTCTTCTGAAGCGCACATAAATGCTTTGTTACGAATCCTGAATATAGCTTATGTGCCACCGAAGATTTATGTGAACCAACTCGAGGGAGTTGTGGCACATGTAAATGCAGGTAATGGGCTGGGATTCACGGATTTGGATTTGACGCCCAAGGGGAGGAACCATAACTGTGCGTTACACATATCTATTGAATGTCGAGGGGCCGTTCTGTCACACGTAGTGAAATGATCACCGGGGTAGAATGACAAATGTTGTTCCTGTTGAGGTATAGTGACATGGTCGTATACACTGGGGTAGAATGGCTAAGATGTTGTTCCTAGTGGAATAATCACTGGGGTAGAATAACTGAGATGTTATTCCTGGTGGGGTTGCATGGGGTAGAATAACTGAGATGTTGTTTTTAGTGGAGTATACGTGATACAGGCGTACGCACTGGGATAGAATGACTATGATGTTGTTCCTGATGTTGGTGTTCAATGGGGTAGAATGACTATGTTGTTGTTCCTAGGGGGGTATAAGTGATGTACCCATAATTTTGAATAGGAATTGATGAGTTGCATTGAGTTGTATTGAGTCAAAGGGCATAGAGATAAATGTTGTGTGAACATATGCAATTGTGTATAACTTGTGGAATTAAGAGTTGTGAATAAACATGATTGTATATGTTTATATGAATTGTGGTGAATTAATATAATGTGTATGTTTATGTGGATTGATTGAAACTATGGATGTGTGCATGATGAATATGCTTGGTGATTATCCATATTTGTTTATATATATATATATATATATATATATATATATATATATATATATATATATATATATATATATATATATATATATATATATATATATATATATATATATATATATATATATATATATATATATATATATATATATATATATATATATATATATATATATATATATATATATATATATATATATATATATATATATATATATATATATATATATATAGTGATGTATATGATGAGTTATGATAAATTGTGGTGAGAAATGTGGAATAAGTGTTTTTTATGCTTGTGTGTGTGTGTGTATATATATATATATATATATATATATATATATATATATATATATATATATATATATATATATATATATATATATATATATATATATATATATATATATATATATATATATATATATATATATATATATATATATATATATATATATATATATATATATATATATATATATATATATATATATATATATATATATATATATATGATTATATGCATTGTTATTATGATAATATTTCTCACCCTTCTGCTGGAATGATGTCCTATCTGGCATCGTGCAGGTATCAAGAGTAGAGCTGCTTGTAGTTGCAAAGTCGCTATTGGGGTAGCTGTTTAGTAATTTAATTATGTTGGGTCGAGTCATGCTCTGGTCATGTAACACTGGGATCGTTTGGTGTATATTTTAGAGATACATTATGTATTCTATGTTATGTTTTTATATTCATTGGAATATTGTGATGTTGACCTTAGTGCCTAAGAAATGTTTAAGTATGTGATGCATCTCATTATTCTGTTAAGAGAATTATATTATAAAATGAATCCGTTGCTACATGCAAAGTGAAATTGTGAAAAGCATGATTATTTATTAAAGTGTTAATGAGTATGACAGGTGTTGTGATGTTTTGAAAGTGAAGTGTGACGCCCTTTTATAAGTGCATGAGAATTTACTCTGATTATTCATATGTTTTTCGTGGGGTTTAGAAGGGTGTTACATAGAACACTGCATCAAACACTTTAGGACCAACCTTAATCGGCAACGTCAACTCCCCGAACACGGACCTCCGAGTCCCATCAAAAGCTCGTACTACCAAGTCACTTGGCATACACAATATACCACGGGTATCTAACTTCATCAGCACTTTCTTCGGAAGTACGTTCAAGGATGACCCTGTGTGAGCAGAAAGTTATGCACCATAGAAGTTGGGCATGTCAACACTTGAAACCACACTCTAACACTTCCCAAAAATCAGTTTTTCACAACTTGAGGCATCCTCAACCCTTGGATCATGATTCAATATGATATTCATATGTGTAGAGGAAAGGAAATGCAGAAAATGTAAGGTTTGGAGAGAGACAGAGAGGCAAGTTGCAACTTGTGTTATAAAATATTCAAATGTAAGGAGAGAGAAACTTTTCATGCCAAGGGTTGTGCAGTTGGCTCACCCTACACTCTAAACTCACCTCAGTCACTTCATGTCCATCTCCACTTGATTTTTCTAATCTTCTTTGGTCCATGGAGCTGATGGGAAGAGATTTTGCAAAGATTCATTTGAAAAACTTCATGAAAATCCCTCCAAAAGTGGTAAAAGACCAAGGCTGCCCTCACTCCTGTTTGGCTATAAATAGAGGCCTCTTCTATGAGTTTAAGGAGACCAGAGCAATATCCAAAACCCAGAGAAACAATAGCTCTCATTTCCTTAAGAATCTCAAATTTCAAAACCTCCATTTTTCACCAAAAAGTTATCTTGAGCAAAACTCTGCTCAAGATCAGTTCTACCATCTCCAAGACCCCCCAAACCATCTACATAATCTCTAAAAATTGTGTAGAAGGTGTCCATACATTCAAACCACTCAAAAATCTCATTTTCACAAAAGTCAACCTTCACACCTTAATAGTTTGACTTTCTTCCACTTTGAAAGCCAAATCCTCACTCAAAGATTTTCCTACCATTCTAACACTCCTAACACCTCCTATACATCATATCTCAAGTGTCCAAGCCCTAAAAAAACAGCTGGAAATCACACAACTCCAACTGTCTTGAAAAGTGGATTGTTGCTTCAAGAGGAAGCAAGCATTATCTCTTTGCAAGAGAAGGAGCACCTCTAGGTTTCTAAGCTCTTTAGCTTACTCAAGACTTGTCTACAAGAGGTATGTGAAATTGAAACTCCTCATTAATCATACATTATCATGTTTTGTCATTTTGAGTTGATTTTGGTAAAAATGTAGTCTTGCTGCCCCACTTTAGTTCTTTGTCAAGAACTCTAGTTTCATGGTCATGTTACTTGCTTTCATTAATGTGTTCTCATTTGTAAATGATATGTGGATAATGTGTTACAGGATTTGGCTTTGATATCATGTATAGCCTACTTGTGAAGACTTTGGTCTATGTGGTAGTTTTAGGATTCCAACATTGAAATGAGGTGTATAACCCTAGAACTGTCAAACCTAGTTCATTAGTGAAATGTGGATAACTTGTAAGTTACTCATAGGATCCCCCTGCCTTTGATCATGTTTGGATCAATATGGCTCTTGTTTTGGCTCTTATGTTATTTTGGTGTCATATTGCTTATCACTACCATGAGTTGTGTATTGGTTTGCTTGTGCTTGCTATTTTTGTATCTCAAATCATTGGTTAATGTTTATGAAAGCTTACATGATGCTTGATTGGTTAAATAATGAGAAGCGTGAGATTAACCATTAGGGCCTGCTGTGAGTCTTGTGTTTTTGCTGTCAGTCTGGTTTGGATCAGTTGTTGTTTGATTTTAAGATTGTGAACTCATTTGTTTACCTATTTTGAGGATGTGTATGGTGCTTTTGTGCTCAAATCTCCTTAAATGTTCAAACTGCTTTGTCATGCTTCATTTGCATTTTTCAAACCTCATTGATACCACCAACACATCATATTCTGTTCCACTTGGTTTTTACTTGATTTGTGTGCATTGAATCATTGTCCTATCTATTTGAAACTTGTATGTGCTATCAAACTTCCCAACTGTCATGAATTTGATGGCTGCTTATTTAAGTTGTTGTTTCTATATGTCATGACTTTCAAATTGCTATTTTCTGTTTGGTAAGGTTTTCATACATTTTTTAAGCTGAATCTCATTTGTTAGCATCATTATGGTATGTGTATAACAGTTATTTCATCAAAGAACTCATTGCTTTAAAAATGCCTTGTTGTGATACATTTATGCCAAGACAGTTTTTCACAATTCCTACCATAACATGTTTTTTCATTTCAACTGTCATATGCTCATTCTTGGGATTGAAATTCATTCCTTATCATATTAATGGTGTGTGCACATTGCTCATTTGATCTATTCTTGCCTGCAACATCAAATTCACTCCCAATTGCATTTCATACTATAATATGCCACAACATACCAAAGTAGTTGTTTTGTCTGCACATGCTTGATCTTTGAGTTGTAACTCATTCATAATCATGTATATAATGTGTGTAGATGTTTGTTTTGGTCAATGTTTACCTGCATTTGCACTTCACCTTCCAACTGCATTTTTGAGCTAAAAATCACCATGAACATGCCAAATTCTTGATTGCTTACAAGATGCATATTTTCTGAGTTGTAACTCACTCTTTCCCACATTTATGATATGTGTGTACAATGTTTGTCAACATAGGATCATTTTCATAGCTAGATCATGTTTGCACCTCATTTCTGTCAAGCTACTTTGAAACATCACTGCCACACACCTCACTTTTTTTTTATTTATTTCTAGGTCAGTTCATATAACATTGGACCTCTAATGGTATTTGAAACTTGTATCTGCATGAATCAATCATTTTTGTATGCCTCACTTCTCTGTCATAGCAGCCTTGTCTCATTATGTTTGATTTAAATGCAACTTGGTATCTATATTATTGTTGTATGCATTTCATGGCCATTCTAGGTGCTAGGCTCATTTACAATCTCATTTTAAACTTGTGTGTAGCATTTTCCTAACCTCCAACTGTTCCAAATCATTTTTGATCCTTATGTTGCATTTTTTTTGAGTGTTTGGGCAGCTGGCTGTTGATTTTCAATTCCATGTTGTTTGTGAATAATTTTAAGGTATAGACACGCCTTATATGATGTTTTGAAGATGTATGTGAGGTCTATTCATTCCAATTATGTCTGCTACTTAATTTGGTTTCAATATTGCAAGTTTTCTCCAATTTCAATTGTTAGGGCATATCTGTTTTGTTTTGTGCTTGAGCTTGGTATGGTAATTGTTGTATACTTGCTCCTCATTGCATTTCCAATATGTTGGTTGAGACCTCATGGTATGTTCATGTTCAATCTTCCCATTCTGTCTTGGCAGTGGCATCTTTTCATGCTTTCACTTGCAATTCATGAGCCAAATCTATGTTTGATGATATTTGATTGAGCCTTTTAGTATTCCACACCTTTGTTATGACATTTGAAACTTGTGTACATCACCCTTTTGTGGATTCCAACTCAGATTTGTTGTGTGGTTATCAAGTTGCATCTCAATTGACAAAATTGCAAGTTCTATCGTGTTTTCTTTTCAAGATGTTATCTTTAAAAACCAACTGCACCATCTTATTCCTTGTGAAAAAACACTCAAGTTTGACTAAAATTTCATCTGATTCCATGAAATATTAATGTAGTTGTGAATCAAAATGCAAATCAGCTTTATTGCCTTGTTCTTGGTTTTCTGCCTTGCCCAGAAATCCTTGAAAGCATGCCATATATGTTTTTAGGGGTGGCTATATCAACGGATGTATAGCCACCCCAGTGGTAGAAGCCTTGTCCATAAACACGTCTATCATTGCCTGAACCTGGGTTCGATCCCTGAGGAGGATCAACCTTTTTGGCCTTTTTTCTTTTTCCTTGCAAGCGCGCATGGGGTTGGAGGGCGTGGGTTCAACTCCCACCCCTTGCACTTTCCTTTGATTTTCACTCATTATTTTTTGTTTTGTGCATTAATATTCATGAAACTTCAAATAATCACAACTCTCTCATTTTTCATCCTATTTTAAACCCATTCTTTTTGCATTATGTTTGTCTTGATGCCTACTTGCATGTGATATTTTTTAATTCCATGTTTGTTCAAATTTTCATGCCTTTTGGTTGCTTGTAAGTTGCCTTTGAATTGAGATCGTTATCTCCCATATGCAGATGAATTTCTTTTTCACCATGATCATTTGAGTTAAGATATTCATTCATTCTCATCTCTTGCATGTTAGTAAACATGTTAGGATATTCTCACTTGATTGTTACCATAAAATATCCCTTTCACCTGTGTTTACTTTAAAAGCGCAATTCGTAGATGCGATTCTGGCTTGATTATTTGCTTTGAGTATCATCCATGCATTTTCACTTATTACATTCTTTTGTTGGTTGTTACCTTTATAGTTTTATCACATTTACTTGGTTAAGTGATTTCATCTCCATGATTCCCTCCTAAATTATGAGGTTTAAACTGATTTAATTATGCCTGATTGTCATCTATGCACATTGTTATCACATTTACTATGCTTTGAACTTATGACTTACCCATCTTCAAATTGTGATTTGTTTATGTAGTAATAACCTTCATCATGTCCCAATCTTTGTTAAAATGAGCCCTCAATCTTTGTTAAGATGATTTATTGGTTGTAACCCTTGGTATCATTTAAAGTATCTGCTTATTGTAATATGCATGCTTACTTGTCTTAAATCTTATTTCATCTTGCTTTATTAAATACTTCTTTCCCCAAGTGATGGAACTTTCTAGTTCTCATCCAAGTTGCCTCTCTATCTCTCTCCTTCCAAAGGAAAAGTCTCTCCCTTGACCCTTGTGTCATTGGATAGCTCATTTACCCCTCTTGACTTTGTGAAGTCATCCTAACCCTATCTTAGTTAAGTTAGAACATTTAAACCATTAGACTTTGCTTTAAGTCTAGAAAACCCACCTATACTAGGAGTGCTCTTCAAT